>JALMGJ010000026.1:6315741-6750741 GCA_023362775.1 Charina bottae | reverse complement strand
TTATTGTTTTATTTTTTCCTGCCTTTATTATTTTTTTAATAAATAACTCAAGGCGGCGAACATACCCAATACTCCTCCCTCCTCCTATGTTCCCCACAACAACAACCCTGCGGACACTGGTTGCCCCAAAGCATGGCACCGCCTTTTCCACCCTTCCTCTCACCTTAAGCTGGTTGCAATCGAAGAGATTAATTAAGCTGGTTGTTAGGGCGATAGAGAGAAAAGGCATCTACTCTGGGTCACACGTCTTGAAGGACCGTTGGGATACATGTGAAGGAGATAAATGGGGTTGCATCCTGACCTGGGTGACCCTGCGTTGCTGCTGCCGCCGCCATTTAAAATGTCAGAAGTAGCTTTCCCCAACCTGGGGGACTCCAGAGGTGGTCTGCCTCAGCTGCCATTAGACTCCGCGGCCAGTAAGCAGGAATGGCCTTTGGAGTCGAAGGACGTCAGTGCTCATTCCTGACCCCCCCGAGCGGTGTTCTTCAAGACCACCCAGGATTTCCCTCCTGGTTTTAAAGCTTTGCTACAGAGGAAGCAACAGCCTGAAGGATGGCAGCGGTAACAGCTTAGCAGCTTGGCATTTTAAAAAGGTACGAAAATGGGCAGTATTACATGAAAACTGGGACAGGCAGACTGAATAGGCTGTGTGTGTGTCTATGATCATTTGTCTGTGTGCCTTGATCATTTAGTGTGTTCTTGGAACCCAGGCGGCTTGGTTAGCTTACGGTGTAACGTGCACGCTAGAATTATGTGTGCGGCGAGCCACTGAGTGGGAACAGGATCCCGTTCTAAGATCAACCGGTGGAGTTAGGATTCTGGCTGTCCACGCGCGCTTTTAAAGTACGCCAATCCCTTCCTAAAGGCAGTGCCAGCAGGATAGGCCAACGCTGCTGCTTTTTTTCGTTTCGTAAACCGAGTAGGAAGGAAGCTCAGGGCGAACAAATCGCAGCGTGCCACTGAGCATTTCACGGCTTCCTGTTGGCTGGCCTTGCCCACTAGCCCATGCCAGCTCGCCCCCAGGATTCTGCTGAGATATTCAGATGCTGGCTGATGATTTTCTGTGGGTATCTGTGCACGGCTGCGTCTGTGTGTGCGTGCGTGCGTGCGTTCGAGAGAGAGAAAGAAGGAAGTTAGTTAATAAACTGGTAATCAATGGTGGGAGGGGCAGGGGTAGAGTAGGTACATCACTGGCCAATTTATTATCAGCCCTGGAAATGAAACCTTGTGATTAATAAGTCTTTGATTTATCGGCGCGTTGAGCCGGGGGCATTATTCACCGCATGGCATTGACAAGGCCTCGGTTCCCGCCGAACGCAGGGGCGGGGGAAGGTGGGGAGGGGGAGCAGATGCCAGGACCACTCTGAATGAAGCCTAAATACCTGGTTTGTGGAAGCATTAATGGCTTTGATGCAAGCCCCAGGGCTGTGAAAGATTCCCTCTGGACAGAGGTAATTGTTATTGATTATGAGAGCAGATAAATCCAGCAGGAGGCAGAGCTGTTACTGCCGCAGGCTGTCCGTACTGGAAGTCAGCTCCAGAGTCAGGTTTCCCTTCCCAGGTGCTGGCTTAACCCGGGGCATGGCCCGGATCGCGGTGAATTCCCGCCCCGTGAACCGCTTCCGCTCATTTGCATGTCGGAATAGAACGGCGCGGCGGATTTTGCACGTCCCCCACGTGCGCAACGGAGTTCTGGGCTCAGAAAACGAACAACCGCCCGTACTCCAAACCCAACCGAAACGATAGCAAAGTGACAACAATAAACCAAACCCAAACGGGTTTTGAAATTTGGGTGAAACGATGATCAGAGATGCATACGTTTCAGATACAGCGCGGGTGCAGCTTTGGAAAGGGAATATGTTCACTCAAAAATACAGGTAGTCCTTGCTTAACAACCATTCGTTTAGTGACAGTTTATTTTATTTTATTTATTTATTTGTCAAATTTATCACCGCCCATCTCTACAGCAGTAGACTCTGGGCGGTTTACAATAATAATATTAAAATTAAAAACCTATACATCTTAAAATACAATATAATAATAAATAGAAAAAATCCAGAGGATGGTGAGAACTTAAAAGGAGGATATTACTAAGCTAACCATCGTAGCTTTGGACTTACGATGGTCCTGGAAAAACCAACTTACGACCAATGCTCACACTTACGGCCGTCACAGCATCCACACAGTCACGTGATCACGATTTGGGCGCTTGGCAACTGGTTCGCATTTATGACCATCGCAGCGTCCCATGGTCACGTGATCGCCATTTTCAAACTTCCCGGCTGGCTTCCGGCACGCAAAATCAATGGGGAACCGCATGATTTGCTTAACGACCATGTGGTTCGCTTACTGGCCGTGGTGATTTGCTTAACGACTGCCACAAAAAGGTTGTAAAATTGAGTCGGATTCACTTAATGACCGCTTTGCTTAGCAACCAAAATTCCAGTCCCAATTGTAGTTGTTAAGCAAGGACTACCTGTATGTGTACATAAATACGTACGCAACACACAGTATATATTAATCGCTTGTGCAGTGCATAATACAAGCGTTTACGTCACACACACGCTGTTGTGAATATGGCAAGCGTGTTCAAAACAGCCCTCTCTCATCATGCATGAAAGCACGTAGCATCTAAAACTTAAGTTTTGGTTGTAGAGCACCCAGGTACATCTCAAATTCGCCTGTTCTTGGAAAGACATGATAGAGGGGAACCTAACGGTTATGTTGGTGTTTAGGGACAGCTAAATCATACTTACTCCCTGGAATTCTCTATTGAATGAAGACTGAAGAAGGATGACTCAGTGTCAGTCTTGTATTTACTCTTAGGAAGATATCGCTCTGCCTAAACTGGCTTTGCAGCAAGGGGAACACATGCAGAGCTGCGTCCCTTTTAAAGAAATGAGATCAGAGCGGTGGGGAAGAAATCTGGGAGGTTAAAAGGGCTAGACGAGAGTGCTGGGGCCCGTCATCGTCTTGTGCAAATCAGACCGGGCAATCGCATGACAAAAACTCTGGATGCGTCTCTAACCCTTGAAGAACCTCCACAGCTTGTCTTTAGGGTGCATGCTCAGAAATGCACGCGCACGGGCACTGAGGTACGATGTGCTGCCTTCCTGCACACACAGCAACCACTGGAATTGGTTCCCGAGCACGGACAGCCTGTTTTGTCTTTCCAAAAGTACGTCTCTGGTCAGAAATGCAGCTGCCAGGTTCTTAAACGAAGGCTACTGAATACAGGCATGCGGTGAGGGCAGTCAAGCATCATGGAACAGAGGGGAGGGGGCTGAGTTGAATAAGAACTGGGGAACCACAAGTCTCTTGCTGGGTTTGGGTACAAGTTGTGAGAGGTGCTTATGTGCCAGCTGGAGGGAGTGGGGATCAATGAGGAGAGATTGAGAAGAAATCTCACTTGGGGTTGAGGGCAATTTGGTTATCGCCAGATGTGCCGTTTTCTGGGCTGCGAGGGAATCGCGCGGGCCTGTACGCGCATCGGATAAGCTAAGGAAGTGTAACACGAGCTGCGTTGCACGCAGGGATTTATCTTTAGCTGCCTAGCCCTCGTTATTTGATTCATTTCCCAGGTACGAATAAGAGGACTCCTTTTATGGCCTAGGTTTACAGCCCATTTATGCAATCAGCGGCAGAAATTGAGTGGGCCGTGTTTTTTTGGCTGGATTGGAGTGTCTCAGACGGCAGAGGGGAGCAAGCTTGTGTTCCTGAATGATTCTCCCCTCAATTTCTGTTTGGAAGTCTCTGCATGCAGGAAACAAGGCAGGCGAGGGCCTCCCCCATCCCTCTCCACTAGCCATATACTCACAACGATACAGCCCAGAAAAAGCTTTACCCCTCAGATCATGGACCCCAAGCCTTCCTGCTCGGTGGTTCTTTCTCAGCCCTTCCCAAGCACCGCTTCTCACTCCCCAGGGCCCCCTTTTTATGGAAAAGATGGATTAAAACCCTCAGAGCTGTACGCTAGTTTAGAGCTGTGGTCCTGATCAATCATCTTTACCTGGTCCCTTGGAATCAAAGAGAGAGCGGCCGTCAGCTGGAGGTCAGGATCCCTTCTTCTTCTTCTTCAATCCGGCTGGCTCTTTAACAGGTCTTTCCTTCTCCTCTTGTTCCCATGGACCTTCCGGAACAGCCCAACGCGTTTTGCCAGCCCCCAAAGAACGGCTTTACATGCTCCGACGCGCCACCGGGATCCACTTTCTGTTTCTTCCTGGGCAGAGATAAATCCCCACTCTGCCCTGGGGGCGCCACCATAAGACGCGTCGAGGTGGCAGCAGAAAGGCCAGTTGAGCCCCCCCCCAACAGTCTCGCCTGCTCTCTCCTCCTCTCTCGGATCGGCCTTCAGATCCCTCGATCTGAGCCGGAACCCTTTGGCGCGCCCATCCTAGCTAAACGTCGGCCACCATCCTGTGGATTCGAACAGCTGGGGCAGCCCAGATCCAAGCCAATCCTGGTTCGATCTTCCTGAGGCACTTCGTTTCCCCCTCCGAAAAGCTTTCCCTGCCTTTCTTCCGGCAGATTTCCGAACTTTCATCCGGTAACGGTTTGGCGACAAGGGGGACCCTCCAAGCGGCCCTTGCAAAGATCACCAAGGGGCCGCCCCGTGCCGGAGACGTTTCATCCGAGACGTTTGGCAAAGGCAAAGGAGCCGCGGTGGCCTCTGAACAGCCCTGTCCCCGCAGCTGGCTTGCCAAGGCTGGGTGGGCCTGTTGTTGGAGGTGATGAAAAGAAAGTCTGTCTGTCTTTTCTTTTCTTTCTTCTCACCCTCCGAAAAGGAAAGAATCAACACGATCCACCCGGCGATCAAAGGATTCCCCGCAGGAGCCGGCCGTGGGATAAATCCTTCCAGCAAATGGAGTGGCGGCTTCGGGAACCTGCAAAAGTCATTTGGACAAAGTGGTTAGCGTCCCAGGGAGGGGCCGCGGCCCCTGCCAAGGCTGACAGATCAAAGGTAGCAACTAGTGACAAAAAGCAAAGCAACAGGGCCGGTTTGCTTCACAGCCCGCTGCCAGGGATGGCGGGCGGTATCGACCCTTCGCCAGCCTGTCGGGGCTCCCTTGGAGAGCGAGGGGGGCCAAGTTCGAACCTTCCCACCCAATAAGGTGCCACTTGATGGATTCTGTAGCTGGCGTAGGCCCCGTTTGGGGTCGGAGGGTGTTTTGGGGTGGGGTCCCAAGATGGCTGTTTGCCTATTCCCCAAACGGGGACCTTGCAAACATCGCCGGTCCCCAAACATCCCTTGACCCGATGGCAGCCCGCCCACCTGCTTCAGGAATCTCTCCATCGCTTACCCCCGTTCGTCCTTCTTGGCAGCTGGACCACCTTCCAAGCAAAGCGCTGGGGTTCACCATCCCCCCCCCCCGCCCATGCCTCTGGGTCAGCGGGAGCTCTTAAAACCATACAAGACTGTATTTTATTATCAAGCTCTAGGTATCACCACCTGTGAAAGGCCTTTTTTTTTTCCTGCTGTGCTAAAATGCTTCAACAGGTGATGAACGCTTCAAGGCCCATCTGAAGATCTGGCCATGGGTGGCATAAGCCATCTGTCCAAGCCAGCCTTCCCCATAGGTGCTATCCAGATGTAAAGGTAAAGGCTCCCCCCGCACGTTTGTGCAGTCGTGTCCGACTCTAGGGGCCGGTGCTCATCTCCGTTTGTTAGCCGAAGAGCCAGCGTTGTCCGAAGACGCTACCGCGGTCATGTGGCCAGCATGACGCGCGCGGAACGCTGTTACCTGCCCACCGAAGTGGTACCTATTCATCTACTTGCATTTGCATGCTTTCGAATTGCTAGGTTGGCAAGAGCTGGGGCGAGTGCGGGAGCTCACTCCATCACGCGGGTCTCGGGTCTCGAACCGCCGAACTTGCGATCTTCCGATCGACAAGCCTGGCATCTTACCTGCTGAGCCACCGCCCCCCCCCCCCAACAGGAGAGAGAGAGGGGGGGAAAAAGAATTCAACTCCAACATTTCTCTTGCAATTGGTTTCCAAGCTGTAGCACGGAGGGTGCTCTAGGCAAGGCTGGGTTTTCCGCCCTTTTCATGGCTGATTTTATGACCTTTTTTGCTGCGGTCGTTAAGCGAATCACTGCAATCATTAAGTGAATCAGGTGCTTGTTAAGTGAATCCAGCTTCCCCCATTAACTTTACTTGTTGGAAGCCGGCTGGGAAGGTCGCATATGGCGATCACGTGACCCTGGGACACTGCAACCGTCATAAATACATGCTGGTTGACAAGCGCCTGAATTTTGATCATGTGACCGCAGGGATACTACAGCAGTCATAAGTGCGAGGACTGGTCACAGGTCACTTTTTTCAGTGCCGTCATAACTTTGAACGGCTGCTAAACGAATGGTCGTAAGTCGAGGACTACCTGTAAATGTTTTTTTTAATTTTTTGTATTATTATCGTATGTCTCGTGTTTTACTTTAGGCTGCTGAGAGTCTGTTTAGATTTCAGCACTGTAGAAATTTGATTGACAGAGAGGTAGATAGGTAGGTAGATAGGTAGACAAGATAAAGAAGCGAGTTGAGATCTGTTCTTCACCTTAGTTGCACTTTACTTTAGTTGCATAAGGTTGCACAACCCTTCCTTCCTTCCTTCCTCCCTCCCTCCCTCCCTTTGTTTGTCTTTCCTTCCTCTTTCTCTCTTCCTTCCTTCCTCCCTCCTTCCCTTTGCTTGTCTTTCCTTCTCCCTCCCTCCCTCCCTCCCTCCCTTCCTTCCTTCCTTCCTTCCTTCCTTCCTTCCTTCCTTCCTTCCTTCCTCTTTCCCTCCTCCCTCCCTTCCTCTTTATTTCCTCCCTCCCTTCCTCTTCCTCTCCTTCCTTCTTTCCTCTGCTTTAAAGGGCCCAGGGTGTCCGCCAGAAAGACCATCCCTGGACTCTGGTCTCCATCCCGGCAGGGCAGAATCTGGAAGCGGGAGGAAGCCGCAGCAACGGGTGAAGTTAACCTGACCAGGAAGCTGAATTTCACTCTTCTTATTGGCTTTATTGATTGGCTCCGTGCCAGGGTTCCTGTCTCGCTGCCCTCCAAAGGGAGGAAAATAAGTTTGTATTGATCAAGCACACCGAATTCCACCGTCTTTTCTTGCACCCCCCAATTTCTGATCCAAGAGTTTTGGAGCCAGGAAGCAGAGATGGGCAAAAATCTCAAATTACCCGCTGCTTGTTTTTGCAAATTTGGAATGCCAATTTTTCCCCATTACACCTTTTTCTTCCCTCAAGTTTGAGGTTTCTTTTTTTAAAGGACCCTTTGCCTTAAAACTTTAGCATTCATTTTGGGGCGTGCTTTCCTTAACCTTTGGCATTCTCAACCTAAGTGGGTTGCTAGCTGATCCCCCCAGGATCTGAAATGCAAAGCTGAACAACCTTTAGTCTTCGTTCAAGGCCAGGGTTAGGACAGAAAGTGACCTTACCATTTCCTTTATGGACTACTGGGCAGCAGTATTTTCCCACAAGACATCTGGAATTTAGCTTGGCGTGCAGGCATCAATTGCCCGTTCCCTTTGCTAGTTACAGAAATGGATATACAGCCTCCAAAACTCCATTTCCAAACCCTCTCAACAAAGCTCAGGACCCTTTCAAATTATCCATCATCCCTTATTCATCCCACCACTGATGTTTTATTTTGGCACTCCCCTCGATGAAAAGAGAATCGGCTATCGCCCTGGGCTCAGAATCCAGAGAGCATAATGCATTTCTTCCCACAGGATTAGTTACGGAAATATATGTATAAAAATAAAAGCATGAAAGTGCCTATGTAATTTCCTCATGTTTTCTTCTTGTTTAATAGAATATGTAGTAAAGAAGCAGGAGTTTGTTTGTTTTTTTAATTGCTCCCTAGAGTCACACTCGCTTTTAGATATCTCAACAAACAATTGTGCATCCTTTTGAAGCAAAGTGTGTGTGTGTGTGGGGGCATTTTGTACAATTTTACAAAACAGCAAATGGGATCCTGGAGCCCAACATCCCTTCCCAGGTTTGGATCGTCTGAAACATAAAGGTAAAGGTTCCCCCCGCACATTTGTGCAGTCGTGTCCGACTCTAGGGGCCGGTGCTCATCTCCGTTTGTTAGCCGAAGAGCCAGCGTTGTCCGAAGACGCTTCCGCAGTCATGTGGCCGGCATGACGCGCGCGGAACGCTGTTACCTACCCATATGTCTATGAAGGTTCTCAGTCATCCAGGTGGAACAGTCTGTGGCTTGAATCATGTCAACTGGATTTCTATTTTCTTAGTGGAAACGTTTCACTCCTTATCCAAGGAGCTTCTTCAGTCTGAGTAAAGTTAGTAAGGGAATCCTTAAATATGTTTCTAGGCTACACAAGGAAAGCAATGTAGTGTATGCAATCCAGTGCAGTGAGGAGTGCTCTGAACTCTACATTGGAGAAACCAAACAACCTTTGTACAGGAGGATGGCCCAACACAGGAGAAGTAACACCACAGGACCAGAGTCAGCAGTTTATCTTCATCTAAAGGAAAAAGGACACTCATTTGAGGACATTAATGTTCACATTTTAGACAGAGAAGATAGGTGGTTTGAGAGAGGGGTCAAGGAATCCATTCATGCCAACTTGGAAAATCCTTCCTTGAATAGAGGTGGGGGCCTCAGGCATAACCTTTCCCCTATCTTCCTTCCTGCTTTGTCTTCTGTGCCTAGGAAGATTAAGACCATTTCACAAGCTCAACAGCAGCAGGGTAATCTTAACGATCCTCCTTTAGATGATAAAGGGACTTAGAAACAAACATCTCAAAAATAACCATGACCTAGCCCCAGGTGCAAGGTCACACAGCCAGCCTAGAAACATATTTAAGGATTCCCTTACTAACTTTACTCAGACTGAAGAAGCTCCTTGGATAAGGAGTGAAACGTTTCCACTAAGAAAATAGAAATCCAGTTGACATGATTCAAGCCACAGACTGTTACCTACCCACCGAAGTGGTACCTGTTTATCTACTTGCATTTGCATGCTTTCGAATTGCTAGGTTGGCAAGAAAAAATAAGAGTACAGTAAAGAAGAAGAAAAATATATAAAGAAATGACTTCCCCTTTCATCACAACAAATATAAACAATTTTAGTAACTTATCACCTCTTAAAATACAACAAATGATCTTCCCATATCTCATAGAGAAATCGGATTTTGAGGTGAGATTTGAAGAATCTAAGGCAGTGTTTCTCAGACTTGGCAAATTTAAGATGTATGGAC
This sequence comes from Charina bottae, assembly GCA_023362775.1. Classification (NCBI taxonomy): domain Eukaryota; kingdom Metazoa; phylum Chordata; class Lepidosauria; order Squamata; family Charinaidae; genus Charina; species Charina bottae. Next base: position 6,741,534 of record JALMGJ010000026.1, on the reverse strand, counting down.
GTCAGCTCCCAGAATTCCCCAGCCAGCAGGGAATTCTGGGAGTTGAAGTCCACACATCTTAAAGTTGCCAAGGTTGAAAAACACTGATCTAAGGGATGCTCATGAAGATACTTTAAGAGATCGTTCCAGGCAAAATGGGCAGCAAGATAGAAAGGGATGAGAAAGGGGTTGTTCTGGACATTGAAAAGAACTTGGGCAGCTTTTTATCACCACATCCTTCTTGAAAGGACCCTAAATCTTTTTTGTTTGACTTTTCCTATGTTGGAACATGTTTCTTCCCCTCCCCTGCAAACAGGAGACTTGGGAAGAGGTAAATTCTACCAAAGGACATTATTAGCTATCTGAGCAGGACCCTGCCTGCTTCGGTCAACTTCCAGCACTCACAGTTTATCTTTATTTTATTTTATTTTATATTTCAAATGTTGTCACCGCCCATCTCACTCAAAGAGCGACTCTGGGCGGTTTACTTCTCTTTGTTGCTTTGAAATCTTGGCTTTGCTTGTGATCAAGGAAAAGGGGCGACGTCTTCAGGATAAGGTGGGGGGAACTACATTGCTTTCCCATTTTTTTTTTAAATCTGGGAGCGGTTTACCATCTCGGGTATCTAGGAATCTGGGGTGATGTATAATTTTTGCTCAGCCTCCCATGGCCTACGAAAGAAAGTCACGGCATGGAATCAACTTCTTTTTCCAGCCCGGAGCACAATTCAGGCGAGGTGTGTGTGTGTGTGTGTGTGTGTGTGTGTGTGTGTGTGTGGTGCACGTGCATGTGTTTGTGTGTGTGTGCACATGCTCACGCGTCTGCCACCAAAACAATTGTAAGCAGGCATTCAATTAATTATGAATGGTCTATAAGAGCTTCCCTGTTGTTTGCAAATTAGCTGTTTTCACTCCCCCCCTTTTATCCTTCCTTTTCTTTTCTTTTTTCTTTTTCAAATATGGGCTTTTGAGAAATGAGGCCAGGCAGGGAGAGAAGCCTTGTGCTTTTTTCTGTGCCTGAAAAAGAGAGACACGCAAGAGGCCGGATAAGGAGCTGTTGCTGGGATATTGTCCTACCTCTTGTGCAGCATAGGGATCTTGCAGTGGATCCAGAGCAGAAAATTAGAGGATCTGGATGCTGTTGTCTTGCTGAAGCTAAGCATATAGGCCAGTGTTTCTCAACCACGGCCACTTGAAGATGTGTGCACTTCAACTCCCAGAATTCCCCAGGCAGCATGGCTGGCTGGGGAATTCTGGGAGTTGAAGTCCACACATCTTCAAGCTGCCAAGGTTGAGAAACACTGATATAGGCTGACTTGGCTTCCAACGTGGAAGCAAGCTGGGAAATTCATAGATGGGCTGTGATATGCCTGAAAAGGATCTGGGATTTGTTAGTCAGTGACAAGGTCAACATGAGCTTGCAGTGTGAGGTAGCTGCAAAAAAGGCAAATACAGTTGCCTAACCAAAGTATATATTGTTTATGCAGACTTGTGACTGATGGGTCTATTTTTAACCCAGCTGCTGTTTCTATGTGTGCTGTTTACGTTTCTACATTTTTTCCTATATTTTTAATGCTTTTATATTTTCTTTGAAGGCCATTAGCTGCCCAGAGTCATGAATTTGAGATGGGCGGCCATGTACGTTAATTAATTTTGGGGTGGCCTCGGTTGAATAACAGTTTCCAAATCAGAATAATAGATAATCGCTTTTCTGTGCTAGTTAGATCTCAAAGGGTAGGGCCCTGCTCTAAATAATGAGCTCAAGCTACAAGATGACAAATTTCAGATGATCATCAGAAAAACTTCCTAATTGGAAGAGCGGTGTAAGAGATGGTGTTGAGGCTGAGAAAGAAAGTTCGGTGGCTATTAACACAAGCCGTCAGCAGGCTTACAGAATAAATGGACTCTGACCCCATCATGTGAACGTTAGAAAGGATTCAAAGCCTTCCAAGAGACTCTGCCTTGATGAACTCCCTCATAAAGGAGACCTGGAAGGTTCCTGTCTCAATTCTCAAGGTTCCGTACTGACCCCGAATTCTTGGCATTAAAGCCTTTGTGAAGCTTGCTCCCTCAACTGTGCATCCCTCAAGGAGGCTCCTGTTCGGCTTCGTGCCTTGAGCAGGGGCCAGACTAGATGGCCTCTTGGGACCCCTCCCGCTGTAGGATTCTGTAAAAGACAAAAGGACTTTCGCATCATGCATCTTGGCTAAACGCACGAGCAGATGACCAGCGGTGCTCAGCGAGGGATGCTCCAGAGATTTGATTCTCCTCTGGAATTCCGATGTGAACTGAGCTCCTCTGCGCCTCTTGGATGAATGCGAGGGCTGAAAACTAATTATCCTCTGGATTTTGCCTTTCTCGGGGCTTCGCGAGACGGTTTGCGGCTGAAACCGACCAACCGGACGAAAATAAACTTAACCTCCCACGTGAATATCCATAGATAAATCCGCACGTCTAAATGCGTGGCGCGGAATGTATTTTCCCAGAAAAATAGGCCTGTGCAAACATCTTTTTCATCTCCGGGTAGACACTTCTAAATGTTAGCGTTTATAAAGCAGCAGTGCCTAATTGCATCGGAGAGAAAATGCAGTCCCCAATATGGATTTAAATGCATATTAATATACATGGATTTTTCGTGCAATGAAAATAACCCAGCCACACACAAATAATGAAGACGTGAGAGAAAACGGGCATCTGAACTTAAGCAAAAGTGTGATGTCTGTTTGGAAGGATCCGTCCATCCGGACTCTCAATAGGAACAGGATTAATCTGTAGGCTGGTGGAAGGGAGCTGACTAGAGGCTCATGCTAATTGAGACATTCAGTCTGGGTCTGGATCTGTGTCTCTGTCAACTGCAGGTGAGATGACTCATGAGCAGAAGTTGAGGTGAGGCGGTTCCCAGCATGCCGAGACTCTGCTCTGGGGAGGATGTCAGTCCGGCGAGAATCAGTTGGGCAAGGATCAGAGCCCAGATTGACCTGAAGGAACCATGGCTGGAAAGAGGTGGATCCATGCCCCTTGGTTGGCCAAGTCAGCTGTTTGTTGTCCGAGGCACAGATCAGACCTTGGACAGCTCCCGAAGGCCAGCAGACCAGCTCATCATTCCCTCGAGATGCAAAGGAAGACGGGTGGCATGTTCTCTCAAGGAAAAGCACACGTGTGTTCAAGGCTATGCATGCTCAAACACAGATGCTCTTCCGAACAGTCTTACATGCCCGTGCATGCTCTCGGACGGTGTTTGTCGACCTCAGCAACGTTAAGAGGTGTGGACTTCACCTCCCAGAATTCCCCAGCCAGCATTGCTCTGGGGCAGTGTTTGTCGACCTCCGCGTGGACTTCAACTCCCAGAATTCCACAGCCAAACCCTGCGGGATGGGGAATTCTGGGAGTTGAAGTCCACGCCTCTTAAAGCTGCGGAGGTCGACAAACACTGCCCTAAGGCCCCCAAATATTTATCTGCAATTTGCAATACTCATTTGCATCTGTGCACGCACAACCGTTCGCACATGCTCAGAGTCGGTGCTAACTGAAGCAGCCTATATAAGCCCTGGAAGTAAATAAATAAACACACACGCACACACACACATTTCTCAGAGGATGCAGAAATCCTGCGCAATTCTGCACAGTTTTCCTGGCAAACAACAGGTTGCAGACCTAGGAAGCAAATTGCTGGCACGCCGTTAGTGGTAGCATATGCCACCTCCTGTCCTTACTCCGTGCTTTTGCTCCTGCAGCCTTAGGCATAAAGGCTATTTATGTCTCAGGCTCTCACCCTCGCCCTGTCGGTTCACACAGTCCGGGATGGTTACGAAACCTGTTTCTGAGTTAGTTCAGTTCGGTGCAGGGCCTAACCATCTTTGCCTCTCCCGTCCCAGCCTTTAGCAAAGCCTTTCGGAACGAGCAATTAGCGTACTGATGTGTGAAGCAGGATGCGGGGTTAATTTTGAGCGCAGAATACAGCCCCCCCCCCCATGTTAGCTTCCAAGCATGGCCAGCCGGGCTCGCAAGTAGGCTGGGTTGGGCCAGTGGGGGTTAGCCCTGAGCCGCGTTGCCCTCCAGGAAGCTGGCCGGGTTTTCAGCCTAGTGATTAAACTTTTCCTCTCACTCCTCCGGCGAGCGAGGAAGGTGATAAATCTACTTGGTGCCATTACAGCGAAGAGCTTGGGATAACTGCACTGATGAAATTAAGCAAGCTGCTGCAAATTTGGATATCTCCACCTTTACCCACCCACCCCTTCCCCCTTCCCAATAACCATTTCACATGGTTGCTTCTGGACAAACAAGAATCTCATTGTTTTTTCTGCTTTTTTGATCCGCATGGAGGAAGGATGCTAAGCAGCTGAGAGCTGCCCGCCACCCATTCCCAGCCGCTGTAGTTAAGTCCAGACGGATCCGAAAGTATGTGGTTTTCTCCCAAGCCGAACACCAATCTTACGATTAAGTCATTTTGAGCTGGAATCCCTCAATTCGGTCTCTAACTTTCATTAGCTGAACGATCCTCACTCCCGTCCCTTTGGAAACCCAGCTCAACCCACCCCCTTCCACCCTCTCATTTTTCTTAGCCCGCCTGCCCTTCCATCATTTCTTCATCCTTGAGGGCTAGAAACTTGCTGCCTCTCTCGAAAGTAAATCAAAAGCAGGTGCTTCCCAAGATCATTCAACCCTGCAGCCACAATCGGTTTTGGTACCTTCGGGCAGGGGTTTACACAACTGGATTGCGTAACACACACACACACACACACACACACACCGCCCAGGTTGATGTTCCTTGCAAATCGTCTCGTTTTCTTCTGCCATCCAGAAGGCTAGGAAAGTCCTTTTTTCAAATGAAGGGGATTTCTCACAATTCCGTGCAAGAGAGCCAATACCACAGTCCTGCAGGTACAATGTGTGCAAGCAGGTATAACACCTGAGGCGGATCTCTGCTTCAAAGCCTCTTCGTAAAATCTCTGACATCTCCATCAACTATTTTTCATGGTTCAAGTGGCAATGAAAGGGTTTTCCCCTGCACAGTCGTGTCCGACTCTAGGGGCCGGGGCTCATCTCCATTTGTTAGCCGAAGAGCCAGCGCTGTCCGAAGACGCTTCCACGGTCATGTGGCCGGCATGACGCGTGCGGAACGTTGTTACCTTCCCACCGAAGTGGTACCTCTTAATCTACTTGCATTTGCATGCTTTTGAATTGCTAGGTTGGCAAGAGCTGGGGCGAGTGCGGGAGCTCCCTCCGTCACGTGGGGCTAGGGATTCGAACCTCTGAACTTGCGACCTTCCAATCAGCAAGCCTGGCGTCTTAACAACTGAGCCATCACACTCAGCTATGTGGCAATATCTTACCCTAATCATGTTATCTAGGCTGGTAAAGGAATCCACCCAGCTCAGAGAATACAAAGAACCCAACAGCATTATCTAACTCGGTCGACCAGGCGCCTTCCAGGTGGATCGAACTACAATTCCTGACTTTCCGCGTTTTGTGTTGCTGGGAGTTCTGGAAGTAGTGAGGTAGGACATCTGGAAGGCATCTGGTTTAAGGAAGCAGAGTGGATGAAGAAACATGTCTAGTTACGCCCGAGTGTGCCCCCCTTCCCTGTTAAAGCTCAAAGCCTTTTAGTTAGGGACAGAAATTATACATGTGAGCCCTTGAGTAAAACGAGATCGAGAGGCTTAAGTTAAATAAAACAGGATTTTTATCGCCTCTTGCGTTACCGGGCGCGCTTCCAGCAGCTGCAGTTGGCGCGGGGGTTTGCTGTCAAAATGCAAATGCGGCATCAGATCTTAACGGCTGGAATAATTTATTTTAATGCCTCTGTGGGTATTGTTTCTGCTGCGGCTCTCCCTTTCCCCATTAAAAGCCAGCCCTGTGCCATCACATACTAATCATGCCCCGCCAGCTGGGGGGAGGGCCCCCATCAAGCCAGGGCACGGCCGGATGGCCACTTTTGGCAGGTGACGGGTTTTCCAAAGCCGTGGGGGAAGAGAAAAGACCCTCGTATAGGAATGTTAATGAAGGAGCAGGTGTGGGGTGAATCTCGGTAGGGGGAGAAAGAGGCCCACGGAACGCTGGAAACAGGTCCTCTGGATCCATCCAGGGCCCAGACGAGCCGTATCCTCTCTTTGATCATGGCCGCGGCAGATGTGGCATCAGAAGGAGACGGTGCCGAGAAGGCCACCCTGACTGAAGTGCTCCACTCCGCGGCTTCGGCCATAAGTTTGGTTCGGAGAGGAAGGCGGCAGAATCCCTTAAAATTGGTTGCGTTGGGGGCTTTTCATCCCCCCCCCCCACCCTGCCATCCTGAAGTCCACTTCATTGTTGGTTGGGGAATGATGTAACAGCTTCCCCAGCATGCAGATATATTGGCTGGAATGTTGCTCCTGATCTCCAATGTCTGTGTGTTTGTCCAACTTGACGCACGTTTTGTGAGCTGTGGGTTCTGCGATCATGCATTTTTGTACATGATGTTAATAATTCCCTCTTCAGTTTTTGCATGCACTTTCCCATAGTTTGGTTTTTTTTAAAAAAAACACTCCCCCTTTTTATGCAGCATCACCCCCAATCTATGGAAATGCATGAATTATATTCAGTCCACGTTTAGATTTGGGAAGGGCAAATTATGTCTATTTGCACGTCACCGTTGAACCAAACAGATTTCTGCTTTATCCGTGATTGGGGGATGTTTTTTGGCCAGGTCTGTTTGTTTTGAGGTTCAATTGTTTTGTATTTGGAATGAGGGAATGCCAGGTTAAAAACATACAAACAAACCTCAAAGGCAACAGGGCCGGCCATGCAAATCCAAAGGCCTTTGCGTTTGTGAAATTACGAAAGTGGCGAGACTCGATTTAATCTTCCGTTCCCAGGCTTGATCTCAGACGTTTGAAAGCACAAGTGTTTTCTTGGAATGCAAATTCAGTTTATTCAGGTGATCTGATGCAATGGATAGGAAGGAAGCAAACAGTGGGTGGAGCCAAACTAAAGTGGGTGGCCCCATCTATTACCTTTCTTTCTGACACTGCATTTTTGCTCTTTCTGTCCTCATTTCTTTTTTCTTCCTCATTCCTTCCTTCTTCCTGACACCCTCTCTTTCTCTTTCTCTTTCTCTTTCTCCTTCTCCCAAACTGTGAAAGAGCCACAAACCTCCATTAGGTTTGATGTAGTGGTTAAGGAACCGGGCTAGAAACTGGGAGGCTGTGAGTTCTAGTCCCGCCTTGGGCACGAAGCCAGCTAGGTGACCTTGGGCCAGTCACACACACTCAGCCCTAGGAAGCAGGCAATGGCAACCCACTTCTGAAGAACCTTGCCAAGAAAACTGCAGGGACTTGTCCAGGCAGTCTCCGAGAATCGGACACGATTGAACAGATTAAAAAAAAATTGCTTGTAGACCTTTCTGAAATTAGACTAAGGTCCATATGTTGACAGTGCGCCAAGCTGACCATTCTGATCCTCGGGGAACATTAAGACTTGTTTACACTTGGAGCACGAATCTAATCCAGATCGACATTCCCCAATGTGGGGGGTGCTCTTCTGATTCATGGGTTGACCAATTCCCTTGGCAGCGCTGGCTGAGAATCCTGTAACTTGCAGCCTATCACATCCAGAGGGCGCCATATTGGGGGGTGGGTCTCATTTCCAATTCTAGTGGCTGTTTGATGCATCGTAAGGAGAAGGCGGAGTTTTAAAATAGTAGAAGACATTCTACTGGTGTAGAGTGAAGACAGATTATTTTTTTGAAGTGTAATCCCTTTTAGGGAGAGCAATAATCTAATCCATAATTAGATTTAAAAAAAAAAGCTGGACTAGAACCTTTCTTCTTGACATGCTAATTTTTTGCTAGTAGGAATGTGTCTGCCTGGGTCTGCGTATGTACATAAAGAATATTTATGACCCATAAACCTGGGTCCCATAAACCTGGGTCTGCGTATGTACATAAAGAATATTTGTAGCTCAGGGTTGAACCATGGAGTCCTTGGTGCTCTCTGAGCCTTGTTGTTTTCTTGCAGACATTTCATTGCCAGGCTAGGCAACATCTTCAGTGCGAAAAGGGAGTGGGACTTGCTCTCTGTTTATATACCCTGGCTTGTCCTGCCTGTGTTGGTGGGGGTGTTGTTCTCCCCTTAGGAGTTCCTTGAACCAAGTCTCCTTAACTCAGCAGTATAACTTCTGAACATCAGGCTGCATTGGTGTGCTTTCGGCCATGGGTCTGTGAAATAGGCCATAAAACATGTGTGCACATTGGGGGTCAGTGAGAGTTGATAGGGGTCCTCCACCCCCATGGCCCCCTTTCCTTGATTTGCCATCTGTTGATTCTGGATGTGGTTCTTGGGGACCCCCAGCTGCTCTCATTCTTTCCAGGGCTGCAAAATAGACCAGGCCCTCTTGGTCCCCAGCCCAAACTTTTACATCTTAATCCCACCCCAGAAGTGGCTGCTTTACACTTTCTGTAACAAACCAGGTTGTACTGTTTTGTATTGCCGGGCAGGGTGTGAACCGGTTCCTTAAAACAACACTAGCCAGACTTTCTTCCCGTGGGAAAGATGAGCCCATGGGGTGGGGGGGGGGCAGTTTAGCTAGAGAAGAAAACTATGAAACCAAATGTCACCCCATTCAAAGTTTCCAGCCTTTCAAATACCTCCCTGGGCATTCGATTGAAATGCTGAATTGGTGCAACATCTTAACTTTGAACGGCTGGAAACTTGGAAATTTTAAAATTTAAGGGATGCATTTGACGGTCATGGGGCTAAAATCAAGGTTTTCCACTTGTTGCTTGATGAGCCCAGTGGTCAGGTTGACAAGTCCAAGGAGGAGGAGGAGGAGAAGAAAGGGAAGACAACGGATGAGGATGGGATTAAGGGATCAGTGGAACGGCACAGGAAAAGTGGTGGATTGCCTCTGGGATCTGATCAAGATGGGGAGAATATTAACCATGGAGAAATGAGGCCTGATTCAGTGGCCCCTGACTATTGTGAAAATCAAAACAAGAAGCCTCAATTAAGCAGAACCTTTAGTGTGTTCCCCTTCCAAACTCCATCACCCCGCAAAACCAGCATGGCTGGCTGGGGAATTCTGGGAGTTGAAGTCCACCCATCGGTTGAAAAACACTGGTGTAGATATTCAGAAGCTGACCTCTCTTTCCAGACTTAACTTGTCCTTGTAGTCCCAGGAACTGGACTCTTGACTAACTGCCCGTCCTTCTGTGCCTCGCCTCGCCTTCTCGCTGCCCTGTTATGACTTGCTTCTCAATTGCATCTCGACTGCGCATTTCCCTGCCAGCCCTGACTTAAAGTGTGTTACCTACATTGGGTAAAAAAGGACTTTCTGATTAGCCGTTTGGGGTAACGACGGAAAAAGTTTGGGAAGCACCGGCCGAGGGTCTCCACCCAGGATCAGATGTCGTCAAGGCTGGCTGGCGAGAACACATCCTGGCACGAGAGGCAGAAGGTTCACAGAGGTGCGAGCTTGGAGGACGGGGTTTTATAGGGGTTGCTGGGCAGGGATTGGCCACTGAAGGTCAGCTGATGGAACATCCGTGCTGGCTGGCCGGGAGGTATGGGCAGTGCCCTCCAAGGCCCGCCACGGATCTCTGCCCAGCTTGTCAGAGCAAGCAGCTGCATGGCACTCGAGGCCTTGCCCAGGAAGCTCCAGTCCGACCACGCCGACTTCCCAGGCGCCAGGTCCTACCGTTCCTGCCAAGTCACCGACCTGAGCTCCTTGCAGGGAGGGCAGGCGTAGAACCGTGAGGCCACGGGGGTCAAAGCCACGGATGGGGAGGCACATCTTTTTCCTTCGGGAAGCGCCTTGGTTTCTACCCGCCGCCTTTGCAGAGCTGAGCTCCCAGAATTCCCAGCACTGGGGGAAGCTGCCGAAGAGCAAGGAGGGGTTCCTGTGCTTGAATGCCCCCCCACGCCCCCCGTCTGCCTGAGATGCAGATACCTCTGTGGTGGCGTGGAATTTAAGCTCTTCTTCCGTCAAGGGGACGTGCCCCTCCCTGGGGCAGAGCGTGCCAGCTTGGGCTCCCACCCGAGCTGCTCAGGGGCCATCAAAGCATGCGTTCCCACCAAGCAGTGGAGATGGGAGGGGCCAGGTTTTAATTACCTGAGCTGGAGAGCGTCCAGGGCGTGGGGGTTAGCAGCTGGTTTTGTGAATGGTTTTAGCCCAGGTTGGTCCCTTCTCCACGCCCCACCTTCCCAGCGGATGGCCAAATGCCCATCCTCTTCCTTTGGCCCTCTGCTCTGCAAAGGGGACTGGGGAACGGGGGCCCATGGCTCAGCCCCACCCTTGGTCCCCCGAGGCTCAAGGACGCTTGCCGCGCGCCTGCTGGCACAGCTGGTTGTGCGAAGGGGAGTTTAAGATTTATGAGACAAGTTAAAATGTAATTTGGGTGACGGGATTCCCGTGGTGGAAGCCATGCTCCTCAACAAGATTAATTGCTCTCTTTCTCTGAGTAGTTGATATGGCCCTTGCCCAGCACTCTACCCGCAACCATTTGACATTGGCAAAGGGGGGGGTTTTCAAACGGGGGCTAAGAGAAGAAACTCCCAGCAAGAAGGCCTTGAAGCTGTTCAGGGGGGAGTCCTGAGAAGCAGCCATCCTCCAAAGATCAAAATGTCATCCAGTTGCAGCCCTCGCTGCTGCTCCTCAGTTGAGTGGGCATCCGAGGTAGGCAAACTAATCGGTACAAGTTGCTAGTCCTCAGCGCTCCTTTTATTTCCACGTTTGGTTCGATGGCTTGGTAGCGCCAGAGCGCTGTTTCAGCCAGCCATTTTTAATCGCTCTGGATAAACAGGCAAGTAATCCTTTGCACGTCTGAGCTATTCCCCAGAAGAACTGGTTCACGTAGACTTTAATTCATCCTTACCGCTTATCAGCATGAAACCATGTCACCCTCCGAGCAGGTTTTACAAAGGTTTTCGGCCAATTTATGGGGGAAGATGATAAAAGTCTTCCTTTTGGCTCCTGCAAATTGGCGTACGGCAAAAGATTACGGTGAATAGCCTTCTCACTTGGGGATCCAGCAGACATCTGCTGTACAGGTGTTCCACTCCAGCCTGGGCTGCTCCATTGCTTTCCATAACAACAACAATAGTAATATTAATTTTGTCGTTTGTTTATTTCAGTTGTCAACCAGCATAAAACTAGTAACAGTCACTCCAAAATAGAAGTAAATTTTTAAAAAAAATCATATTGATCGAATAAAGTAAAAATAAAATTATTAACGTAAAATTACAAAGTACAGGGATTAAAACCTGGGAGTGGCCTATAAAATTACAATTGACAGTCTGTGTGCTATACAGGTAGTCCTTGACTTACGACCATTCGTTTAGTGACCGTTTGAAGTTGCAACAGTACTGAAAGAAGTGACTTGCGACCAGTCCTCGCACTTACGACTGTCGCAGCGTCCCCACGCTCACGACCGCGGGAAAAAGGTAATAAAATCGGGCGCGGTCACGTGATGCCTCACTTAACAACCGCATTGCTTAGCGACCAAAGTTCTGGTCCCAATTGTGGTTGTAAGTTGAGGACTACCTGTGGATAACTAAGATAGATAACTAGAGATAAAGACGTAAGAAGTACTAGAAGTACTTTGTAAAACACTAGGACAGAGCTTTCCAAACTTTTCAAGTTGGTGACACACTTTTTAGACATGCATCATTTCGCGACACACTCTTACAGCAGGGCATCATTTCGCGACACACTCTTACAGCAGGACACAAGGAAGGCACTAGGACCTGCGTGGAATCACAGCAGGTTTGGAGGCAGCAGGACACAAGGCAGGCACTAGGACCCGTGTGGAAGCCAGGAGGCAGCCGCAACACACCCAGACACTGCAGCCGACACACTAACGTGTCCCGACACACAGTTTGGAAAGCTCTGCACTAGGAGAAGGTAAATCTTTGCTAACTTATATATTGAGTCTAATACTTGCTGAAGCTCTACTGTACTAGGGTTTGTTGGGATTATGACAATTATGATCCAACAACTACAACAAAGAAATAGCAAAATAAAGCATAGAATGGCATTGGTATATTTAAAGGGGGGGATATTTATATTCTACAATATTTATAATTGGCCCCCGTAGTAACGAACTCGGGGGGAGTACCAAAACAAAAATCAAGTGCATAAGACAAAAACAGTTTTTGGAAACTGTTAAAGTAATACCATTAAGAACCATTAATAAACCTCACTGGGGCTCATAAAACGGAGCTAATCCAGTCTAAATGCACACTGGAGCAAAACTGGCTTTGCCTGTTTACTGAATGCTAGCAAAGATTGGGGTCATCTCTAGAAGGAATTCCATAGAAAGGAACAGAAGCATCTTGATTGCACCGAGTCTTCCCTGATTTCTTTCGTCCTCCTTAGTTATCTCAATCCAACCCCCAACACACACACACACACACACCCCTGCAGTTTTTGCAAACCTGGGAGTTTCTGCACCCTGCCCATTCCTCCCCCTCTCTTTTAGGGGTGCTGCCTTTTGAGGCTCTGCACAAAAAGAGGCCAGGGTTGGTACATCAGATGTTTTTCAGGGCTACGGGGCAGTTTCCATGCATTTCCCACCCCAAATAGGGGTGAATGACCCAGCTGATGTCTGGAGTGGGCTCTAAGGGCTGGGGGAAGAAATGTGGAGGCCGCCCAAGATACGTGCTCAAATTGCAGGTACGTTTCCCTTGATGTTCTGTTCTGCAGAAATCTCTGCCTTCCCGTCTCATGCCAATTATTTTTATTCTCGTAATGAGCTTGCCGGCACCGTCTACATTTCATCCCTAATCGCTTTTTACCTCTCTCTACTGCAGCGTGGTTGCTATTCCCTCCCCCACACCTCATTTTATTTTTTGGGGAAAAAATCCCCCTGCACAGGATTACATAAGACCAAAATAATAAGACCGGGACGAAGTAAACAAATAACACAACATCTCCAATAAACACAATCCTCAGCGCAGGAATAGTGGGAAATGCCAAATGCTTCTAGGATTCAAACCTGCCTCCTAAGTCGGGACTCCGAGTCCCATCACCCTGAACAAATCTGGGGCCGGAGACCCCATGCCAGTGTTTTCAAACTTGGCCACTTTCAGATGCGTGGACTTCCACTCCCAGAATTCCCCAGCCAGCATGCTCCATGCTGCTCCATGTCCAATGCGTTGGGATTGGGGAAATCTTAGCGAATATTGAAAAAGTGTCAGAAGAGAAGAATGGCTTCACCTGATCCTGGAAAAATAGCAGGGTAGGCAGACATCAAGCTGCCTTCCCGTGCACTGTGGGCAGTGTGACTCCATTCAGGAGAAACGCTGAGGGTCGGACTCAGAAGCATCCGTAGGGTGACGGCCAAACAGCCAAAATGTCACCCCCAGCGGGTGCGTTCTAAGCTCGGCCTGTTTTTAACGCGTGCCGTTAATCTCCGAATGAAGACTCGTCCCATAGCACTTTTCCAAAGAATGTTGAGTTGAATAGTTTCTTAGCGCCATCTTTTCCATTTTAATGACACAGATTGTTTGATTTGTTGGCGTGGTTTTGATTGGTTTTGTTAAGATGTGCTTTACTGTATGTGCTTCTTGTTCTCCCTATTGCCATCTATGTTGTAACTCTGATTAGTTATCAGCTGCTTTGACTGATTTATGTTTACAGTGGATGTTTTGACGGCTACGGATGTTTTCGTTCATTGTTTGTAAATTGCCAAGAGTCTGTACTGACTCAGTGGTATACAAACAGGATTGATGATGGTGGTGATGATGATGATGATGATGATGATAGATAAATATTGCTGAAGCTAGGCTATTGTGTGGCCAGGAGCAGGAGACATTATTCTATCTTGGCCCAACCTTCCTCACAGGGTTGTTGTGCAGAAGAATGGAAGGAAGGAGCTGCTTCCAGCTTCTGAATGAAAGACAGGATATAAATCAAATAAATAAGATGGATGGTGCAAGGAGGTAAGCTATTCTTCTTCTTTAAAGCTGTGATCCGCGTTAGGGAAGAAGCTGCAGATTGGATGTTTTCTTCCAATATAAACGGCAGCACAGAATGGAGATTTTTAATTGGATGATGGAATCAGTATGGGTAGTCCTCGACTTATGACCACAATTGGGACCGGAACTTCTGTCGCTAAGCGAGGCAGTCATTAAGCGAGTCACGCCTGATTTTACGACCTTTTTGCCATGGTCGTTAAGTGAATCATGTGGTACACACCTCTTAACATTGCTGAGGTCGACAAACACTGCCCTAGAGCAATGCTGGCTGGGGAATTCTGGGAGTTGAAGTCCACCTATCTGAAAGCTGCCAAGGTTGAGAAACGCTGCATCAACCTCTGTTACTCCATCAAATCTGTGTGTGTGTGTGTGTGTGTGTGTGTGACACCAAAGGGTCAATCTGTTTGCATCCTACCCACACACTTTTGGGGCTGTTTCATTCCGCCCTGAAGCGTTTGAAAGGCGTGATCTGGGGAGGGGGCATGTTCCTGAAGCAATAGGAAAGGCCGGCATTCCTCAGTCACTCATCCCTTTTCTTTTTCAGATGAATCTCTAGACTTCATCCTTTTCCATCATTAGGCCGGTCTGTGCCCAAACACAACGGTGTCCCATTTCACCCTTACGTTGGCCCTTAAGGTTTGAGTTCAAAGGAAGCTCAGCGGAAGCTGAGCACCCCCCCCCAATGTACCCCAGAACACTTTGCAGCGTGAGAAGGGCCCTGACAAATTTGATGCGCTTAATGGCCATTTAATTTATAGTCTGTCCCCTGGAACGTTGGCGGTTCCACCCCAGGTTTATCTGCTCCACTCATACATTTGCCAAAAAATCAGCCCTCCCCGAGGCAGATCCGCTCCACTCTCTGGCAGCGGGAGGGTTAAAAGAAGGCGGTTAGGTTAGAAAACGGAAGAGCGAATAATTATTTCAAAGCATCCTGGAAATGGAGCGGCTTCTTTGCCTGCAACGCATTTTGCTTGCCGATCCTGCCTCGCCGAGCATGACGCACGCGCTTGGACGCTGCCTGAAAATGCACGCGCAGCTTAACCTGAACGGCTGCCTCCTTCCGAGCCCCCTTGCAAGCATTGGGGTCTTCCCGATCTGAAGAGGTCGCACGCCTCTGCACCAGACCCCCCTCCTTTCGGGGGTTATGGCTTCAGCTGCAAGCTTGGTTTGACCAGGGCCTTCTGGTTCCCAAAATGAAGCCCCGCAACGGCTTAAGGGGACTCGCTTCACGCTTCTGCAAACCCACAGGCCGTTCCACTTACGCGTGGTGGCTTTAATTCGGCCTGTTTCTAATGCCACCTTAGGAAAGAAAGATGGAGGCTGTTTCCCACCCTCTTCCACCACACGGTTCACACCCCGAGGGCTTTCCTTTGCAAGCAGATGCCGCCGCCGTCTCCCTCCCTCCTCGGCTACATAAACAGCTGCAGTCCCCCTCTTTTGGCGCTGCCTCGTTACAATTCAAGGCAGGGAGCCCGTAGCATCTTTCGGAAAGGGAGGAAAGAGGGGCCTCATCAGGCAGAACGGCGGCCTTGGAAATAGCCCCTCGGCTCGCGCAAGGGAGGCGTGGTGCTGAGCGAGAGGCGGGGGAATTGGGGGCCCCCTAAGGGGGTGCAGAACGGGAGACCTGCTAGGCATGGGTCTCACCCACTGAACCCAGGCGCACCCACGCCCTGAGTCAATCGGTTGAATGCCCCGAGGACTTGTCAAGGGGAGCAAGGCAGGTTTTGAACCTCCTGCTTCTGGTGTGCTCAGGACCAGCCCAGTGAAGACCCCAACAGACCCCTTTGAACTAGCAGTACCTGCTTTGTATCTCGGCCTCCCCTACAGGGTTGTTGTGGGGTCCCCCCTTAAGACAGCCCGGGCTCGAGCGGAAAAGCAGAATGGAACTGAATGTCATGGTATGTGGGAAAGGCCTTGGGAGACGGGGGAAGAGATGCTGCCTGGGGAATGGTCAGATAAGAGGGGGCACAGCCCACAGCTGCATAATGGGTGGAGAAAGAGGCTCAGAAGGGACCCTCCCTAGTTTCTTCAGCTGTAAAGGAGACGGGGGGGGGCAGGGAGATTTGTACTTTCAGACTTGCAAGATTCTGTCAATGTAAAAAGGTAAAGGTACCCCCCGCACATTTGTGCAGTCGTGTCCGACTCTAGGGGCCGGTGCTCATCTCCGTTTGTTAGCCAAAGAGCCAGCGTTGTCCGAAGACGCTTCCACGGTCATGTGGCCGCATGACACATGTGGAACGCTGTTACCTACCCACCGAAGTGGTACCTATTAATCTACTTGCATTTGCATGCTTTCGAATTGCTAGGTTGGCAAGAGCTGGGGCTAGTGCGGGAGCTCACTCCATCACGCAGGGCTAGGGATTCGAACCTCCGAACTTGCAATCTTCCGATCAACAAGCCTGGCGTCTTACCCGCTGAGCCACCACGCCCCTGTCAATGTAGCCTTGCAATAAAGTAGAATTAGCTCATCTGGTCATGTTTCCTGTCTGGTATACCTTGTAAGGCTGACATCAATCTTGCAAGTCTGAAAGTACAAATCTCCCACTGTCTCCTTTACAACCCGAGAAACTAGGGAGGGTCCCTTCTGAGCCTCTTTTTCCTCCCATTATGCAGCTGCAGGCTAAGCTCTCTCTTACCTGACCGTCCCCTAGGCAGTGTCTCTTCCCCCATCTCCCAGGGTCTTTCCCATATACCATTACACTGCAAGAATCTGCGTGGAAATAAATCCCTAAACTTGGCAATGGGCTGGGACTGCCCAGGAAGGAGGGGTCTTGTGTCAGAGAATCTTACAATGTTGGAAGGTCTCTTGGAGATCATCTAGTCCAGCCCCAAGACCAGAAGGTGACTTGCATCCGCATAACCAATTCTCTTCTCCCCCCCTGCCCCCCCAAGCTGAAATCCCCCGTCAGTCAAGCCACTCCATGCAGCTTGCAAACGCTGACACCTTTTAATAAGATGTGTTAGTTGGAAAAGGTGCTACTAGAACCCTCCTGTTCCATGGCAGGAAGTGGATTTGACCAGCTTGTCGATCTGAATTCCTGGACAGGGTGCACAGGGTGGCAGACTGAAGGTTGCACTGTGTCTTAGTATTCATATCTCTGCACGGATCCCGCAAGCACCGTAGCTGACGATCGACCCCTTTCCGGAGAGGATCCTGCTTCCAAAGAAGGGGAGTGCTGGCAATGCCCAGCCAAGATACCGTGCAACGTGTGAATAAGGTGTTTTCTCAGAAAGCAAAAACAGGGACAGTGATTTTTGAGTGCCAGGTTAAAAACGGCTTCCCTAGTTGAAAGGGAGAGTTGACTTTGGAATATAGGTAGGGGCATTGTTCAGTGCAGCTTTCTGACAGACCCAGCCTGAATTAAAAATGGTGGAGAAATTTATTTGGTTTGCTTTGCAGTGCACGCCACCCTATCTGCATTTTCAAAGCAAAAAAGGCAGGCTAGAATACAGTCACCGTTTGATTTTTACAGCGCTATTCTCTGAATGCGTATATGAGGGGAAACGGTGTCCCCAAATGTACACATTATGGCGAAAAAATATGAAAAAGCCACGCGTTAGCGAAAATAGCTTGTTGAAAATACGCTTCTATTAGGGGAAGATGCAAACGATGAACAGCTACAATTTTCACGCAGGTTTTTTTAAGCACATCTGCAAACTCATACAGAGGTGGGTTAGAAAAGGTGGGCACGTGGACATTACAGGCAGCAAGCACGTGGACGGGCCGGACGGTGGTTCAGATACCTCCGGGAACAATGGCATAGGAGTGATTACGTCGATGCAGATCAGAAAGGACAAGATACGTTTAAATGAAGGTATAGATTTTGGAGAGTCGCGGAACACCTGCCACAGCAGGAGTGTTGTTCCATGCCAAACCACACGAGAGCACTAAAAGGAAAATGCAAAGCATTCGTGCATGTTTTTAATCGCCCACCCCCCTACCCACCCCTTTCAAATCTCATTCTGTTAAGCATCTCTTTAGAACTAAGGTGAGGATCCCTGAAAAATAGCTGCCTTTTCCTATTCAGAGCACAAAATCTTACTTGAAGGCCCCAGTATGTATGTATGTATGTATGTATGTATGTATGTATGTATGTATGTATGTATGTATTCAATCAATCAATCAATCAATCAATCAATCAATCAATCAATCAATGTATATGGCCATCCATCCTGCAAATGCAACTCTGGGCAGCTAGCAATGCATTAAAACAAAAATATTAGCGGAATAAAAAACCAACAGCGGTCACCGACGACGACTCCGTCAAGGCAATAGACAGAAACCTCTCAGCGGGCCACCTAGCCTCCCGACCCCCCAGGCTCTAGGGCAGAGCTTTCCAAACTGTGTGTCGTGACACAGAAGTGTGTCGCCACACACAGTCTGGTGTGTCGCCACACAACCCGGAAGCGCTGATCATCATCAGCGCTTCCGGGTTTCCCCGGGGCGACACACCAATTACAGCGCGAAGAACCTGGAAGCGGCAGCAGCGCTTCCGGGTTTTTGCGCGCTGCCGCACTTCCGGGTTTTCCCGCGGCGACACACCAACGCCGGTTGGTGTGTCGCCGCGGGAAAAACTTTGGAAAGCCCTGCTCTAGGGCATATTTGAAGGGGAATTACTCATAAACTAGGTTTGCCCAGGATGCTTAGCCTAGGTTAAAGCTAACCCAGCCTGCCATGTGTGAATGCAACTGCTGGGTCTGCCACGGATCCGACAGTGCCATCCACGCCAGAAGGTGGAAAACTTTGCAGGAGAAATATAAACAACAATTAATAGCTGCCTTCGTTTGAAAAACAATGGCTAATTAATCCCCTTGAGAGTAGTACACGGCTTCCTTCACTTCTCTTGATACAGTACAGAAGACTGCGAGAAGAAGAACACAACGAGAGCCAAGATTCGGCCTCCCTGGGCCTAGTGTTCAGATTCTGCCCCCCAACCTCAGATTTTCCAGAGCTGAGAGCAAAAGTTAATGGGGCCCACAAGCACCGGGGCCATGCCTTTAGGAGGTTAATTGCATGCAATGAGGGGCCCAGCCCATTGTGTCCTGTAAGCCCCCCCCCCCCAGCATGCACAGGTTGGTTTAGTCCACGGTGCACAGTCACACCCCCTTCTCTGACTTAGCACTTTCCGGAGCTGTTTTTTGGGGAGGCATTGCAGACTTTTAGGAACCCCCATTGAGACGGAACGCAAGGGATACATGCAATAAAATCAGTGACACACATAAATAAACCAACGTTTCTGGATTCTCGGTCTCTGTATGTCAGCCTTGCGAGGTAGTCCAGACAAGACGCACAGCCAGGAGTACTGGCTCTAACTTGATGGTAAGGTTCCATTAACAGAATCTTGCAACCCTGAAAGTACATCTCTCCCCCCCCCTCGCCTTTACAGCCCCGGAAACTAGGGAGGGTCCCTTCTGAGACGTTTTCCTCACCCCCGTTCCTTCTGCGGGCTCAGCTGCCTCTTACCTGACTGTTGCCTAGTCTGTAGCTCTTCCTCCTGTCTCCCAAGGTCATTTCCATTACTCTCTACCAGCACCGCTCCCACTAAGCTCACGGACAAAGCTAGAATCACGGTTCTTTGGATACCCGTTAGCTATGCTCAGTCTTCTGCAGGAAACTCTCCCAGTTTCTGATCTGTTTTTCCCGATCCCCAGCAGTGGCCCCAGGGACTGTTGTATGCGTTCTCACAGAGACCTGCATTCAAGTCTCTCTGGTCCCGTGATGTGCACAGAGGCCCCGTCTCCTGCCTCATTCCCCCTGCCCTTTTCCCCTTTCCCAAAGTGGCCAACGCTTGTTCTCAATAAAAAGAAACAGCCTGCAATATCTTCCCGCTCACAAAGCGGCTATTACGGAGGACACAAACAGTTTGTGTTCTCCAATACAGCTATCCTTGTCCTCTTCCTTTATCCCTGCATCACAAGGCCCAGCAGTTCCATTCGCTGACCGGAGCTGGCCTTGATTTTCTAGATGAGAAAGGGACTCACTGCCTGTGATTTATTTACTCTCCTCCTTATTTGCCTGGAGAGGCTGAGATGAAGCCGTAACACTTTCTCAGCCTTTCTGAACGACACTAGAGGAGAACTGAGTCAGGCACATGGTCTGGAATCTGCAAGGAAGTGCAGAAGTGATCCTTCCCCCCCCCGCCCCCGTTTGGAGAGCTGGAAATGAAAAGGGGTGCACGGTCCTAGTCCTCTTATCCATAGGCTGACCATATTTCCTTGAGACAAAAACGGGACATTGGGATGGCAAAACGGGACGGGGTCTTATGTAATATTCCGTATTCATGAAAAAGACAGGTCCCCACCCCCCCGGTCCACACGATTGGCTCCCGCCTGCAAACCCTGCCCCCCCGGTCCGCGCGATTGGCTCCCGCCTGCAAACCCCACCCCCCAGTCCCTCCTTTGCCGCGTGCTGATAGGCGGGAGGGCTTCCTCTTCCGGGCTGCCTCCAATCGGCAGCTCCGGCTCGGATCCTCCTCCCGTGCCATTCCCGCCGGGTTTAAAAAACGGGACAAAACGACGGGACGGTTGAAAAATGCTGAAAAAACGGGACTGTCCCGTTCAAAACGGGACGTATGGTCAGCCTACTTATCCAGCCCTTTTTCATGTTTGTAGGATGGCCCTAAGTCACCTTGCTTTTAATTCTGGGCGATGGGTCAGAATTAATGAACAGAACTAAAACTGAGCATAAAACAGGGCCGGTCAATCTGCCATGGCATATGGGGAATTGTCCACTCCAAACCAAAGAAACAGACAACGCCCACGATAAAGCGGAGTTTCGTACCCCTCAAGAAAGATCTCTGGTTTTTAAATGGTTTGGCCTTTTTGTCTCATGTTGACCCGGTGGGGAAAGGTTGCAATAGACTCCTTCCGGTTGCAGAGGGGAGGTAGATAAGGAGAGGCAGCTTTTAAAATCGCACAGGGTGCAGAGAGCGTGGCGAGGAATTATTAAAAAGCAAGAAGGAGGTCATCTTCCCTCATTGCCTAATCCACTTGTGGAACTCGCACCTACAAGAGGTCACGATGGCCACCAATTCAGATAGCTTCTTTATTTTATTTACGGGAAGTATTTTCACACTGCAATAAGGCAAAGGGTTCTCTGGGCAGTTTTTAAGATTAAAGAAAAGGGCAAGACAATAAAATGCAGAATACAGTTTGCTCAAGTGTGCTTAAAACCTCAGCAAGAATCACTCATTCTTGTGGATAATTTTGAATGAGCCCAGCGAAGATCAATTCACCCCAAATGGCAGAGTTACAGCCTCTCATGGGACATATTATTGATAATGGGTTACCAAAAGGCGGTAGATAGTTTAAAACAGGTGTTGGATGTAGAAAGGCAAATAGATTTGTCATCTCTTTCCAAAGGTGTGTTTTTGAGTAGCTGATCTTATTTTAGACCAGTTGATTTATCTATTTAACCGTTTCCAAATTTAGGAGAGCGTTAACTTTAGCTTGTTTTAATGCGCTGCCCACAGCTGTCCCTGATGGAAGGTTTAGGAAAATCCACTATTCTTCAAGATTTTGCCCTTGTGGTAAAGGGGTAGTGGAAGATTGGACACGTGTTACTTTATTGTTCATTTTGTAACCCCTTTATTAACTACATTTCCAGGTCAAACAGATTTATTTAAGGTCCAGTGGTTAGCTGGCCAAGATGATTCTGTTTCTTTGAATGTGGCCAAATGTTCCTTTATTGCCTGTAAAATTTACAATCACACTGTTCATTTAGCCTTGGTTGTTTATTTTATTTTATTATTTTATTGTTACCATTTTTGTTTTAAAATCTTTTGTTTTACTTTATTGGGTGTGTTTCAACCTTTACGCTTTCTAAAGGGAATACTGGCCATTGACGGTAATAAAGGACTGACTGACACAGCACCATAATAAAATAAAGAGAAGTGTCCATCCTTCCAAAAATAAACCGGGGCATTTTTTGACAAGCAGTTCGAGAAGGCGCCACATTCCGTAATGTGAGATCAAATAGCTCTTTTACTCGGGGCACGAGCCTCCGTGTCCAATATTGGGATCTAGCAAGTTCGCACAGATCCCAGGTGGGGCAATAGGTTGGCACGGTAACCCTGAAACTCATATTGGGCCTTCGCTGTGCCTTCCTGTTTATCAGTTTGTCTGACGACTGAACAACAACAAACTGCTTGAGCAAGTTACATGGCCTAAAACAGGGCAGGCAATTTGAATCCCTAGTTTTTGCAGGGGTGGGGTCAAAAAAGTCACAATGGCAGCCATAAGGTGGTTTTTGACCTCACGCTGCAGACAACCCTGGCCATGCGTGATGCAGGCATGCTGCCATAGCATCATTGGGGTCTTCCCACCCTGTTCCTTTCAACCACGTCCTGTACAAGCACCATCAGCAATTCTCAGCCATCCTGATTAAGCAGAACGCAACCTCTGGCATTGCCCAGGACCCAGGGACAACTGAAGCTACTCCCAGGGAATTTAGCCTGGTCTGATCCAGAAAGCCCATGTTTTGTTCTCGTTACAATATCATTCTTCTGCAAAAAGCTCACCCCTCAACACACAACTCAACAATTCTCACCTGATTGTGCTATTCTTAACCAAGCAGCATATGGGTTCTTCCGCCCCCCCTCTCTCTGCTCCACCCACTTTTTCTATGGGATTCCCCCCCTTTTTTTCTTTTAACTGCCTGATTAGGCTCCCAGATGTGCCAAGCTGGCGAATGTAATCAGATCAAAATGCCATCGTCGTAATAGCCACGCGGCTGTGTCGGTGGGCTTTCTCTGCAAGCAGGAGGTTAATGGGGGATATAAATTTTCCCTTCACTATTATTACCATTAATATTAGCATGATTTTGTTATTGGCTCGTGCCGAAGGAAGTATTGTCAAACAGCTAGATTTGGTGGGTGGGCGGGCGGGCACGCGTGTACATAATGCATGCACATACACATACAGGTGAATTAGCATTGTGGTAATTCTGGGATGCCTAATGAATGCATTTCCACCCCCACCCCTGGAAATTGGGATATTATTAAGATGTGCTTCTGGCTGTTGCCACACAATTTCAGGGGCCCCATTAGCGTTGGCTGGGACAGAGAAATGCACATTAGCACGCCTTATCTTAAGGCATTTGCGTTGATAGATGTGTTGATAGTATAAACATGACCCGGTTTCTATTGGCTGTGTCAGTAGGGCCGCATTCTGGCTAAACAGATTCTTTTTTTCTTTCTTTTTTAAATAGCTTTAAAACAATCACCCTTTAAAGGGAAAAAAAAGCCCTCATTTGTGTTCATTTGCAACATGACATTAAGGGATGGAGCTGTTCTATGGAGGGTATTTACGATATCTGCTAGAGATCAAGGGTTATTTATTGGGGGATCAGAGATATGGATGTGTATGTGTGAACGGGCCCTCCGATGAAAATCCTAAAGCCATAAAGGGAGTGTGTGCCTCAACATGTGAACAGGCCGGTGGTTAGAAATAGGATGATTTGGTGTGCAGAGAAACCAGGCTAATAAAAATAGACTTTCAAATTATTTAATCTAATTTTACTGTTTTAACAGACATTCTTGAACACCCAGGAGCCTATATCTGGAACCTGGGGGCCACCAGTTGGGGTGGGACTACAAGTCCCAAAATTCCCTCTCCCCCATAGTGTCATCCTTCCCCACAATGGGAAGACATCAAGATGAGGGTGGTATTTTCAGTTACATTGACCACCAGAGGGCAGTATGTGACCAGTTTCATCCTATTTGGGACTCTTCAAAGGTGCAGAGCCAGATATTATTCTGTGGGGTTAAACCCTCTTCCAGGAACTTGAACGGATGGATTTTTGCCTATATACCCAACCCCAGCTCTTTACTGAAATCTGGTGGAGCCTTGTTGCAATAGTCCTATTTAAGAAACAAAGAAAGAAGGAGTGGGGAGGACGAGGTTCTTGCAGAGTGTAAGGAAAAATGCAAGCTGGATTCCGCCCAATAGCTCCTTTCAACATCAACTTGCTCCCACCCTTCTAACGTTCTGGCCAATGGCAGCAAAGACACTCAGATGACTGACATGGACTAAGGTCAACTATCCTCGCTTTGCGCCATCAGAAGGCATGGATGGTCCAGCTTCCCTTAAGCCAGTGTTTCGCAACCTCAGCCACTTTAAGAGGTGTGGACTTCAACTCCCAGAATTCCCCAGGCAGCATGTTGGCTGGGGAATTCTGGGAGCTGTAGTCCACACCTCTTAAAGCATGGCTGGCTGGGGAATTCTGGGAGTTGAAGTCCACACCTCTTAAAGTTACCAAGTTTGAAAAAACACTGGTATTTACAGTCTACATTTTCTTAAGCTTGCAGGACAGAAAGATACAGATGTTACATTATGTCACCCCCCCCCATACTGGGTTTTACATGGCTTCCAGACCCCTCCATACATGGGGCATGGCATAATGTAACAATCTGCCTCTCTCTGCTCTGAGTGCTTAAGCCAGAGTTTCTCAACCTCAGCAACTTTCAGAGGTGCAGACTTCAACTCCCAGAATTCCCCAGCATCGGCTGCCATCCAGGGGATGTCTGGATTTCTGCAGCCCAGATCTAGTATACCTGTTCCGAAGGGAAACTGCACATAACATGAATGGTGAAGCATAAGGAAAGCGCTTTAAATATCCTCCAGGGCACCCCGCTACAGCCTTGAGCAGAAGGAGATTATCAGATGGATTGTTCCCTGGCACTGCCAGGCCAGAAGCCTGGTGTGCAGCCATTTCATCATTTCCCTCTTCAACGGATGCTTGGCGGCTCATAAGAAAGAAAAAAGATGGTGGAAACACTGGGAAGACACGGGAGGAGAACTTAGGGAGGAATGCCATCTCCGCTACTTGCTGCTCCGTGTTGGCAACAGTACAACAGCCTCATCTAAGGAAGCCTTAACAACACCATAGATTTATCTCACTTTTAGCTGGGGATTACGATCCTGTCTCTCTGCTTCTCTAGGCGTCATCCTGCGGGACCAGCTTTTGAGTAACCATTCACGGGGCTGGATTGCATAGAATTTATAGTAATTGCTCTCTATCCAGAAGGAACCTCCGTAGTAATTCAGTAGGCTTTGCTCTGAAGGAAGGGACGACAACGCTGTGCTTCCCCTTGAGACAGCGGCCTCCTGGCGTACTTCTTCTCTTTCTTTAAGCCTCACGAGCTCATCAATCTATGTATATAGCATTATCCAAACGCGGGCCTTGAAAACGGCACGCTGCAACACTGATTGTTTCTAGGAAGGCAAATAAATCCAATTTTATGTCACTGGAGAAGCGCTTCGGCAAACGCACATTGGTTGTCTTTGAGAGCGCAGGTTGCCTTCACGACATTAGATGTTTATCCTTCGGTCCCCTTTCACTTAAACTAGCAGCAAAGTCTCTTTACGGAAAGTCTCTGGATGTTTACAGTGGGTTCCCTTCATTGGGTGGCTGAAGTATGTCCGCCAATGGATCTCTTGTTCTCCCTTGATACTGAAAAGAAGGCTGTTTGTGGTGTAGACTGACAAGAGGAGAGGAAGGAAGGATTTGATCAATTATGCCAGGCCTCCCTAATCCTGCACAGCAGAAATCTGAGTAACAGCATCATGGTTACATCCGTGTATGGAGAACTCCAGCTTGGTTATACTCCCCCAAACTGCTAAATTTCTACAATATTCCTTGAGTTCTGTTTCTGTTTCTTGGTCCTGCATGCCTGACAGCCCTAATTTTTTTGCCACCCAGGAGATGCTTATTTAAAAATTGCATTCCAAAGAGTTTCCCGCCGGCATGGGGAATTCTGGGAGTTGAAGTCCATATGTCTTGAAGTTGCTGAGTTTGAGAAACACTGCTCTAGGCTGTGAGATAGAAAACACTGGCCTGACCTCAAAACCTTTCTGCAAGTGCTTAATTCAGAGTTCTGTACCCAGTAGTTAATGTACCTAATAATTTATGGGTGTCTAAAGAGACTGGAAGAAATCCTGCATTTGAAGACAGCGAGCGCTAAACCTCTCTGCCCGGGCAGTCCCTAGGATTAATTGCACACTCCGTGGAGAGCATTTTCAATGTCGTTCTCCATCCACATTGATTTCAATTTCTCATGTTTACAATGTTAGGCTTCTCTCCATTTCTCATTTAGTTGAGTTCAGTTCATCCTGTATTTGATTTTCTTAAAAGTATGCTCAAATGCTAAAATCCGTATGCATGTTGGGTATTTTAGACTGCACTTTAGCGTAATGTGCGTTTTTATGTGTTATGGTCTATATCCTGAACTGGCCGTGTTCGTTGGAAGGGCAGAAGCGTCTATATCTCAGTTAGGAATTCTGGGATTCCCCAAAATATCATTACAGGACCGTTGGATCACAGTTCGCTCCCTCTCCTGCATCCTACCTTGTAATATCCTACGCACGGGAAGAATACGTGCCAACAACCTTGTAGACTAGGTGTAATGGTATGCGGGAATGACCTTGGGAGACAGGAGGAAGGGCCGCAGACTAGGCAACCGTCGGATAAGAGGCAGCTGAGCCCGCAGAAGGAACGGGGGTGAGGAAAACGTCTCAGAAGGGACCCTCCCTAGTTTCCGGGGCTGTAAAGGTGGTGGGGGGGAGAGATGTACTTTCAGACTTGCAAGATTCTGTTAATGGAACCTTACCATCAAGTTAGAGCCAGTACTCCTGGCTGTGCGTCTTGTCTGGACTACCTCGCAAGGCTGACATACAGAGACCGAGAATCCAGAAACGTTGGTTTATTTATGTGCGTCACTGATTTTATTGCATGTATCCCTTGCGTTCCGTCTCACTCGGGTTCCTTAAAGTCTGCAACTGGGGAGCACGTGGAGGGGTTGGGTGTCTTTCTAACATTTAGCTCACCCCCCACAGCTTGCAAATTGTCATAGGAGGCAGGGGTTGGGAGGAGGACCCTTTCAGTGGTGAGCAGGGAGTATTAACCAGGGTCGCTGTTTTTCATCCAGGGCTGATTGGGTCAACGTGCTGACCTAGGAAGTAGCAGGGGTACCACGTGAATGTGGTGCCCTGCCAGGGTGGTGTTACCCCCAGAACCGGGAGCCTTAATCTCCCCCCTTTGCTTAGGTGCCTGTTGCTGACGGAATCAAGCAGACCGGCTTCTGAAGTGCAGGGGGGAGGGGTGGGAAAGGCTCTGTCTAATTCGCAGCCGGCCGCTTCCCGGGAGAATAAAAACCCAGTTATCAAGGATATTGATGTGAAAATGAGTTATGGACATAAACAGCTGGGGTCTTTTGGCGACGTGCCGGGAAGGAAGATCAAGTGTGTTTGCCTAGGCGAGAAAGCCAGCCAGAGAGGGAGAAGGAAAGGGGGGCCGGAGCCCTTAAGAAGTCTTCTCGGTCTGGGAGGATGAGGAGTAACGGTTAGAGCAGTGTTTCTCAACCTCGGCAACTTGAAGACGTGTGGACTTCAACACCCAGAATTCCCCAGCCAGCCATGCTGGCTGGGGAATTCTGGGAGTTGAAGTCCACACGTCTTCAAGTTGCCGAGGTTGAGAAACACTGCGTTAGAGGGTAGATGAGGGGATGGTGGTTTTCCTTTGGTGAAGCTTGGTCTCCAAGTTAAGGAACGCAGTGGCGGAGGGACTTGGGGGTACACACCCCCATCCCCACACCCCCTTTCCACCCCCATCTTCTCAACGACCCTGCGAGGTAGGTTTGGTCTAGCACGGCCCACAGTGAAGTCAGGACCTCATTCCAGGCCTTTGTGGCACAAGCCAACCGTTCACCACGTTGAACCCTGGAAAAGATTTCCCTTCAGGCTGACATCATCTTTCTTATCACGGGAAATGACCGAGCAGAGATCAAATGCAGCACCGGGATCAATACCAATTTTGAGGACAAATAAAAATAAGTGGAAGCAGCTTCCTCTCTGCTCACTTGTCTTCCATTTGCTCTGCTCGGCTGGGGCCGCGTGAGCCCATCTGCGGAGGGAGCGGGGTTAGAAGTCAAGTCAACCACGGCTGACAGCCACGGGCCAGCCCAGTCAATTAAGTCGGTTTGATAAACACGGCTTAGTGTGACGTCCAAACCCAATCGCGGCCTCCTGTCGCAAGCGAACATACAGAAGAGACATCATGGCTAATTTACGGTTTAAAATATAGTGGCGTTCTAGGCAGAACGTGGGAGGGAGCTTGGCAACTTTCAGATTGAGCCAGCAATTGCTCCTGTGCCTTTGAACATAGCTTGCTTTGCAGACCAACATTTGCTGGGAATGCTAGTCTGGAGATGTTCAAAGGGCACCGAGCTGAAGAAGGTGCTTTCATCCTAGACTTCGGGTAGTCCTCGCTTAATGACCGTTCATATAGCAACGGTTCAGACTTTTTCAGAGACAACAGCGCTGAAAAACCCAACTTACAACCGGTCACAGCATCCCCACAGTCACATGTTAGCGATTTGGGCGCTTGGCAACCGGTTCACATTTATGACCGTCGTGTCCTGCGGTCACGTGATTGCCATTTTCGACCTTCCCAGAAGGCTCCCAACAAGCAAAATCAGTGGGGAACCATGTGATTCACTTAACAACCACGTGGCTCACTTAACGGCCATGTGATTCACTTAACGACCACCACAAAAATGATGATAAATCGGGTCAGATTCTCTTAACAACTGCATTGCTTAGTGACCAAAATTCAAGTCCCAATTGTGGTCATTAAGCGAGGACTACCTGTACTTAGTAATGGTCAGGTCAGAATAGAAGTCTGAGAAATGTATGAAATTATCTTGGGACCTAGCAGCCAGTTTGAGGTGAAACACTCTGGATATAGATAGTTGATGCAACAAGAGATGCAATCCATCTGAGTAGAAAGAAATTGGCACAGATTCTGTCTGCTGTTTGTTTTTCTTGAACCTTCCCAGCTGCCAAAGTACCACCGATGGGCAGGCGGCACTTAATTCTATAATACGTCTCTTGCAAATGTTGTAAAATGTGAATCCAAGCGTTGGAGGGAGGGAGGGAGGGAGAGATCAAATCATGCGAACATACCGTGATAGAAATTGTGAGAGATTAAATGCATTACAAACCTGATTTTCTCTATTTTCCTTCAGTCCTTTAGACTTTTTTTTTTTAAAATCTTTGCTCAGGACCGCCCACCCCATTCCACCTACGATGGGGAGGGTGATGAATAGCTTTGAAGTGCATTTCCTGTGAGTAGGGTTCTCCCTTGGTTTTCTGGAAAGCCACCTGCCCCAACCGGGTGCCTCTGCAGATGCTTTGGATTCCAACGCCGGAATCCGGAACATCTGCAGCATCTGGGTGAACGTCCAGGAGGGATGGAGCAGGCGGGAGAGCGCCCAGTTTTGTAGTTTCGAATGAAAAGCGTTTTGTTTTGTTTTGAAAATAAAGCATCTTGGTGGTGCAGGATCTCACAGCAGGGAACCTGATCTAAGATGATGGATCGCTTCCTCGCTTCTCATCGTGCAATTGTAAATCCTCCAGAAGATATTTCCCAGGCCCCGTAAATCTGCACGGCCGGCTGTCTAGGGTCTAATGGTGGCCTTCGGGCTGCCGTAGAATGCGCTCTGCGTGAGCTCAAAAGCATTAAACAATAACATGATATGACATTCCAAAGACTTCAAGACCAGACCAGAAAATAACATTCTAGAGCAGGGGTGGGGAACCTTTTTTCTGCCAAGGGCCACTTGGATATTTATAACCGGGGACCGGGGTGGGGGGCGGGGTTTCTGGGATTTCCGCGGACCGGGGGCCGGAGTTTGCGGGCGGGAGCCAATCACAAGCACTGGGGGCAGGGTTTGTGGGCGGGAGCCAATCGCATGGAAGGGGCGGGGTTTGCGGGCGGGAGCCCCGCGGGCCTTAGGCGGGAGCCCCACAGGCCGTATATGGCCCGCCGGCCTGACGTTGCCCACCCCTGTTCTAGAGTCTGGCTGGGTCGAATAAAAGAGATACACCGGTCTCTGAGGTCCATGTCGTTCATGCCATTTTCTGATGGCAAAAATACAGAAGAGGTCGCCACAGAGTCTTGGCGCATACAACCTGGTGAGATAGAGCAGTGTTTCTCAACCGTGGCAACTTATCTCAAAGTTGCCAAGGTTGAGAAACACTGAGATAGAACATGGCGGTGAGAATGGAATTATGAGAATCAGGGCGGGGCTAGGAGAGAATCCAGAGCCCGATTGGATGTGGTAGATTATGGGTGGAGCCTAGCTGGCTTTATTAACACGCGCACTGTCCCCCCCAGCAGAACTGAGGCTGTTCCTCTTCCCGCAGGGGTAGCAAACCAAGCTATGACAGAAATGCATCCACAATGCAATCTTCCCTTCCCTTCCCCTCGCTGCTTGCTGTTACGCGAAAGGGGGTGGCATCTAATTTTCCTGATTAATGCAACCCCCCCATCTTCCTTGTAGGGGAAGCACACAAAGAGAACACGTCGTTGAGCTGTGGTTGCAAGGCCATCAGAGGTGGGGGGGGGGGCGAAGAAGTGCTGAAGCGCCTGCCCCCTCACACGTGGACATAGGGCTGTTAAGGAGGCATTCAGCATCTCAACAGAGAGGAGGGGACGGCAGGCGGAAATCCATCAGGAAGCAGCAGGGCTTCAGAGAGCCGAGGCTGGGGGGAGCTGGGGGGTCTGGGAATCGGGAGCCTTTGCTTTCCGCCAGGCTGCGAGATCTTCCAGAGTACTCACAGCCTTCCGTGACCGTTGAAAGGCACTGCGGGGCTAAGACGGCCATCACTTTTCCAAGAGGACGAGATCAGGAGGGACGCAGCCCGTCGCCAGGCACAGCACAGAACCCTTGAAGCCAGTGTTTCTCAAACCTTGGCGGCTTTAAGACGCCTGGACTTCAACTCCCAGAACTGCTGGCTGGGGAATTCTGGGAGTTGAAGTCCACGCGTCTTAAAGCCGCCAAGGTTGAGAAACAAGGCTTTTAAGCGAACTGGCATGCTCCAAGACCTTAATTAAGACCTTCATCGCATCGGGGCAGGGAAGCGGAGACCCGAAGCCCCCCTCCGTTTTAAGGCGGGTCCTCAGTCACTCGCCAAGTTCGGCAACCGCAGTGTTACGCACACCCCTGCATGCCCAGCCTCGAGGGTTTGCCTGGGAAGATGCGGGCAGCTCCAACCTGAAGGGATCCCGCCTTGCACCCGAAACCTTGCCGGCGGGCGAGCTTTACCCACTGGCGCGCGTGACAAGAAAAGCCGATTGCGCCGCGAGAGCGCGCGGGCGGGGGTCGGCCGAGCGGGCCCGCGTCCTCGGCCCGCGGCGCGTTAATTTCCGCGGGAAGAAAAACCCCCTCCTTTATCCCGCTGCTCGGCTGCGTCTAATGCTGCTTTCACCCGCCGCTGCACGTGCATTTAAAACAAACGGCCCTTGCACCGTTCCATTAGGGCCTAATCGGGGTCCCGAACGGACGCTGAGGACCAGAAACTTGCAAAACGCAGCTGCTGCTCAACTCAACGGGCCCCGGCGTCCTTGACCTTCCGGGCGCGCTGCTCCCAACGCGCGTCTCTAGACCCGGCCGGCCTCATCCGTCGCCCGTCCCTGAACAAACTCCCCACTCCGCTTTCGGCATTCATTATGCAAATGAGGCCTGCTTTGCATAATGAGCCCGGCGCTTGCTTGCTTTGCGGCGCGGGGCTGTTCATCGGTCTCCGTCTCGGGCTCGGCACTTCGGAAGGAACGGCGCGAGCCACCCATTGTCAGGCGAGCATCCCGCGTTTTGCAGAGCGGCGCCCCGCCGGCCCGCCCCGCCCCCGGTGTGGGGCGGGCGGCGGGGGTGGGGGTGGGGGGAGAAAAGGCGCAGCCGAGGAGCCTGGCCCCGAGGCGCTTCCAGTGAGAAGCGACGAGGGAGATCCGGAAGGAAGGGAAGGGAATTCAAGAAGGGGAGAAAGTTAGCGATGCTTTCCAGATGTGGACATCGGCTCTCAGACGTCCCTGTCCAGCATGGCTACTGCTGAGAACTGAAGTTCACATCTGGAAGGCTGATGCAGGGGAACATGGGTGGTGGAGAGGGAAAACCCGGGGACAATAGTGGTGATGGGGATTTTTTTTTTTAAAAATTAACATTTCGTTTGTCCTCCTGTTTCAAGGAAGGAAGGAAGTTTTCAGAGGTAGCGGCTCCCTCCAGTCCAGCTCAGTTTCTGGACTTCCCAGAATTAACGATTTTCCTCACCCAGTGCCTCTTTAACCTTTAAATAAATCTTTAAAGGTGTATCTTTAACCAAGATACAGCCAGAGCCTCTTGTGAACTCTAAAAAATGCAAAGGGAGGTGGGTTTATTTATTATTTATTCATTTATTTATTTAATTTATATGACCGCCCATCTCCCCCCAACGGGGAACTCTGGGCGGTTTACAATCAACAGATGTGTTTGAACCCCACATCTCCAGTGCTAAAATAGCATTCATTTTCTCTCCCCCCCTCCCTCCCAGGCTCAGTAAACGAGCGTGTGGGGAAGCCCAAATCCTGAAATCATTCTTGGTGTTCCCTATTGATGGATCTGGATTACTGCCTCGAATGAACAGGATCGATCCAAAGGATCATTTCAAAACTCAACCCGTTTCAGGAGACCTCTCCCCCCCCCCCCCCCACGCGCACATCTATCCCAGAACAATTTGCCCTGGTTCCTTTCCCCAAAGCCACCGATAGGGCTGCTTTTGAAACAAAACCCTTGTTTTTAACCAAAACGTGCCTCTGGTTCTTGTCCAGCCAGCATCTCTGACTCCCTAGGCGCTGTTTGGAGATGAAGCCAAGGAGAACCTAGCGCTGAAGATTTTTTTTTTAATCCGGTCAATCGTGTCCGATTCTCGGAGACTGCCTGGACAAGTCCCTGCAGTTTTCTTGGCAAGCTTTTTCAGAAGGGGTATGCCATTGCCTTCTTCCCAGGGCTGAGAGAGAGTGACTGGCCCAAGGTCCCCCAGCCAGCTTTCATGCCTAAGGCGGGACTAGAACTCTCAGTCTCCTGGTTTCCCATTGGCTCCTTCTTGGGGCTGAGAGAGAGTGACTGGCCCCAGGTCACCCAGCTGGCTTTGTGCCTCAGGCGGGACTTGAACTCACAGTCTCCCGGTTTCTAGCCTGATGCCTTAACCCTACACCAAACTGGCTCTCATAGTGCAGAAGATAAAGTGGGGGGGGGAATATTCTTTGCCCTTCGCTCAGAGAGCCCCTTTCACAGGGGTGCGATTACTAAAAATGCCACTGAAACTATGGACATGCCCTTGAGCCTGTTCTTTTTTTTTCAAAGAGTGGGGCTTGTAAAGGAGCTCTGTCAGTTTCCTCCCCCAGGAAAACACCGCCACACCTCTTTGCGCAAATCGGGCACCCGCCCCGCAGCGCCCGCTCCCCGTCATGCCTCCCGGCTGGGCCTTATCTGTGGCAGAAGCACGTGGCGCCTTTGCCCTGCTCAGGCGCCCAGGCTGAACAGAACTCCCCCCCCCCCGGGTGGTGGTGGGGAGAAACAGGGGACATCTGTTTGTGCCTGCCCATGTGTGTGCAGGAATGGGATCAGCGGTGGGGCAGGGAAGGAACCGCAGCGTGAAGGAAGGGCACAGCAGCGGCAAAGTCAGGGCCGGCCGCATCAATTTGGGCTGACAGCTAGCAATTACCCTGCCGGATCGGCAGATTACTGCAAATTCATTTATTACAGAGCTGAGGAGCAAGGGGACTTATTTACTGGCAAATCCATACTCATTACAAGACTCACCCTAGCCTGGCCACAAAACAGCTCAAGTGAAACAAACAATTATCCGCGGCCTTGTGGGACCACATCGTTCCTCCAGCGCGGCGGGGTGCGGCCATGGGGGAAGCAAGCCGGATGGAAGGAAGGTGCTCGCCTTCACAGCTTCAGTTGGGTACCTGCTAGCATCCTCTAGCCCGGTGTTTCTCAACCTCAGCAACTTGAAGGTGTGTGGAGTTCTTCTGATTAAAGGAGGTGTTCCCCCCCCCGTCTGGCCCAACTCAATTGCATACTTCATGGCTCATATGCCCCTCCAGATTGGTTGGACGTCACCTCCCATCATCCCCGCCCCACCTTCTTTCTCTCTCCTCTTCGACCCTCTTCTTTGTAGAGCCATGAGCAGATGGATTCTCAAATGGTTTTCAAATTAAGCTGAGGCCGCCTGCAGCATCAGAGCTGTGGCAGGGATGCCAGCTGGGCCCAAGGGCACCACAAATGCTTCTCCCTCTCTCCTCCTTGCACCCCCAGCCTGCCTGCACAGGTGGTTGTGCAGAGGAAAGAAGAGGGGAACCTCGCACGCCGAGTCACAGACAGCGTAAGTTAAATCAATGTAAGCATACACCCACCCAGTTCAAGATGGCTTCTGCCAGACCCGGGCACCACCTTGCCCCGCGCCTCGAACGGCCTAATTGCCTGCGATCAATATTACACCCTCGAGGGGAGGCTGTCAGTGTAATTGAAACATGGCTGCCAAGCGTGCCGATTGCCTCCGCCTGCCTGCTGGGGGCCAGCCCTGGCACGGGGTCCCACCACGCTCATCTTAAATATTCATTCACTTGACAGAACACTAATTAAACAAAGTAAGGTGCATTATGGCTTGATTAAAAAATTTTATAGGCAGTTTAATTGGTCTGTTAGTCGCCCCGTGGGGATCCGCCCCGCCTCTCCTTGACACCCGCGCCCAGGAAGGGATTGGTCTCTGTCCTTTGAGGCTGTTCCCAGGGTGAAGGTGATAATGAAGGAACCATGACTCCATCCGCTTTGCGTCCCTCTTCCTCCCCTCCGCTGTCTTCGACGGAACCTGATAGCTCCCCCATTCCTCATCTGGATTTTAAAACACTCTTTCGCACCCCTCATCCCTCCTGGCCGGTGTTCGCCACACAGTCACCTGGGACGACCTTCAGTTCGATCCACATTGCCTTATCTTCCGCCTTCCCTTCCTGTTCTGAAACGCATGAAGACTGGGCCGGTGACCGCACAGAGGAAGGCCTTTTTGCACAGCGCACGGGGAACCGCACCGCAGGCTCTGTCCCTCTCCATCTGATGGAAAGCCAGAATGGGGAAACTTTTAACAGCTTGGCTGGCGGTGACCAAAATGCAGGGAGCTGAACTTCAGCAGAATTTGGAAGATCACCAGCCTCCGGTCGCCTTTCCTGATTTATAGCAAATGACAGTACATGGAGCGGGGCAGAAGAGTAGAAGCTGCTTTCACGGCCAGCCTAGGAAAGTGACCATTTAAAACCAGGCCCGTGATATATATATATTTTAAAGTTCTCTTTCCATTTCAAAGCCATTGAACTGCATAGCCTAGCTCTGAGACCACTTCTGGTCAAGAAAAGGTTCCCTGAGGCAATTTCCAGATCCAGATCTCTAAGACTTTCTGCTCACTATATACTGTATGTCTAAGACAGAGCTTTCCAAAGTGTGTGTCGGGACATGTTAGTGTGGGCTGCAGTGTCTGGGTGTGTCGCAGCTGCTGCTGCCTCCGAGCCCTGCCAGGATTCCGCGCAGGTCCTAGTGCCTGCCTTGTGCCCTGCTGTAAGAGTGTGTCACGAAATGATGCCCTGCTGTAAGAATGTGTCGTGAAATGATGCATGTCTAAAAAGACATGCCTCCTGCCTATGGTTTTTAGCTTGGTGTGCTCTCAGAGCAGAGTCCGGGAAGCCAAGCACAGCTGACGCTGAGGCGTGAATACTGTTTTTGGCAGCCTTTTCCTCCTCCCGAAGTGAGGAGAGGCAGAATTCTGGATTTCGAATTGCCTTGCTGGCAGGAGAGCTTGTGCGCTGCCGTTGAGGAAGGCTCCCCAACAGCCAAACATACGCCTGGTCACTCCCCAACAGTAATTAAGCACCGCAAG
Organism: Charina bottae; assembly: GCA_023362775.1. Lineage (NCBI taxonomy): Eukaryota > Metazoa > Chordata > Lepidosauria > Squamata > Charinaidae > Charina > Charina bottae. The sequence goes on along the minus strand of JALMGJ010000026.1, from coordinate 6,705,863 downwards.
GTCAAGCCTCAGTGCTCAAGGATAAGCGGATTACACGGTTAAATCCTTCCTTCCATCAGATAAAAGGAGCCGGAGCAGTTTCCTCTTCACATCTGGAGTGCCGGAGGAGGCCGGGAAGGCAGTGGGAGGAATGGCTTGGCTCGGGATGTGGAGGGTCCCAGCTCAACTCCTGGGCCTCTATTCCATCCTTGGCAAGTGGCGTTGCGTTGAGAGGGACCCCAGGGGAATGGACGAAAAGTTGAGTTTCCAGTTAGAAAGGGGGGGGGAAATCCTGTTGGATCCGATGGAAAGATCCTTGTAGTTTGGCTACACCGGCATGTCTTAAAAGACCCTCTCAGGGGTCCATGAAATCAAAATTATTTGCCAGCCTCACTTGCAAGATGGCAGCCTTACTAGGTCAAGGGTCCCCAGTGGGCCGTGGCCTGTTAGGAAGTGGGCCGCGGGGCTCCTGCCTGCAAACCCCGCCCCCGGTGTGTGCGATTACCCCGCCCCCGGTCCGCGCGATTGGCTCCCGCCTGCAAACCCCGCCCCCGGTCCGCGCGATTGGCTCCCGCCTGCAAACCCCACCCCCGTCCATGTGATTGGCTCCCACCTGCAAACCCCGCCCTCCTTTGCTGCGTGCTGATAGGTGGGAGGGCTTCCTCTTCCGGGCTGCCTCCAATCGGCAGCTCCGGCTCGGATCCTCTTTCTGCGCCATTCCCGCTGGGTTTGAAAAACAGGACAAAATTGAGATTTTTATCAAAACGATGGGACGGTTGAAAAATGCTGAAAAAACGGGACTGTCCCATTCAAAACGGGACGTATGGTCAGCCTACCCATCCGGCAACTGAGGTCACATTTTACGACGTGGGTATTGTTTATAAAAGTCAGCAGAGAAAAAAAGCTGCTTTAAAAGGAAGCATTTGTCTTCTAGTATCGCCTGGATAAACCTCGGTTTCCCTTCAGAAACACTGGGCTTCCCCCGACACACACACATACACAAAGGGACACAAATTCACTCTATCAGCAAATGGAGGACAACTTGTTCAAATAATGAAAGGAGATATTTCTTCGGTTAGACAACAGTCAGAGTTAATTGTGCCTCCTCCAAGCCGGTCTTCTGGGCAGACTCTGCTGTTTATGGAGCATATAAGTTATGCTCCTTTGCTCTGCTAGCCTCCTTCCTCTGGGCTTCTGAGAACGACTGCCTATGCTTCAGGAATCCTCCCTCGCCCTTCTCAGGAGCACCAGGAAGCCTGGCACATGAGGACTAGCACCTTGGCAGCCATGGGGAGAAATTGGTTCAGAGTGTGAACGATGCTGCGTAAGGTTTGATCTCCCAAAGGGAAGGAGAGATCAGCCAGCACACGTTCCACCTCCTAAAGCTTTTCTTGGAAACAGAAGCTCTGCAGGTTCAGATGCACAAAAACACACGACTGTGTCTGGCTTCAGTTATGAACCAATTTGTTTCCCTTTGCCCTCCATCCTCTCTTTTGTTTTTCCTTTTTTTTTTGTACTGGGCCACAGTCATTTGATGGGGCTCATCTTTACATGGGTACCTTGGTATAATGGGAAGGAGGAACAGGAGGAAGGGGCGCAACCAAGACAACGGTCAGATAAGAGAAACCAGACGTGACCGTCCCTAGTTCTCACGAAGAGAGAGGGAGGCAAGGGGGAAGCGTATTCAGACTTGAAAGATTCTGTTCCTGTAACCTTATTTTAAAAAAAGTAGTGTTGGCTTGAATGTCTTTAAGTTTAGTCTACCTTGGAGGGCTGGCACCTTTTCCTCAATCTCTTTGTCGGACCACCCTGTCATTTTTCACCTGTAACTGCTCTGCCAGCACCAGGCATCTAATTTATACACTCTTCCCAGCACCCTCACCTGACCCCAGTGGGGCTGGAGTGGAATTTACTAGTGCACTTCGCAGCCCAAAGCCACCCACCAGGCCTGAGTGTGGCAAGCCGAGTGAAAAGAACATATACAATATCACAAGGAGCGCAGCCGAGAACTTGCTGCTCCATCGCCATCTTAGCTCCGCCCCTGGCAAGCTGAGGATTTGGTCAGCAGCACAGCCGCCGGATTAAGGGTCAAGACAGACGTGCAGAAAAATGTGAGCTTTCGGTGGGAAATGGGGGCCCCTTTCTAACTCAGCCTTGCACCCCGGGAGATGCAGTGTGTCACATGGTCACACACCCAAAGCCGTGCGCGCGCGCACGCACCCACAGGCATACTTTTTTGCAGTCGGTCTCCCAAATTGTAGCAGCTGGATTGGCAGTGACTGAATTTGCACCTCTTCGCACACCCGCGCCCGTCTGCACACCCTCACACGCACAGGGAGGCTGACTCGCACTCTTTTTGAGCTGTTAAATGTGTTTTCACACAAGAGGCTTTAAAACGCGTCGGAGCCTCTGGCACGGTATTTGTTCGTGCGGGAGAGAATGTGGAAGAGGGAGCGTAGTTGTACGCGGTCTCTGGCGTGCACGGTACAGCCGTGCAACAGAAAGTCACAACGTGTGAGCTGTGAAGGCAAAGCGAGCTGGTGGTCTCTAAATTTCAGGTTTGGGGGCCCTAGTCCTGGAGGAGAAAATAGTTCTTCCCCCCTGCCCTCCTCCCTCTCTCTCTCATTCTCAAGTTGCCCTGTCCTGGCCTTGGGGCCTAAACGTTTTGCTACAGCAATGGGACAGAACGGGTGTTGGTAATTGGATACACTTAGGGGTGTGGTGGCTCAGCGGGTAAGACGCCAGGCTTGTCGATTGGAAGGTCGCAAGTTCGGAGGTTCGAATCCCTAGCCCTGCGTGACAGAGTGAGCTCCCGCACTCGCCCCAGCTCTTGCCAACCTAGCAATTCAAAAGCATGCAAATGCAAGTAGATAAATAGGCACCACTTCGGTTGGTAGGTAACAGCGTTCCGCACGCGTCATGCCGGCCACATGACCGTGGAAGCGTCTTCGGACAGCGCTGGCTCTTCAGCTAACAAACGGAGATGAGCACCGGCCCCTAGAGTCGGACACGACTGCACAAATGTGCGGGGGGAACCTTTACCTTTAGTCCTCACTTACCGACTGCCCATTCAACATCCGTTCGAAGTTACAACGGTGCTGAAAAGGGAGATTTATGACCAGTCCTCAAAGTTGTGGCTGTCGCAGTGTCCTTGCGGTCTCATGATTACAATTTGGGTGCTTGGCAACTGGCACACATTTACGACGGTTGCAGCGTCCCGCGGTCACGTGATCGCCATTTGCGACCACCTCGGCTGGCTTCCGACAAGCAAAGTTTATTGGGAAGTCAGCAGGAAGTCACAAATGGCAGTCACGTGACATCACATTTAACAGCTGTGGGCGATAGGCTTAACGACTGCAGCCGGAACTGACGTAAGTTGGGCGGGTTCGTGTGATGTTTCACTTTATGACCGCATTGCTTAGCGACGGAGTTGCCGGTCCCAATTGAGATCGGGAAGTGAGGACTACCTGTACATGGAGAATCATCATGTATTTGAAAGACGTTAGGCTGTATCCTGGCTCTGCCCACGCTGCCTACATCCAAGCCCTGGATCAAAGGAAAGTCACACCGCCTTTTCATCCTGTCTGTATTCTCTCTCTGTACAGGGGAGGGCAAGTGAGTAAGAAGGGAGAGAAGATTGTAGGAGGAGACCCATATTGGAGTGGCTTTTTCAGGCTCCTACAGCTTTCCTAATTTTTATCCAGGGCCCTGGAAACGGGGAAGGCTCCCAGTTGCTCCTTTAATAGCATTCTCAAGGTTGTCCAAGGCATGTTGTTATCTACGCAGATCCAGAGAGGCTGGAGTGAATGGTATATGTGCATATACGCGTGAAGGAGATCTGAATGCCAGAAAAACAACAAGAGATTTATTGTTGTGGTTGTCGTTGTTGTTATTTACACGCATTCTAACGGGTAGTTCTGACTGGATTTGGTCCTTTTGACTATTGGATCCTTTCCAAGGATGTAGGATAGCTAAAGATACGGTCGTAATATATGTGCTGTTCCAAGTCATGCAACTTTTTGTAATAGATGTTTTGAGATTCTGTCCATTCCTATTGTGTTAAAGTGCTTTTCCATAATTCTGGTTTGAGAGAGAAAGGGGAAAAAATCTTTATTTTCTCCCCTAATCAAATCGTCATGGAGAAAATTCTATCTATGTGGTCGCTAGGAATCAAAAACGACTTGATGGCACATCATCCATCCATCCATCCATCCCTGGAAATTGCTTGTAGTTTTAACTTTAATTTTAACACTGAATCTTGTTAAAATGTCTTTCCTTTCCTTTCCTTTCCTTTCCTTTCCTTTCCTTTCCTTTCCTTTCCTTTCCTTTCCTTTCCTTTCCTTTCCTTTCCTCTCCTCTCCTCTCCTCTCCTCTCCTCTCCTCTCCTCTCCTCCCCTCCCCTCCCCTCCCCTCCCCTCCCCTCCCCTCCCCTCCCCTCCCCTCCCCTCCCCTCCCCTCCCCTCCCCTCCCCCTTCCTTCCTTCCTTCCTTCCTTCCTTCCTTCCTTCCTTCCTTCCTTCCTTCCTTCCTTCCTCATATTTATATAGCCGCCCATCTCACAATCAAGTGACTCTGGGTGGCATACAAGACAGTTAAAAACAGAATGTACAAATTAATATCCATATTATTAATATTAAAAACTTTAAAAGTATAAAAGGCACAAAACTAAAAACAGAAGAAACCAGAGATTAGGCGAAGAGGAGTTGTTAACTACCCAGGAGCCATCTCAATGTTTCACTGGCCCCCTGGGGTCCCCAGGCCTGCTGACAGGACCAGGTCTTGAGGGACCTCTGGAAAGGTAAATGGGATGAGGCCAGCCTCACTTTGGGGGGAAGGATGTTCCATAAAGGGGGGGGGGGCCACAGCAGAACAGTCCTGTCACCTAGGACTGGCCAAGTGTAGCTCCCTAGATGACAGGACCCACAGCAGGCCCCCTCTGCTGGATCTGGTGGGACGGGCAGATGAAATCGGGGAGAGGCGCTCCCTCAGATAACCCGGCCCCCTGCCGTGTAGGGCTTTAAAGGTCAAAACCAGCACCTTAAATTGGACCGGGAAACAGACTGGTAACCAGCGCAGCTCGCGAAGCAGAGGCATAACGTGGGATCTTCTGGAAACGCACATAACTGCCTGCGCCGCTGCATTCTGTACCAGCTGAAGCTTCTGGATACTCTTCAAGGGCAGCCCCTGGTATGAACAGCTACTGTCGCTGTCCTGGATTGCCAGAAGATTGCCTCTAGCGCATGGCATGGACCCGGTAATGCACACGCTGACGTCTTAAAGTGCTGTGCCACACAAAGCCAGTCCTACAAGACACACTTGGAAGTGCACACAGACCCTGCAGGACCACGACCCTTTTCCGAGTGCGGTTTTAACCCGCAGCATGACCTTGTTCTGGCTTTTAAATCAGGGCTGGGCAACCTACAGGGAATTGAATGAGGATGGCATCCAGCGAGGCTCCGATGAGGTTTTAACAAGATGTATGAATTCGTATGTAAGAATCAACCTGATTCAATGGTTTGGGTCTCCCCGTTGCACGGATTTCAAACACAGATTGTCTGGCCAAGGGGTCTCCGGTGTTTTGGGCCGCGGCTCTTCCCAGCTGCACCAAGAGGGCAGCGGAGATCAAGCTGGCAACTGTCAGCCTTGCGAGGTAGTCCAGTCAAGAAGCACAGCCGGGAGTACTAGCTCTAACTTTATTGTAAGGTTCCATTAACAGAATCTTGCAAGTCTGAAAGTACATCTCTCCCCCCTTGTCTTTACAATCCAAGAAACTAGGGAGGGTCCCTTCTGAGACGTTTCCCACGCCCGTTCCTTCTGCGGGCTCAGCTGCCTCTTATCCGACCGTTGCCTAGTCTGCGGCTCTTCCTCCTGTCTCCCAAGGTCATTCCCACAGACCATTACTGCGACCTTCTGAACATCAACCAGGTTCGAACCACCGACTCTCTAAACTGGAAGTTACAGCCTTCTGTGGCCTCTCTGTTTTCTTCCTGTAGCATGGTTGGGATTTGCTCGGAAACAAATCAACTATGCAACCTCTTTTGCTCCTGGTAGCCGAGGAGTGCACCCCGTCTCACTCGAGGCGTGGACAATGCGGGTGTAAGGAAAGCCACCCCATAGGATCCACAGATGGCTGGTGTGGTGGAAAGGGATTCCCTCACAGTGATTTGCGGGTGAAACCAAACGCCCGGGTCCCTCACGTTGCGTGATTTAGTGCCTGGCCGTTCTTGTTCTCCAGGTTCACGTCGCCGAGATGGAGGAGGGGAACTTTGTGTGCATATAGATTGGGGGACGGTGTGTCCCATGAGTGGGAGCAGCAGGAAGGGAAAGGTGTTGTGCCAGTGCTGGTTTTCAGTTAGCAGCTTGGCTGCTGACACCCCAAATTGCCAGCATGTGAGTCCCGTCTGTCAAGGGAAGTGCAAATTTGGGACAGGAAACAGCTGTTGGTCCCCTCCATTGTATCTTCACTGGCTCCTTCAGTTCTCTACAGTAGTGTTTCTCAATGTTGGCAACTTTAAGACGTGTGGACGTCAACTCCCAGAATTCCCCAGCCAGCCATGCTGGCTGGGGAATTCTGGGAGTTGAAGTCCACACGTCTTAAAGTTGTCAAGGTTGGGAAACACTGCTCTACAGAGATGTATCATGAATTAAAGTTACGGCTGAACATTAACTGCATAACTTGATCGTATATGGGGAGAATTGCATTGACGTGTAAATCCAGGGCTTGGATAATTTCTACTTTGCCCACATCCTGGACTCTCTTCTCAGTCATAATTTGGCCTCTGGAAACATCTCAATAATCAAGTTAGCAAACAAGCCCGTAGGATTTACAAGCTGATGACACGCCTCTTTAATCTCTGTTATCTATATGTAGCTAAAAAAGGAGGAAAAAAGGCGCCTCTGTTCTGAATCACCTAGGGATTTCTATACTCACCATGGGTGATCAAGCAAGCAACTATTTTAAAACTGCTTTTCCCCCGACCCAGAGGCTTAACTAATATCCAATGCAAAATGACTTAGCAGTAAAAAGGGGCAGATTTCCCCCGCCTGCAAAGTTGACACGTGTGTACATGTGTCGAGGGCAGTCATGCTAGAAATATTGCTCTGGCAATCAGAAGGAGAACATGCGTTTTGTTTTAATTCCAGATTAATACATTGATCCTCCGTTCAAGCAAGCAAGCTGTGGAAGGTAGCAAACGCTAACATCTGTTTATTTTGTGAACTGAATCCTAACCCTTCATATCAGGAATAAAAACATGGCAAAGAAAAAGGTTAACATACTGAGCTGATGCGGAGATGCTCCCATTTCTAGGGAGATAGAGAGAAAGCACCACCATTTTCAGCAAGCATAAAATCCATCCAGCCACCCGTGGGCAACAGTAGTGAAAGATCCTGCCAAACATTTGCCATTTCTTGCTCAAATATCTGTTCATTTGTATTGGGGGAAAGTGGATCCCCCAAGGGGCATGCATTCATTTGCAAAAGCTTTGTTGTAAGAAGCATGCACCAGAAGTTTTTTAAAAGGAAAAGCTATATGCAAAACTACAGATGTCACAGAAAGCCACTAGGCAGGTTGGGTTTTTTTGTAATAATATGCAAAAAAAAAAAAATAGTTGATGGAGTGAAGCAACACTGGTACATCAATGCGAGACCGATCATATATAGTATCTGTGCATATTTCTGTTTCTTTCCTCTCTCTCCTGGGAAGCTTCTCTTCACCACTGCGGTTCATCAATTATTATGTGTTCCTACCTCAAAAATCCACATTAAAGCCAAAACAAAAGAAAAACACCAACCCAGCCACGACTCCAGGCAGCCTACAGTGGCTTAAAAGGCAGAATGTACAACGGGGAATAAACCAATCCAAAAATTTACTGTCACACTCTTAAGCCCAGGGATGGCTATTTGCAAATCTGGGGCCATATCAGAATCTAGTCCTAACCCTTCTCCGAAAGATCAAACCGGATATGACATAAAAGTACGCCAGAATGTCTGACATCATTTCTTTTCCAAAAAGCAGCTCTTTCACTTTCCCATTCTGACTTGGGAACCAGGGGAGGAAAAAAAAAAAGGGGGGGGGGTATTGTTGTTGGTTTTTTTGCTTTTATTTTTTTGGTATGATGTTTGGTTCTTATAGAATCCTCGTGAGCGGCCCAGAGCTGTGGTTCCAAGATGGGCGGCCCGACAAGTCTTTTAATTCATTTAATTCTTCAATTAATTCATTCCCCCCCCCCGCTTTTTCCCCCTGCTGACTGAAACCTGCCTCTGAAACTGCCAACGCTCCTGATTGCAATGCCCACGCCAACAAACTTGTGTGATGTTAACTTGCCCCCCCCACACACACACACACATATACTCCAACAACAGAGAAAACGACAGATTTATGGAGACTATGGTGGATTCTTAGCAGGAAAAGGTGTTTAAAAAAACACAACACTTTCCCTACATTGCCCTCTGCTGGCACATTCTGGCTAGCAGAGCAAGACCTGCACTGAAAACCAGAGGGGAGGGTTCAAAAATGCACAAGTTCCTCCCCCCTGCCCCCCAATCTCTGGGCTAAAGCTTTGGCGTCCTTCCCATCATTTAGCAACCTCTATTCCACCACAATTGCCCTCTGAATACAAAATCTGCCCTGCGCTCACCCCGAAGTGCTTGTGAAACCATGACTGTCATTATCTTTCCCCCTCCCCCCCCCCTACACACTGGTCTGTTTTCCAACAGATTGTAGAGTGGCCTTCTCTATTATCCTTTCCCAACCGCTGTTGGCTCTGCCTCCCGAACCTCTCAGCTGTAATATTGTGCGATTGCCGGCGGGGTTGTTATTTTTCACGCGTTCCCAGGCAGAAGGAGAAGCTGCTTTGTAGGCAGAAGGATTCCAGTGGGATTCCCAAGAGCTCGTGAGTGAGTTGACTGGCTAACAATTAGGAAGAGTGGGTTTGTGGGTTTGTTAAAAGCCCACCTCTGCTGCAGAAACCTACTTGGAGAAGATCCATATGGCTGAGTGGTTCTGTCTGAGTGGACCAGTGGTCTGTCTGTCTGTCTGTTTGTCCACCCACCCATCCCTCTCTATAGTCTGTCTGTCTGTCTGTCTATCATCTATCTAGCCATCCATCCATCCATCCATCCATCCATCCATCCATCCATCCATCCATCCATCTCTGTTCATCTATCTATCTATCATCTATCATCTATCTATCTATCTATCTATCTATCTATCTATCTATCTATCTATCTATCTATCTATCTATCTATCTATCTATCATCTATCTATCATCTATCTATCTATCTATCTATCATCTATCTATCTATCTATCTATCTATCTATCTATCTATCTATCTATCTATCTATCTACTGTATCTATCTATCTATCCATCCATCCATCCATCCATCCATCCCTCTGTCTATCCATCCATCCATCCATCATCCATCCATCCATCCATCCATCATCCATCCATCCATCCATCCATCCATTGACCATCCATCCATCCATCCATCCATCCATCTCTGTCTGTCTGTCCATCCATCCATTGACTGACTCCATCCATCCATCCATCCATCCATCCATCTCATCTCATCTCATCTATCTCATCCATCCATCCATCCATCCATCCATCCATCCATCCATCCATCCATCTCTGCCTATCATCCATCCATCTCTGCCTATCATTCTTCTTTCTTTCTTTCTTTCTTTCTTTCTTTCTTTCTTTCTTTCTTTCTTTCTTTCTTTCTTTCTTTCTTTCTTTCTTCTCTTTCTTTCTTTCTTTCTCTCTCTCTCTCTCTCTCTCTCTATATATATATATATATAAATATATATAAATTTATTAAACATTTTTTAAAGGAAGATCAAAACTAATGCAAACTAATATAAAGTAAGAAAAAGAAAGAAATCGAAGAGAAAGCTAAAAGTGCAAAGAAGGGAAAAAAATAAAATAAAAATAGAAAACAAAGAAAAAAGATACAAGAAGTAGCTTCCGATCTTCTTTACAGCAGTTATAAGTACAATTATAAATTTACCTCTTACTCTATGGTTGCAACATAACTCTCTTCTTTCTATAATCTATCCTGTCCAATCATCAAAACCATAAATCATAAGTTCATTTTTTTCTGTCTCACGCAAAAAGTCCATAAGGGGTTTCCAGTCTGCAATAAACATAGATACTGTCTTTTCTCTGATCAAAGAAATCAATTCGGCCATCTCAGCAAGTTCCATCATCTTCACCAACCCTTCCTCCATTGTGGGTAGTGCCGAATCTTTCCATCTTTGTGCATACAATAATCTCGCTAGGATTTTTGCAGGCCTAATCCACCTGCAGCATTGTAAAAAATAGCAGGTAACAAATGAGCATTTTCTTTCTCTCCCGTGAGCACACCCTCAAGCTGCCTGGCACCCCTGATTCTAGTGCCAAGCCAAGATACCCCTGTTTTGACATACCAGAATGCGGCTGCACGGTTAGTCATGGGTGCTATAAGATCAGCACATGTAACACCGCTGCTCCGTGAGCTGCATTGGGTACCAGTTTGCTTCCGGGTCCAATTCAAGGTGTTGGTTATCACCTTTAAAGCCCTACATGGCATGGGGCCAGGGTACCCGAGGGACCGTCTCATCCCGACCACATCTACCCGCCCCACCCGGTCATGCAGGGAGGGCATGCTTCGGACCCCGTCAATAAAAGAACTCCATCTAGCGGGGTCCAGGAGGCGTGCCTTCTCTGCGATAGCGCCCGCCCTGTGGAATATCTTGCCCCCAGAGGTGAGGCGTGCGCCCTCGCTCCTGGCCTTCCGGAAGTCTTTAAAGACCTGGTTCTGCCGCCTTGCTTGGAATGAAGGAAATAGTAGTTCCTCCTGGGTGTGGTTGGCTTAGTAATACCCTCCTTTTAAGATCTCACCATCTTCTGGATTTTTCTATTTATTATTATAGTGTATTTTAGATGTATAGGTTTTAATTTTTTTTTTATAATATTATTGTAAACCGCCCAGAGTCTACTGCTGTAGAGAAGGGCGGTGATAAATCTGAATAATAAATAAAAATAAATAAATAAATACCGGCTACAAGGTTTGGGGACGTCGGTCTCCAAACACCTGGTTTGTGGAATTGACTCTCCTTCTGACAGGAGTAGGGAGAGTGTCGCCCCATAGAGCCAGAGTGGGGCACCCGGGGGGCACCCGGGGGGGCACCCGTGGGAGCCAAGCGGTTCAGCACACTTTTCTGCCTTTCGGAGGTGGGAAGCCCATGAAACTAGGCACACCCCAAATACTAGGAAGGAGGTTGGCAAAAACTGGTGGCTGTTAACCGTATTTTCAAAGCCAAGGAGATAGATGATGAGCAATAATAACAATAATAGTAATAATCTATTAAACGTGGATGCTGCCCAACTTGCAATGACTCTGGATGACTCACAATGAAGAAATTACAATGAAATCAAGATGGCCAGCACAATGAGGCGAGGGGTCTGGGTGGAGATCCCGGTCTCCACAGCTCTCCTGAACCACAGCAGAGTGGGGCCCATCCGGATCTCGGGGGGGACCTCGTTCCAGGGGTCAGGTACTGCTACAGAGAAGGAGCACTTCTGGGGTCCCAATGTTTTATTTATTTATTTATTTCAAATTTTGCCACCGCCCATCTCCCCCAAAAGAGGGACTCTGGGCAGTTTACAACACAGCTAACAAGTTAAAAAAACAATAGTCCTAATAATATATAAAATATACATACAAATACATTATATAAATATAAAATAAAAAACCAGATGGCAATAAAAGATCGTATAGATGTGCATATATGTTTAATTGAAGGAACCTGGAGTGTGCCAACTCTGCAGGATCGAATCGGCTGGTTAGGTGCTATGTGTCAGCCTTCCCAGGTGGACCAGAGAGGAAACATGACCAGATAAGCTAATTCTACTTTATTGTAAAGCTACATTGGCCGAATCTTGCAAGTCTCAAAGTACAATTCTCCCCCCCACCCCGTCTCCTTTACAGCCCGAGAAACTAGGGAGGGTCCCTTCTGAGCCTCTTTCTCCACCCATTATGCAGCTGTGGGCTGTGCTCCCTCTTATCTGACCGTTCCCTTGGGAGCGACTCTTTGCCCCGTCTCCCGAGGTCTTTCCCACATACCGTTACATCACCCTCCCTTTCAGACTCATCCCCCCCCTCCTTAACAGCCCAAGAAACTAGGGAGGGTCCCTTCTGAGCATCTTTCTCCGCCCATTATCCAGCTGCGGGCTATGCCCTCTCTTATCTGACCATTCCCTAGGCAGCGTCTCTTCACCCGTCTTTCAAGGTCTTTCCCACATACCATTACAGAGCCACACCCACACAATCAAAGCCGTTTTGCACATGACACACAAGGTGCTGAGCAAATGCCCTGACATGTACCCGTCTTGCTTGCAGTGATAACAGGGCTCCTGGCAGCGGCTGGGATGTGCCCCATGTTCTCAGCATTCCCTCTCTGTAATGATATGTGGGAAAGACCTCGGGAGACGGGTGAAGAGATACTGCCAAGGAAACGGTCAGATAAGAGACAGCATGGCCCGCAGCTGGATAATGGGTGGGACAAGAGGCTCAGAAGGGACCCTCCCTAGTCTCTCGGGCTGTAAAGGAGACAGCAGGAGATTTGTACTTTCAGACTTGCAAGATTGCTGTCAGCCTTCCCAAGTAGACCAGACAGGGATGAACTAATTCTACTTTATTGCAAGGCTACACTAACAGAATCTTGCAAGTCTGAAAGTATAATTCTCCCGCCGTCTCCTTTACAGCCCGGGAAGCGAGGGAGGGTCCCTTCTGAGCCTCTTGCCCCGCCCATTATGCAGCTGCGGGCCATGCAGTCTCTTATCTGACCGTTCCCTTGGCAGCAGTCTCTTTGCCCTGACTCCCAAGATCTTTCCCACATACCAATACACTACAGGAGGCAGGCGGTCCCTCAAGTAACCCGGCCCTATGCCATGTTGGATTGTTGGAAGGAACAAGAGAAAAGGCCAAGGAAGAAACGGAATGGAGGGGGCCTATATACCAATGGCAAGATGTGGCTGGCAGCTCCCAGTCCAAAGCCTCCCTCTTCCAGTCTCCATCTTTGGCACGAAGATTCTCACCTGCTGAGAACAGTGCCTGCGATTTTTGTCATTTGAAATACAGTACGTCACATCCCCCCAATGCTGCTCGGATAAATCAAGCAAGAGCAAGGTTGCTAATGAGCTGTTTTTGCAATTTCTTGCAAAAATTGACACATTGGAAAGGGGGTGGGGAGAGAAAGAGAGAGAGAGAAACCTTAATTGGAGAAGAGCTGAAGCAGTTAATTAGAGGCAGGCACAAACTGGGTGTCAATATCGGGCCATATTTCAGCATAAGCTGTCTCACCGCCATTTCCAGGCACGGTCTGCTCTGCCTTTAACAAGCCACTTTTGGGAAGCAAAGCCCTGCGCGTCAACCTTCTCCCCGGCCTTCATCGGTGGGTCTGATCCAGCAGGCAGGGCAGGGGGTCTCGAGGGGGGATCCTTCCTCTGGCAAGGAGGTGGTCTCTAACCCTAATCCTGGCCTTAACTCCGTCACTCCTCCTGTGCTTGTAAGGTGCCTGCAAAGCCAGATTGGTCTCAGCTGGCCTCGGAGTCCTCCAAAGAAAGCTCCACAGGGATCACGTCGGGAGGGGCCCCTGCTGAGAAGAAGTCGGCCTCCCTCCCTCACTGGATATGTGCTGCATCTGTGTCCCTTTCGTCTGTCCTATTCTGTCTTCCTGAAGATTTATTTATTGATTTAATTTTTATCCCGCCTTTATTATTTTTATAAGGAACTCAAGGCGGCGAACATACCTAATACTCCTCCCTCCTCCTATTTTCACCACAACAACCCTGTGAGGTGAGTTGGGCTGAGAGAGGGACTGGCCCAAGGTCACCCAGGCGGCTTTCATGCCTAAGGCGGGACTAGAACTCTGAGTCTCCTGGTTTGCCATTGGCTCCTTCCTAGGGCTGAGAGGGAGTGACCGGCCCAAGATCACCCAGCCGGCTTTCATGCCTAAGGTGGGACTAGAACTCACAGACTCCTGGTTTGTCATTGGCTCCTTCCTAGGGCTGAGAGAGTGTGACTGGCCCAAGGTCACCCAGCCGGCTTTCATGCCTAAGGCGGGACTAGAGCTCTCAGTCTCCTGGTTTGCCATTGGCGCCGTCTAGGGCTGAGAGAGAGTGACTGGCCCAGGGTCACCCAGCCGGCTTTCATGCCTCAGGTGGGACTAGAACTCTGTCTCCCGGTTTGCCATTGGCTCCTTCCTAGGGCTGAGAGACAGGGACTGGCCCAAGATCACCCAGCCGGCTTTCATGCCTAAGGTGGGACTAGAACTCACAGACTCCTGGTTTGCCATTGGCTCCTTCCTAGGGCTGAGAGAGGGACTAGCCCAAGGTCACCCAGGCGGCTTTCATGCCTAAGGCGGGACTAGAACTCTGAGTCTCCTGGTTTGCCATTGGCTCCTTCCTAGGGCTGAGAGGGAGTGACCGGCCCAAGATCACCCAGTCGGCTTTCATGCCTAAGACGGGACTAGAACTCTCAGTCTCCTGGTTTGCCATTGGCTCCTTCCTAGGGCTGAGAGACAGGGACTGGCCCAGGGTCACCCAGCCGGCTTTCGTGCCTAAGGCAGGACTAGAACTCACAGCCTCCTGGTTTCTAGCCCAGCACCTTAACCACTAGACCAAACTGGCTCTAGATGCACCTAAAACTCCTTTGCACAGGACAGGGGGACAGATGGCCCTAATCTTAGCCTGTTTCCCCAGTCTGGCCTCTTCCAGATGTTTTGGGATGATAATCTCCCGCACTTCCAGCCTTACAGATGTGGCAACCAGCTGGATGCCTCCAGAAAGCCAAAAATCATATGCCGGGGGTAACCATTTCTCTCCTCGTGGCTCCTGTCCCCAACAACTGGTATCCCAAGATAGACTGTTGCTGAACAGAGTGCTCTCTCTACCCATCCTGGCGTTAGCCTAGATGGTTTCCAACAACATTTCCAATCATCTACTTAAACTCCCAGAGGGAGTAACTGACAACAGAAATCACAGCAAAAGTATCAGAGACGCCACAGCTGTGAACATCGATGAAGTAACAAAGGCAAAAGTTTTACTCTGCCGTGTTCCAATTATAAAACAAATTCCCCGTGATAAGCGTCCGTAATCTTCCTCCCCTTGAAAGATTCCCAAACTCATTTAACAACAGTCTGTTCATAAATGCTATTTACTGAGATCCTGTCAGCCATTCTCTCACTGAAGGGCTTCCAACTCTGTTCATTGTGTTTTGTTTGTTCTTTGTTATACATATTCTAGCAGTTGTTATTAAATTCCCAACACGCGCAACGTGTGTTATCTTTTAACAAACCAATAAGCAACACGTTGCTGGCTGCGGTAGAGAATACCCCACTGTCTTTGTAATAATTCCCAATATTGATTTCCAATAGCTCTTTTTTCCCCCTTTTCCTTTTTTCTTTTCGCAGCCCCAGCCATGCACGGATTGAGTTAGTGCCCGGAAAACCACAGTGTCAAACGGCTAATTGCGCCGAATGCTTGGTATCATAAATTCCGGCGTAGCCTTGCTGCAGTGCGCTGGGAATTATGAAAATCCTCCGCATACAGGTTCATATAGCATCATCATCATCATCATCATCTTCATCTTCACTTCTGAATGTTCAGAGTGGTTCACACAGAGCTTTCCAAACTGTGTGTCGCGACACAAAAGTGTGTCGCCTGCGGGGCCCAGATGTGTTGTGTCAAAACCTGGAAGCGCTGATGGCGCGGCATCAGCGCTTCCGGGTTTTCCAGCGGCGACACACCAACGGCGGCGCGCAAAAATCCGAAAGTGGCAGCAGCGCTTCCGGGTTTTTGCGCGCTGCCGCAACGGCGGCGCTTCCGAGTTTTCCCGCGGCGACACACCAAGGGCGGCATGCATAAACCGAAAGCGGCAGCAGCACTTCCGGGTTTTTGCACACTGCCAAAACGGCCGCACTTCCGGGTTTTCCCACAGTGACACACCAAGGGCAGCAGCAAAAACTGAAAGCGGCAGCAGCGCTTCCGGGTTTTTGCGCAGCGACACACCAACGGTGGTTGGTGTGTCACCGCGGGAAAACTTTGGAAAGCCCTGGGTTCACAGATACCATCCAATATGGTCAGCAGATAGGGAAGTCTGATTTTGTAGTTTCAACACTTATAACGCCCCTATAAACTAGGACAGCACAAAACTCATTCGTTTGCTTCATTTCTTGGGCCCGCTGCAGTCGATAAACTTAACAGTTAATCGGTCTTAACGATAAAACGTCCTCAATAACGGTACACTTAAAAAAGGTAAAGGTTCCCCCCGCACATTTGTGCAGTCGTGTCTGACTCTAGGGGCCGGTGCTCATCTCCGTTTGTTAGCCGAAGAGCCAGCGTTGTCCGAAGACGCTTCCGCGGTCACGTGGCCGCATGACGCGCGCGGAACGCTGTTACCTTCCCACCGAAGTGGTACCTCTTAATCTACTTGCATTTGCATGCTTTCAAATTGCTAGGTTGGCAAGAGCTGGGGCGAGTGTGGGAGCTCACTCCGTCACGCGGGTCTCGGGTCTCAAACCGCCGAACTTGTGACCTTCTGATCGACAAGCCTGGCGTCTTACCTGCTGAGCCATCACGCCCCTCAACGGTACACCTACAGAGCAATAAACAATAAGCAGTGGCCCCCAATTAAACCAGGCATCGATATCTGTAGATCAAGGATTCACAGTGTTATCGGGGCCAATGCTACTGTTGTCCTCTGAGCGGCATTCTTTGCCACAAGAAGGAGGGGGCCGAGACAACCCAAAAACGTAATTTAATTTGCGTTTAAATGGAATGAGGTCAACCTTACAAGGTAGTCCAGACAGGAAGCACACCCAGATGGAATAACTATATTTTATTGTAAGGTTATATTAACAGACTCTTGCAAGTCTGAAGTACACTTCTCCCCCATCTTTACAGCCCAAGAAACTAAGGAGGACCCCTTCTAAGATGTTTTCCACACCCCTATTCCTTTTGCGGGCTCAGCTGCCTCTTATCTGACTGTTTCCCTGGCTGTGGCTCTGTGTTTGGAGGAGTTGGGGGGTCCTGATGCACCCCTTTTGAAAGGCCATGGTTTGCCTCCCCCACCAGGGTCCTAGACAGAAGGTCTCTAATGGGGGGGCGTCCTCCTGTCTCAATGGCCTTTCTTTGCCACCAGAAATGATTTGTTGGGAAATGGCAGGGGGGGAGGGGGTTAGGTAAGGGAGCTGTTTTCACCTTCTGCCTAAAAAGTGGAAACCTGTTAGCACAAAGGCGACTCAAAGCGACCCTGATTTGCACAAAGTTGGCAGCTGGGAAGATGGGAGATCCAGAAGGGAGTTGCAATGAACTCCCAGTGCGCCATGAGGCAGACTGGGACCGGCTGAATTGTCTGCTTCCCCCCCCCCCCCCCCGCTTGGTCATCTGTCCAGGGATTGCTAAGTAAAGACGGGTCACTTCCAGATTGTGACATTTCCCAAAAGGCTGTTCTAGGGAGATAGTCTCCACCAGAGGACCATTCGCCGTGAAAAAGGAGGATGAAATTCCAGTGGTAGAATTCCATTTGGTGCCTTTTTATTCTGAAATCTCTGCCTCTGGTGCCAGGGAAGATGGAGGGGTGCATCTCCCCACACCCCCAAAGAGAGGCCAATTGGTAAAGACACCAACTAGCTGGTTTTGTCTGATCTTTAAAAGCTAAGCTGAGTTGGAACTGGGGGGGGGGCGGTATCCTTGGATGGGAGACCACCAGGAATTGTGGGATTATAAACTTAGACCCAGGACTGCTTCCCTATTGTTGCCATGCAATGAAGCCTACGTGGATGTGTTCTGCATGGATGTGTCCATAAAGATGGTGCCTCCATGTTGTCTCCTGTAAAATAGTCTAGGCCAGAGCTTTCCAAACTGTGTGTCGCGACACAAAAGTGTGTCGCCACACACAGTCTGGTGTGTCGCCACACAACCCAGAAGCGCATGATCATCATCAGCGCTTCCGGGTTTACCCGCGGCGACACACCAACGCCGGTTGGTGTGTCGCCGCGGGAAAAACTTTGGAAAGCCCTGGTCTAGGCCAACCTTGGCCACTTGAAGACGTGTGGACTTCAACTCCCAGAATTCCCCAGCCAGCATGGCTGGCTGGGGAATTCTGGGAGTTGAAGTCCACACGTCTTCAAGTGGCCAAGGTTGAGAAACCTTGGTCTAGGGGACTCCACTGCTTTACCCTGACCAGAAGATGGTGCTAGAGACTCATCACGCATCATCCATGAAGGCAAGGGGAGCATAAACACAGGCCTATGAGTGCCACCATGTAACCTTATCAAAGGAAGTGGGCGACAGAAAGATGCCCTCCTTGTTTGCACACTGGCACGCGACCCAGCAGATCTGGAGTGGGTGCCATGGGGCGACAGTATGTGTCTGCCAGCTCGGGACTGTCTCCTTCCTCCTCGCCAGCCAAGGCATAAGAGACGGTTCAGCGGTTCGTGTCTTTCCCCGCCAGGTCCCCAAAGATTTTTTTTCCTCTCTCCCTTTTTTCCCAACTCACCCAGCAAAACGCTATCTGGCCACCTTGCCCCCATTGGCGGCGTCACGGCCTATCGATTCCAGGGCGGGCAGGCAAGGCTCCTGAGATAGAAACGAGGCTCGATGCAGACAGACAGATGAGCTGCGACTTCAGCCGCCCTCCTGGATGGGAATTCTGGGACCTACGATGCTGGGGTATTTGGGGGGCACCGGGCTGCAGAAGTCTGCCTTATTCCAGGGATGGCTGTGGGTCTCTTTCCTCCAGGCTTTCAGGAGAGAGGGTTTTTTTCAAACCAAGGGTGAAATGAATGCATGAATACCCTAACTGATGGGCGGAAAGGCAGATCACGGGGGCAGAGGATGCGCTGGCTAATCAAAGAGCTGATATTTGCCGAGCAAACTAAAGTTGATGAACTTGGATCGTTAACCTGGCACATTGGGATCATTTAGGACGCCGTGGATGATGTGAACCCTCTTGGCATCCTCACGCCCACTTTTTCTAAGCCATTCACCTCCCTGGGAACAACCCTGGGTTCCTCGGTCAATGCCTCTCACCCTCACGCATGTACATTTGTGGTGGATAACAAGGCCCCCTTGCCCATCCCATACAAAATCTTAAGAATAACCGGTGTGGGCAACATTTTTTTTAATATAGTAGTTTTTATTAAAGTTTACAGATAACGAAGGTAAAAAAACTAATGCAAACCGAGAAAACTATAAAAAGTTTTAAAGAGCGCAGGAAAAAAGAAAAAATAATAAAGAAAAAAAGAGAGATATAAAGAAACGACTTCCCCCTTCATCAAGACAAGTACAAGCAATTTCAGTAACTTACAGGTAGTCCCCACGTAACAACCATTCATTCAGTGATGGTTTGGACTTACGACGGTGCTGAAAAAAAACGACTTACAACTGGTACTCAGACTTACGACCGTTGCAGCATCCCCACGGCAACCGGTTCTCATTTATGACCGTCGCAGCGTCCCATGGTCACATGATCGCCATTTTTTATCTCCCCAGCCAGCTTCTGGCAAGCAAAATCAATGGGGAACCACGTGATTCACTTAATGACCGCATGCTTCGCTTAAACCCTGCAGTGATTCACTTAACGACCACCGCAAAAGTCATAAAATCGGGTCAGATTCACTTAATGACCAAAATTGCAGTGCCAACGATGGTCATTAAGCGAGGACTGCCTGTATCACCTTCTCTGATACTGGGGTGGGCAACATTGATCAGATTCTCTCTTTCTCATTGCATACTGTATTTTGCTGTTTCTGTCTGCCATGCAAACTATACCTTGCCCAGAAGGTAGACAGAATCTCACCTCTCAAGATAAAGGGTACATCTGGATGATCTCATGGGTAACCTTCTAGCAGTACAATCAAAGACATCTCTCAACAGTCTCTCTTTCCCAAGTTGGTTCTTTGGGGGGTGGGATACAAAAATAAGCATTTTTGACAGGCCCCTCTGTCGTCTCCTCTCCCCACAGTCTACTATCACGGAAACGTTACACGAAAGAGCCAAGTGTGATGGTGTCGGGAGCTACAATAAGCAACATGGGAGGAAAAACAACTTTTCACTCTTAAAAGAGTGATTTTGGTACGAGGCCATGTGCACTGAACAAATGTGTGACTTTACTAGGAGGAGAAATTTGCTTTTTGCTTTTTTTTTTCTTGAATCAAACAATTTGGGTTAAAAATATATAGGAACTTGAAGAAAGCTAGTGCCCCCCCCCCCAAACTGCTTTTAAAAATAGTCTCTATCCCAGAGCTTTCCAAACTTTTCATGTTGGTGACACACTTTTTAGACATGGATCATTTCGCGACACACTCTTACAGCAGGGCATCATTTCGTGACACACTTACAGCAGGGAACAAGGCAGGCACTAGGACCTGCGCGGAATCCTGGCAGGGCAGGTTTGGAGGCAGCCAGGCACAAGGCAGGCACTAGGACCTGCGCGGAATCCTGGCAGGGCAGGTTTGGAGGCAGCCGGGCACAAGGCAGGCACTAGGACCTGCGTGGAATCACAGCAGGGCAGGTTTGGAGGCAGCCAGGCACAAGGCAGGCACTAGGACCTGCACGGAATCCTGGCAGGGCAGGTTTGGAGGCAGCCGGGCACAAGGCAGGCACTAGGACCTGCGTGGAATCACAGCAGGGCAGGTTTGGAGGCAGCCAGGCACAAGGCAGGCACTAGGACCTGCGCGGAATCACAGCAGGTTTGGAGGCAGCCGGGCACAAGGCAGGCACTAGGACCTGCGTGGAATCAGAGCAGGGCAGGTTTGGAGGCAGCCAGGCACAAGGCAGGCACTAGGACCTGCGTGGAATCACAGCAGGTTTGGAGGCAGCCGGGCACAAGGCAGGCACTAGGACCTGCGTGGAATCAGAGCAGGGCAGGTTTGGAGGCAGCCAGGCACAAGGCAGGCACTAGGACCAGCGTGGAATCACAGCAGGTTTGGAGGCAGCCGGGCACAAGGCAGGCACTAGGACCTGCGTGGAATCAGAGCAGGGCAGGTTTGGAGGCAGCCAGGCACAAGGCAGGCACTAGGACAGGGCTTTCCAAAGTGCCGCCGCTGGCGACATACCAGCGGCGGCGGCGGCGCGGGGGGGGCGCGCGCACGGCGCGTGCGTGCACGGTGGCGGCGGGGGGCGGCGCGTGCGTGCACGGCGACGGCGGCAGCCTCTGCTAAAACGCAGAAACACTGATACTGCGCTGCTGCCGCTGCTGCCATGCACACACGCGCCGCCGCTTCCGGGTGGTGTGGCGACACACCACGCTGTGTGTGGCGACACACTTTTGTGTCGCGACACACAGTTTGGAAAGCTCTGCTCTATCCAGTTCTGCCCAGCTAAAACTCCAAACATAGATTCGGGGTGGGGGAAGATCATACTGACCTCTTCCTGTCTAAAGGTACAGGTGATACATAGCTAATAATGGAACAAGAAGTCGAAAGCTGATGGAATGCTTCTGAATCAAGTAAACAGATTTTTTTATTTGCAGCACTACAATAAAGCATTTCTTTATTTATAATGCTGATTTATAAGGCCACCCGACACAACGCTGACTCTGGATGCCTCTTTTAAGAGTCTACCCCCCCCCACACACACACACACACACACCCCTCACACTGACACAATTTCATAAAAGGAACAAAAAAGTCAGCAATACAGATTTCGCTCAGATGCGGATCTGGCCAGGAGAAAACGCCCATTGCCCGACTCGGAGGCTTGAAAACTCCCACACTCAACTGGGGAACATTCCTTTAATCAAGTTGCCAGCCTAATAAGCAATTAAATGAATTGTGAGCCTGAAGAACAAGTTGCAATTTTAATGAAGGCTGTATGGATCTCTGGACTGAGAGAGCAGGAATTGTGCATCAGGAAATTCTGAATTGCACAATACATGAAGCCAGCCGGGCAAAATGGTCCTGTTTCTGTTCGGCGCCTCCTAATTTATTCAGCCTTTTTGGTGATGGCAAAACTAGGGCCCACTTCTGGTGCTTGAAAAGCTTAGCCTCCTCCCTGCCCCAACACCAAGATTGTTCTGACATTCCCCCCCCCCGCCCCCACGGCTAGTAATTCCCCCTTTTGCAGGCTGATTCATTTATTTCAGTTCTTCCCCCCACCCCCTTTTATGAATGAACCAGGAATGGGTTTCCACAAGAGCTTGGATTATGAGAAAGCAATATATCCCATGCTAAGCAATAACCTAACAGGAAGGATCTAAAATGACAGTCAGAACAATTTGAAGAGTCAGAGGCCAAGGAACCCGAGATTGTGTTCTAACCTGAAACCCCCTGAGCACACCCCCAATTCAAGGTGCCCTGCAGGAGCTTGGAGCCGTTGAAAAACTCAAATCACAAAATGGCTCCAGAGTTACACCCAGGATGCTAATGCAGTGTTTCTCAACCTTGGCAACTTTAAGCTGTATGGACTTCAACTCCCAGAATCCCCCAGCCAGCCATGCAGCGGGCCGCCACCAGCGCTTCTGGGTTTTAGCGGAAAACACAAGGCCGCAGCTGCTGCCGCCACCGTGCATGCCGCCGCCGTAAAAAATGGTGGCCACAGGATGCTGTGATGGTCATAAATGTGAACTGGTTGCCAAGTGCCCAAATTGTGATCATCTGACCGTGGGGACGCTGTGACGGCCGTAAGTGTGAGGACCAGTCATAAGTCAGATTTTTCAGCACCGTTGTAAGTCCGAACAGTCACTAAACGAATGGTCATTAAGTGAGGACTGCCTGTATTCCTCTTCCCCTGCCTCTACTTTGGCTGCAGGGGAAAATAACACATTTCCCCAATAATTCCACCGGCGCATGGCTTAGAGTGTGGCTTTTCACCCAGAAAAGGTGTTGCATCTTTGCCCTGCATTGAGGAGGCTAACTAATGAAACATGATATGCCAACACGTGTGACAGAGTTATTTTGCTCTGTGTGTGTGTGAGACAGAGAAAAGATTTGAATGGAGAACGCTGACAATATTCCTTGCCTTCCTTCTCCTTTATCCTCAATATCTAGGCCTCAGGAAGTAGAGTGATTTCATCTGTGTTAGTCAGGTATTTATATTTTAAATTAAATAGGTTTCTTTTTGCCTTTTTCTAATTAATATATTTATATCATTAGTAATGAATAACACACTGGAATATAGTGGTCTTTACGATATTCTTGATTTTTCACCTACTTATTTGCACGCTGTCAGGTGTACTATGTTCTTTTTTTTTTATACGTTATTCTTGTCCCTCCTTTTGTTCATATCCGTTTCTTTAAAATGTTCAGTTTTTTAAGGAAGGAAAGAGGTAACGTGTCTCTGGAGGTGGAGGCTGTGGCCTGTTAGAGCAATGTTTCTCGACCTTGGCAACTTCAAGGTGTGTGGGCTTCCACTCCCAGAATTCCCCAGCCAGGAGGACTTCAGCCAGCAGACTTCAACTGCCAGAATTCCCCATCACGCTGGCTGAGGAATTCTGGGAGTGGAAGTCCACATACCTTAAAGCTGCTGAGGTCGAGAAGCACTGTGTTAGAACTCCCAGAAGTACCAGGGTCACTGTTCAAACTGAGCAAGAGAGGACCCCACCCCCCAAGGCTGGATGCAGCTCAATATCCTCTCCCCCAGCTTGGAAATAAACCCACCCCTCTCTAATTCCTCTGGGGCTCCTTTGAAAGAGGCAGGGAAGAGAGGCAGGAAGCACTTTTTCTAGCATCCTTCTCTGCATAGTGATGGAAAGTCACTTCCCAACTGGCCCCATCCTCCATAATTCTCTCAGGACACAAATGTTGCCCTCATGGAGAAAAGCTCTGAAGGGCCTTTCCAGCCACTGCCATCTAGTGGTGTAATGGTCTGTGGGAATGACCTTGGGAGACAGGAGGAAGGGCCGCAGACTAGGCAACCGTCGGATAAGAGGCAGCTGAGCCCGCAGAAGGAACGGGGGTGAGGAAAACGTCTCAGAAGGGACCCTCCCTAGTTTCCGGGGCTGTAAAGGCGAGGGGGGGGTAGAGATGTACTTTCAGACTTGCAAGATTCTGTTAACGGAACCTTACCATAAAGTTAGAGCCAGTACTTCTGGGTGGACTACCTCGCAAGGCTGACAAGTGGGGAAGCGGGATGACCTCAAAACAGAAGCTGGCAGAGTTTTCGACCCGGATCTTCCAGGTAGAAGAGTGGAGGGAGGAAGCCAACATCGTAAGAACTCCAAGAGCACACAACAGCAAATTGGCACAGGGTTGGGGGCACAGGATTCCTGACCCCCCTCCTTTGCACTCCCAAGCCCTTCCTGGGTGGAGAAGCTTGGAGCTGGGAATCTAACCTTCAGGGCTGAACCTCTGCAGATGCCGCAGTTTCACGGCCGGCTTGCACCCGCGAGACAGGCCAGCAGCTGCTGGTTTTTCCATACAGCATCTGGGCGTCATCGGAAGCACCGCTCCCCAGGAGGCGTTTGCAGTGGCTTGATGAATCCCGAAACCGTATATGGCTGGCTGGGGAATTCCGGGTGTTGAAGTCCACCCATCTTCAAGTGGCCAAGGTTGAGAAACACTGGGCTAAACAGTAAGAAGCCGAAATGAGGTTAGGACTCAGGACTTTTAAGCTGACACCTTGTTTTTCTTCGCTGTGATTTCTGTTCCTGAGCAAGGCTCTAGTGCAAGGATTTTCTTTCCCTATCCACAAGTTTAGTTGTATTATTCAGAAAAGGAAGCGGACGTGGTTCGAAGGTCCTTACGTTGCTCCTCTTGAGGCCAGCACAGACATGGGCCAATAGGGGCTGACGTGATGATCCCACTTTGGCGATGTACATTGGGGGGGAGGGAAGCGGGGCCCTTCCCCATTGCAGGCCAAGTGTGCGGCTTCCCTGGGAGAGCGGCTCGTCCCTTACGTGGTCCTCACGTGGGCAGCGGAGAAGATCTCTGAAGTGATCCAGAGGAACCCTTGGCGCGTTCCACCGTGCAGCTGACACGCAGAGGGGCACGAGGGCTGAATGCCCCGCTGCACAGTCACCCATGTGGGCAGGAGACAAATGAGGCCGGCCATATGCTCAGCGAAAGTAACGCAAGCCATGATGATGTTGCTGAATTCGGACTGCGTCCTGAGCGAAGAGGGAATGCCATGCGCAGCCATGCACTTGGGGCGTTAAGAACACGCAGCGTCCTTATAACTCAATCACTATTTATAGTCGAAGGCTTTCACGGCCAGAATCCGATGGTTGTTGTGGGTTTTCCGGGCTGTGTGGCCGTGTTCTGGCAGATTTCGAACCAAATCTGCCAGAACATGGCCACACACAGCCCGGAAAACCCACAACAACCATCAATAACTATTATGTTACATTTTGGCTCTGAAAGTTGGCATGCGGGGAGAGCTGCCCCATCCCTAGCTTTCCGAGCCTAACCCGGCCTACCTCGCAGGGTTATCGGGCAGACCCTGCAAGTCACCTTGAGTTCCTGGAGGGAAGGTAGGAACAGAAATGCAACACGCAACAAACAATAGGCCGAAGGATTGGTTTGGGGTAGAGAGGGGCTTTGATTGTTAGGATCGGCTGCTTTTTGGTGGTGTAGATGATTGATCGGGGAGATAAATGGCTGCCTAAGGAGGATGAGAATCGGTCCGATCTATCTAGAAGATGCCTGTGTGAGGAAGCTGCTTGCATCCAAATTCAGATGCAGGAGAAATGGATTATTCATGAGTCCCCCCCCCCCCCAAGTGAGTGTCATTTGCTAAGATAAAATGGGCGGATAAGCCAAGGCGGGCGTGGTAAAGGGAAGCGGGGGATATCTGGAGAACGGAGGCTTTAGAAGAAGGCGGTTCGGCAGCAGGCAGACAGAAGCGGGCTTAGTGCCTGCCTTTTCGTGTTCCAAATCCAGAGTCAGCGGTTCCTTCTATCCCTGTTAAGCCTGAAAAATTCCCTCCTTCAGATTGTGGTGAAGGAGGCAGAGAGCAGGCGCGGAAACGGAGGGAGGGAGGGAGGAGGAAGCGATGATGATGATGATGATGATGGCTGTATTTAACGGCCCCCTGAGGACCGACACAAGCAAGAGCCGGCCAGGGCCAAGGGAAGCGCCCCCTTGGGCTGGATTGAAGTTCGGGGGGGGGGGCAGGTTGTGGAGCACAGGAAGCGCCCCCCACGCCCCGAAGCAGGGAGCTGGATATACAATAGTTTGGCCAGGAGGCGAAGACCACGCCCACCCCTTGGGCGTCCCAACCCCAGTCTGTGGGGCCCGGCTGCCTAGCAAAGACACGTAAAAGCACCAAATAACTGGCTGCAGCCTTTGGACGGTGGCTGTGGACCGCCACGTGGCTGTGGACCCTCACTTCGGCAGCTGCGATGCTCCTGGTGCTACCTGACCAAATTATTTAAGAAGCGGTGGGCCCATTGGACCCGTTCAGGAGGAGGCTAGACATCCGTCGGCCTGGGACACTTTAATTGGGATTCTCGCGCTGAGCGGGGGCTGGACTGGAAGGCCTCACGGACCCCTTCCAACGCGAGAATTGGATGGGGTTTTTTTACTCGTTTCCGAAATCCCAGATTTCCAGGAACAGGCCTCCTCTTTATTTTTGAGACTGTGTAGCACAACTCCCAGAATTCCCCACCCAGCATGCTTTAAGATGCGTGGACCAGCTTCCAGAATTCCCCAGCCAGCCAGCATGCTTGGGCTGGGGAATTCTGGGAGATGAAGGCCACCCATCTTAAACTCGCCAAGGTTGAGAAACACAGCTCTAACAGGCCTCCAGCTCCAGAGGCACTCTACCTCTTTCCTTCCTTAAAATAAATTGAACATTTTAAAGAAAAGGATATGAACAAAAGGAGGTATGCAACGTGCTGGCTGGGGAATTCTGGGAGTTGAAGTCCACACATCTCAAAGTAGCCAAGGTTGAAAAACACTGGTCTAACGGTAGGGCCGGCCCTGCCAATTCAACCCCTGCCACCCAAAGAGTGGGGTTGTTGTTCAGTCGTTTAGTCGTGTCCGACTCTTTGTGACCCCATGGACCATAGCACGCCAGGCCTTCCTGTCCTCCACTGTCTCCCGGAGTTTGCTCAAGTTCATGTTCGTTACATCGGTGATGCTATCTAGCCATCTCATCCTCTGCCGTCCCCTTCTCCTTTTGCCTTCGGTCTTTACCAGCATCAGGGTCCTTTCCAGGGAGTCCTCTCTTCTCAGAGGGCCCCAAAAGCACAGGGTGGAAGGACTGGATTAGCAGACCTTTGGTGCGGGCATTTTGTGTCAGCCCTTGGCATGGAGGGGGAACAGAAGCCACCCCAACAGCAGTGAGGTGGGGTGCTCTGGGGTGCATCCTCTCCGTACCCCCCCAAATCCCATCCTTCCCTGGCAGCCATTCTTCCCGCCAGGGCCCAGAGACGGCCCTTCCGCCTCCTGCCTGTCTACCTACCAGTAATGATCATCATTCTGGAGCCCGGGAGGGCTGGGCTCCCGCACTTGGCGTGCCAATTTATGCAAAGTGCGCACATTATGCAAATGTTATTAGGATTATTTGATCTCGCAAATCTCGCCACCTGATTTATTAGCCGCAAATTGCAGTCAGTGTCAGCAGACGGCATGTTCGTGGCCGTTCTTGGCAAGTAGCCGGAAGAGGCTCTGCCCGGCGTGCAAACGGTGGGGGGGGGGGGGGGGGAATGGAAACGCAAAAAAGGGCCCAGCGTTTTCCATTTCCGTGTGGAGCTCGGAGAAGAAGCTCAGTTGCGGGTTCGAGAAGCAGATCATGGAAGGGTTGACGTACTCCCTGTCCGAGCTGGCAGCGATAGGCTAGCTGGCCAATTAAACCGGATTCACCCATCCCACTATGCTGGCTTTCTTCTAACCATGGCTTGTTGACTCAACCACAGATGGCTGGGTTAGCCAGGGTGGGGAGCTAAAATGAAACCGGCCCATTTATAGCTTGTTGCAATGGAGCAGCCCCGTCAGATTAATTGTAAATATCCCTGCCTTTGGGGTGCATTGTCCATGTGAAACATTCACTCTTTCCTCTGGGAAACAAGCCACACTAAATTTGAGGTGGGTTTGAACATGTAGCTTTCCCCCCCGCCATCATGGCTAGAGGTTGAGCGAACAACAACCTATGTTGCAGGCTAGAACTGATTGAAACAAGGGCTCTGCTTTCCCTGCCAGCTCCTGGCACCTTGGGGTAGACTATTTCTGGATATGGAGGTTCCACGTGCTGTCATGAATCTCCAACAGATTCACAATTGGTCAACTGTGAACCTTTTTAGTGTTTTGTTTTGTTTTTTTAATCTAAACCAGCAGCAATCGCAGCATCTTCTTGCGGCGATTTCCATTAAGTTGATTTCGCATTGAGCAAAACAGTATTTAATGTTTGCCTCTCCTCCACTTTCCTGCCACTCCGTTTCACTAAAGTCAGCTATTATCGGAGAGAGAGAGAGGGTTTTTTTTTTTAAAAAAAAATCAATCCACTTTCTCCCCGGGCCTTGCTTCTCTGGCATTCAAAACGAGGCCCGAGGGATACCCCCAAGATCTTCTGACCCCCAATACAGAGCTTGGCCTGCACATGCCAAGCAGGGGTCGCCGGGCACCGTTCGCCGAGGTCCCAGACTCTGCCGGATGGGTGGCGGGGCTGGCAGTTGGGGGGGAGTGAAGCTCTCCCCTGGTTGGTTGTTTATTTCATTTATCACTTCATTTCTATCCCGCCCATCTCCCCCACAAGGAGGGACCCTGGGCGGTTGTCCAGCGTCCCTCCGCAGCAGAGGTGGGACTGCAGCTTCACGGAGGGCCTGATGCCAGCCCACCTCGCCGTTACATCAGCTGAAAAATCCCAGCGGTAGGCAGCCGAAGTCAACACCCTCCCACCCATCGCTTGCGAGCACCCCTGCGGCTCTTTCGCTGCTCTGCTCTGGTTCTGCTCAGCCGGAGAGAAAACGGGCCCCGAGATGCTTGCACGATTGACTCCCAATTGGGAAGGGGGAAATAGGAGACACCCCCCCCCCGGCACCGACTTCCTACATACACCGTTCTTCTCGTTCCATGCCCACGACGGATATCTTGCGAGGCAGCTGGGGCTGAGCGAGAGCGACGTCCGGGGAATTTGACCCTCTGACCACTGGGCCACGCAGCCTCCGTTTTTTTTTGCACGATGGCCCCCAGCATCCCTCGCCACCGGTCGTCCCTGCTGGGGGGTACAGTTCGGCAGCCCCCGGACAAGGGCTCCGGAGGAGCTCCAGTGGAAGCCCGCTCAAACAGGAAGCAAGCTCCTGGCTGAAAGCGCCAGTGTGCCTTCCACCGATGGCATGGTCGTGGTGCAACGTCCCCCCGATTCTCTGGTGCTGCCCGCCTGGTTGTCGCCCGCTGGCCCTCTTCCCCCATACGGAAAAAGGCCTTGTTGACCAGGATAGCCCGTTTTTCCCATCGCAGCTGCGAGGGCGCTTTGCCTTCCGAATGCCAGCTCTGTTTGGCTCTGCACACGCGTGCACAAGCCTGAACTTTGGGGGGGGGGTCTGGCACAGCCACTACCACCCCGCCAAAGAAGCAGGGCGGGCAGAAGAGGGACCCTGAGGCAGCTGGTGAGCCAGTCTGGACAGGCATAAAAATCCAAAAAAGCACAAAAATCCTCCGGGCCTCCTCTTAGAGTCGGTCAAAGTGCCGGATGGGGCGTTGTGCAAGCCTGCAAGATTAGGACCCCGTGCGCACGCATGCCCCGCAAGCTTGAATCGGTTTAATAAGCGGATTATCCAGGCTTCAGTTAGTGAATCACAAGGGGAAGCCGGCTGAGTTGCCCTGATTTAGTTTAGCAGCAAGTTACTGTCCATTCCTTTGCTGGACAGAGATACCTTCCCCCACTCACCTTTCCAGAGATGGGCTGAAAATCTGTTGGGTCCAGCATTCAGCGGGTGAGCTGAGTGGCTGAACGGCCTTTGGGAAGAGGACCCTCTTCCTGTGCTGGCCTCTCACATTCACAGGTACACTACTTCCTACCATGGAGGCTCCTTATAGGCCTCAAGGCCGTGCCGGGCGTTGCCTACCCGTCTCGGTCTCGTCTGCCTTCGGACGCGATTTCAACCTGCAGCTACCCCGTACCTGAGCATCACCAATTCCCCAGCGAGACATTGCACAAAAGGCCGTTTTCCTACTGCCCGTCAGGGATGACCCCAAATCCTGCTATTAATGGAGGAGGCAGGAAAGATGTCCTCTTAGCTTTCTAAGAGGCAGCCTCTCTTCATTAAGTGGTTCCACTTACTTGACCCGGCCTTTTAATATTCCCACAAGAAACTTTACTGAAAGGCTAACCAATGTACTGTACATTAATTCCACCAGTGAATCAACAACTGAATTAAAGTCCCAGACAATGGATTAAGTCCAAGCTCACCCCTCCAATGCTTGCACAGTGCGGTGTGAACCATTTTAGAACCTGTGTCTGACTTGCTTCCAAAGCCACAGGCCAGGCACGTTTGCATGAGGGCTGGTAACTTGATTTTTAAAATCCCTTGCAACTTGGGGTACCCACTGGACGAGGGCTCTTGGCTTCTCTGCTCCTTTCTCTCCCCCAACCTCCTAGGTTGAACGTGGCTTGTCTCCTAGGATTACCGTGGCGCATCCGAACTGGAGAAATTTCATTCAAATCTGCCTAGCCAAGGACTTGACAACCCACGGTCTTAAAGACCACCCTCTGATGCCGCCTGCCTGAGGCCAGTCGTAAAGTAGCTACCATCTCTGCTGTTTGAGCCTTCCTTCGACGGGGTGGCACTTTGTCTTAGCCTCTATTAAAAAGGTAAAGGTGCCCCCCGCACATTTGTGCAGTCGTGTCCGACTCTAGGGGCCGGTGCTCATCTCCGTTTGTTAGCCGAAGAGCCAGCGTTGTCCGAAGACGCTTCCGCGGTCATGTGGCCAGCATGACGCGCGTGGAACGCTGTTACCTTCCCACCAAAATGGTACCTATTCATCTACTTGCATTTGCATGCTTTCGAATTGCTAGGTTGGCAAGAGCTGGAGCTAGTGCGGGAGCTCACTCCGCACGCAGGGCTAGGGATTCGAACCTCCAAACTTGCGATCGGAATCGACAAGCCTGGCGTCTTACCCGCTGAGCCACCACGCCCCCAAGCCTCTATTAGTTATTGCTAATAGCCTCTGAAAAGCCGAAGCCGTTGATCACGGGGACGGGAAAAAGCCAGCCATGCCTTCGTCTGCTTATTTGCGCTGTGCCCTAGTGTATTTTCTCTCAGATAGGTACGTGTTAGAGCTGAACCCTGTCTCCGAGCTCTTTGAAATCTTCCTCCTCCAGACTCAACTTTCTGCATCCCACCCATCAATGAATCCCAGGAACTCCCAGATTTAGGAGAGGGTGGGACGCCCACTTTTGCACACGGCGTGGAGGAAAAATCTGGATCTTTCCAAGCCTAGCCTCAGGGGATGGAAGCAAAAGTCCTGGGTTGTGCAGAGAGGGAAGGAACAGAAGGGAAATAGGACAGGCTGATGGCACCCATTCTCATGGATTAATTTAAGATATTTGTGCAACCCAGATTACTAGATTATTACAACTGACTTTGGCCCTTCTCCTTCTCTGATCTGCACACAGCTTAGTTACAACATTTCTAACCAAAATATTCTACCCATCATCTGCTGCAGTGTTCCTCAACCTTGGCCACTTTAAGATGTGTGGACTTCAACTCCCAGAATTCCTATGCTGGCTGGGGAATTCTGGGAGTTGAAGTCCACACATCTTAAAGTTGCCAAGGTTGAGGAACCCTGGTCTACCGCGTCCATACTCCCTGTCTTTTCCTTTGATTTATTTATGACCAGAAGTGCATTTTGGCCTGAATGCTTTTGAAAGTGGGGGGGGGGGAAGGGTTCAAAACCATTCCAGATATTCTCTGGACCTGTTCAGAAAGGCTTAATCCCTTCGGTCTGGTACATGAAGCCATTAAAGTTTTCCCGACTGGGATCTGAACTGGAGATTTTAGTGGCTCAGGATGAAACTTAAAAGGGAGGCATCCTTGTTTGTTTGATTTTTTTTTAGGGTGTCTCAGGATTTGGGACAGAGACTCCCCCTTTTAAAAAAAGTTACAAATGATGCTGTAAACATTGCCCAGAAAATGTATGGGGTGGTTTAGAAGCATACTAAATACTAAGGATGCTAATAATGCCAGCAATACCAATGCCACTAATAATACAGAGGATAGTTGTTTTTCTCTGCTAAGGAAACAGAATTGCCCAAAGGCACTTCCCATTGATATGTAATTGACTGAGGGATGGAAAAGAGGAAAATTTAAATTGCAATCCTATAATCCACTTGCCTTGAAATAAACCCCAATGAATCCAATACATCTATATCCGATAAGCAGAAAGATAAGCAGAAAGTGGTTCTCGCTGAACAGTTCAAAACAACTTTTAAATTGAGCAACACTCACTTCATACTTTCTTGCCTCCTACTTCGCCCCCCCCCCCATTGCCAGCACCAAATCTCTTGAAAATTTCCTCTCATCCTTCCATCGATGATGACAGATGATGAAATACCCAAGAGCAGAGGAACACACACACAAACACACCCGCGCACAACTCTCCTGGGTCTTCTCCACCCCCCCTGTTTTACTCCTTAGCCGCTGTGTTTACTTTGAAGCAACTGCCAAGGCTGGATAGATTTTCATTTCCCTCAAATGTTGGGGCCTTTACTGTTCGTACGTGGGTACGCGAACTGTGAAAAACAAGCCTCGCCTCATTTTTATTGTAAAATGACAGCATGTAGGGAAATTATTCAGAAATCATTCTCCTGTCTTTTTTTTAGGGAGGACCTAAAGGGATGCGTCCCCAATTTTTATTCGGAAGGAAGGAAGGAAGGAAGGAAGGAAGGAAGGAAGGAAGGAAGGAAGGAAGGAAATCTGTGTGAGAAAGAAAAGAGGGGAGGGAGGCAAGGAAGGAAGGAAGGAGAAAAGAAGGAATGGAGGAAAAAGAAGGAAGGAAGGAAGGAAGGAAGGAAGGAAGGAAGGAAGGAAGGAAGGAAATTTGTGTGAGAAAGAAAAGAGGGGAGGGAGGGAGGGAGGGAGGGAGGGAGGGAGGGAGGGAGGAAGGAAGGAAGGAAGGAAGGAAGGAAGGAAGGAAGGAAGGAAGGAAGGAAGGAAGGAAGGAAGGAGTGTTTTTCCCCCCAGAGGTGTTGTAAGCTTCTAAACTAGGGCCCCAGTTTTGAGCCAAAAATAGTGTCCCTCCACAACTTCAGGTTTCATATTTTACCTAAACTGTGGGCTGAGATTTATGTACTGTAACTCGTTTTATGAACTTCTAAAGTTCTCTTTGCTGTGGTGGATCTTGAAGGGATCTTTAGGAAGAGAAATTCTCACTGAATAGAAACTCTCTATGGTTTTTTTTCCTTTTGGGTCTAATTCTCAATCCAGGTTCTACAGGTCCCCAAACCGCCCTGCATTCAGCTCCAGTTTCCACAGTCCATTTTAAGGCCGAGCACTTGCACAAGCCAAGTTTATCCATCAAACTCCTCTTCTGCCACATGCCCCTTTGCACAACCCAGATCCTGTAATGCTGAAAATCTGATATTGTCCATCTAAAACTCCAAAGGCAAGCTTGGACTTCTCGGAAGGTGGGAGGAACAGATTATAAAAGAGAGAAAGGGAGAGAAAAAGCCAAAAATGGGGAAAACTAGAAAGCTGCAGGCCTAAACTTCAAAACTTCTTCTTAAAAATGTCATGCTCGACTTGGCGGGAGAGATGGGGTGAAATCAAGGAATAGGACGCGGTGAAATGGATGGGAATTAAGTGTCAGAGGAGAAGAGAGTGCAGAAAGGCTTTGGTTCCTAACGGTCAGGAAATGTTCTGCTTTCTGATATCTTTTGGGCAAAGGCCACTTGATGGCCTTGATGGATGAAAAGTCTTTGCTGCAATTTAATAATCAGTACATTTGCTCACTCGCATCTCCATTCAGGGATGCTGTTAGATCCTCTGAAACCTGAAGGGTTGTTTACTTAAACCGATGCTCTGCCCTCATGGGGAAACTGGGAAGCATTGGGGAAGAGATGGCTGGGCTCGAAGGATGAGATTAAAAGCTCGGCTAATACAATAATCCGTCTCAGCCGCCACCTAAACTCTTTGCAAACCTCCTTTAATTAAACCTCCCCAACTTTCGCTTTTGCTGCATTGGTCATTTGAAAGAAAATTAATCTCACATACTTGGGAGACGAGACACGGGTCACGCTCAAATTGGTCGAGCGGAGTGTAGAAATCCCCTTCGGTGTCATCTGCCAACCTCCTGCTAACTCGGAGCTTGGAAAATACAGATTTACAAATCAAAACCACAGAGCCTCTTTATTTGGGGGAGGCTGGCATACTGACTGCGCAACTCGAGAGCAATTGGGCTACCTTCTCGCTGAAAAGAGCTCGAATGAGAGAGCGCAAGGGCCGTGAGCACAAAATGTAGGTTTCGGTTTGCAAGAACCCTGCTTGAGTTTTTCCCAGACCAAAAAAAAAAAGAAGCTAGACCGAGATTTCAATCTCAGCCATGTCCTTTGCCATCCTATTCAGGGCTCAGCTGAGGTGTGGGAGAAGGCACAAACACAAATCTTTCAACATGCATCAACACAGCGGCTCAAATTTTCCAGCCCATTTGACCCCGACACCCGACAAAGCCGTCTGCTGGGAACAGACTGTCGGTAGCATCATTTGGGCTGGTCAGAGTCGACGAGATGCTTCGTTCACGGCCAACCTTAACCGAGTTGGGCACCTCTCTGGCATTCGTATGCCAGTCTTGCACGAGAACATGCAGCACGGATGTGCAAGGGGCGCATGAAAATTCACTCTCCAGATTTGTCCACCACGCCACCCTCTGCTTCTGTGCAGGTGTGAACTCACGCCCGGAGATGCTGAGCCAAACCCGCTCTCCCTCGGCTGACCAGCCTTTCCACGCAGGAACACGAGTCCCGCCCGAGCCGCTCCGGACGGCCACAACACTCAAAAACTCTGCCTATTCATGGTCGCGATTTCTTCCATTGCATGGCAGGGGGGAGAGGCGCCATAAATGGCAGGGGGGAGAGGCGCCATAAAAATAAACCAAAAGAAATCTTAATCTCACGACTGCCATTCATGCCTTTATGAATGCACTACGGGCGTGCCAATCCAAGTCAAAGGTTTCACTGAAAAACAGAACACCCCCTCCCAAAAGAAGTAGGAGATGCCAGCTTGATCCAAGCCCACCCCCACAGAGATTCCAACATTTCTCTCCTGCTCCACAACTACCTCCTTGGTTTATTCCTATCTGCCTCTTCGAGTTCCTTTGGCAATCCATGCCCGCTCAGTAAAATCCAGGCACCCGCGAGCCTCATTTCCCTCCTGCCAGTCCCCCTTGGCGGACCAATTCTGCCAGCCTTGGTGCCCGAGCATCTCCGATCCTTCCAGAGCTTTGCCACAGGATAAAATTGACCTTGCCTTACCTGGTCAGGAGATTAGTCCGACTGAGGTGGGTGGGTGGTCGGAGCCCTTCTTCCCCCTTCGCAAAGTTTACCACGCCAGCCAGCTGCTTATTCCAGGGGCGAGAACAGAACAACCGACAGGGAAGGGAATTGATGATGACATGGTGGGAGGGAGGGAGAGAAGGGGAGAGCGGGGCCCGCCGTGGAGGGGGGCGAAGGAGAGACGGAGAGGAAAACACCCCAAAACGAAGAACAGGGATTAGGCTGGGGGTATTGTTCCTGCGAAGAGCGGAAGGCAGCGAGATGTGGAGGTCTTGGTGCGTGCGTGTGTGCATGTGCGTGTGTGTGTGTGTGTGTGTGTAAGCGTGTGCCTGCATGCCACACTCCGGAAGGGAGGATGCTGTGACACGCACACACCAGATGAGATCAAGAGCGCTGTTGGTTTGTGCTAACCACCGCTGTTCCTGCGTTTGCTGCTGCTGCTGCTGCTTCGGCGGCTGCAGGCTTGGTCCAAGCTAGAAGGGCCGGCCTCCAGCATCCTCAAGACTTTGCTTTGAAGTGCATCCTCAGGCAGATGGCCCCCCACGCCAGGGGGAGGCTGAAAGGCCAGGATAAGGAGAGGTCCGGCTCGCCCCTTGCCTCGAGAGGGGTCTGTCCCTTGCCTCATGGTGGTCGTGGTCGTGGTCGGCAATTTTGCATCCCTGCAGGGCTGGATCCGTAGAATGGGCTAAAAACGGAGAGAGGAGGATTGGTGGATGGCATCAGGCAGACTTGAATCCCGAAGAGGCGGGGGGGGGGTGTGCCTTTTGAAGTCTGCCCACAAATTGAGCCTTAGTCGGGCACCAAATGGCCTGTTGAGGTACAGATGGGCCCCCATCCCAGGATTATTAATCCACATTTATCAGGAAATACGGGGAGGGGCAAAAAAAAAAGACTCTGGGGAGTCAGTGAGAAGAAGCTCTTGATTGTACATTTGCTCGAGTTTCACACACCCAATTCTGCTCCGTAGCAGCAACAACTCCTGATATGCTGCTGTTGCTCCCATTTTAGAGAAGGGGGAACTGAGGCTGGAAAAGAAAACAAGATGCACTGAGGAGGCTAAGGCAAAAAACCCCTTTGGGAAGAAAGTCTTAAAAATCAGAGGGGGAGCTGATGTGAGAGTGGGGCTGTCATCGACCCTCCCTCCCCACCCGTTGTCGGTGTAAATGGCACTGACTGATTTGGTTTGGGGTAAATGAGTTAGCCGAAGGTCCCAAATTCGACCCCCGTGCCACTTCTCTTGGGCGACCTTCTTCTAACGCCTAGAGCAGTGTTTCTCAACCTTGTCATC
The DNA here is from genome assembly GCA_023362775.1 of Charina bottae. Lineage (NCBI taxonomy): Eukaryota > Metazoa > Chordata > Lepidosauria > Squamata > Charinaidae > Charina > Charina bottae. The sequence goes on along the minus strand of JALMGJ010000026.1, from coordinate 6,669,179 downwards.
TTGAAGATGCGTGGACTTCAACTCCCAGAATTCCCCAGCCAGCCTGGCTGGCTGGGGAATTCTGGGAGTTGAAGTCCATGCATCTTCAAGGTGACAAGGTTGAGAAACACTGGCCTAGAGAGATGGTGGGGGGGGGGGGAGGTTTAAAAACCAACCCATGTTCGGAAAAGGCAGGCCACCACAATTGGCCTCTCTTTCCAACCCCTGAAAGTTCAGATTCTGAACTTGCATTGGACTGAGCTCTGTGTCCCCTTCTTCCCAAGCTAACCTTCCCCGCCCTTCCAGACCGTTTGGTACTTTCTTTATCTCATTTTCTTAACCTTTGAAATCAAATGGCTTTGGACTGTTCTTAAGCCTGAGGGATAGCAAAGGTCAGGGCTGGTGAACTTTAGAGTGGTTATTCGTAAGGAAATTCATGTATTCCGTGCTCCAGAGTTTCAACACAGCCCGGGACCCCACAAATGTGCAGGACTTACAGCCCCATTAACCTCAGCTAGTTCAAAGAGGGCAGTGTAGTCCGGCACATCTGGGGGCGGGGGAGGCTGGTCTGGCCTGGGGACGGCTGACCTACTATTACACTCACAGAGAAACTCTTTGATTCAGAAAGTTGCTCATTCAAGCTTGCCTCGGCTAACTACTGTATTCCAGGAGGGATGATGGCAAAGCATTGTCAATATTTATCCATCCCTCATCATTTCTCTGCTCCGCAGCACTAATGAAGCAGCCTTATTAGAATCTTGCTCTTCCCTGCCAAATGTTTTGCGTTTTGCCAAACGATTCCTTCTAGCTGATAAAAACTCGTACAATCGCACACACTCTCTTGTGTCAGCCTGGGGCAGCTTCACTCCTTTGCATGAAAGATGCGGGTTACTGGTGAAAAGGAAAAAGGCAGACGGGGGGGGGGGGCTCCTGTGGGTTCTACCTCCTGATCCAAGACTGATAGGGTAATTTCCAGGGGAGAGAAAGTCACGTGTTGTAATGGTATGTGGGAATGACCTTGGGAGACAGGAGGAAGGGCCGCAGACTAGGCAACGGTCAGATAAGAGGCAGCTGAGCCCGCAGAAGGAACGGGGGTGTGGTAAACATCTCAGAAGGGACCCTCCCACAAAAACTCTCAAAAATGTACGGGAACATATCCAACTTATGTTGGAAATGTATAAAACAAGAGGGGTCTTTTTACCATATGTGGTGGACTTGTAACATTGCAAAAGAATTTTGGACTGAGATACATTCTTTGATGCAAAATATACTACAGATACGAATAGCAAAACCAGAATTTTTCTTACTTGGAATTTGGGAGGTACAAATAGAAAAATATTTCTCTAGAATAATACAGTATATGATCACAGCAGCAAGACTCTTATATGCACAAAACTGGAAAAATCAAAGTGTTCCAACAATACAGGATTGGATGTTGAAACTATTAGAGATGGCAGAAAATGATAAATTGACTTGCTTATTAAAAGATAATTCAAATTGTTACTTTCTTAAAGAGTGGAAACCATTGATGGACTATTTGCAAAAAGCAGGAGGAGTAAAGCTAATATGGGGATTTGATGATTAGATTATATATAAATAGTATATAATAGACAAGAAAAGTATATGAATGTCATATGAATAACCAGCATGTAAAAACAAACAATCTATTTTATTCTTATGACCATAGTTGGATCGGAGGTTATCCAATTTCTTTGTTTGTGTTTTTCTTTCCTTTTTTTCCTTTACTGCACCTTTCTTTTCTTTTTCTTTTAATTTGTAGTTCTATTTCTGTTTCATTCTTAACTTTTAGCTTTGTATATTTAAAATCCAATAAAATTTAAAAAAAAAGAAAAAAAAAGAAGGGACCCTCCCTAGTTTCCGGGGCTGTAAAGGCGAGGGGGGGGGAGAGATGTACTTTCAGACTTGCAAGATTCTGTTAATGGAACCTGACAATAAAATTAGAGCCAGTACTTCTGGGTGTGTGTCTTGTCTGGACTACCTCGCAAGGCTGACCAAGGCAGCCTCTTTTGAATTATTGATATATAATAATTAACAGGGTTTCACATTTGACATGGTGATTTCAGGTCTCCAAGTGCTTTTCTAGGGTTTTTTTTATTATTTCTAAGCATTTGCCTGCATGGGTGGGAACTACAGTCCAGGGGTCCTAATTCATCTGTTGGGAGTAGGGCTCGAGGGAAAGTTGGTGTGTCAAAGCGAAAGTGGACACATCCAGAGTAAAACCAGTATCTTCCTTAAATCCTGTCTTTTCCTCTCCATAAACATTCTCCCCCCCCATCGATCCACTCCCATCTTACCCAGCTTCCATGTTTCGCTGGTTATAACGGTCCGTCCCCAGACCGATAAAGATTCAGGAGACGGGAATGTAAACAGTCAGCTGTATTCTCCATTTTTTTCAGCAGAACAACCCATCATTTTGCTGGTTGACAGGAAGAAAGTTAAAAAGAAAATGAAGACACCCCCACCCTAATGTACTTTCAAATATATTGATTGCAGATGGGCCATAGTTCAGTCGCAGGAACTGTCGTAACAGCATTCTGCTCCTCTCAAGAAATCTTGTTAAAGAGACTCTGCAAAAATCGTGTTTGGAAAAGAATAACTTTTTGGCTTGAAGCCGAGGAGGCGTAAAAAGCATTCGGGGGCCACATTCAGCTCCCGTGCTCTAGATCCCTGTTTCTCAACCTTGGCCACTTGAAGACGTGTGAACTTGGCTGGCAGGGGAATTCTGGGAGTTGAAGTCCACATGTCTTCAAGTGGCCAAGGTTGAGAAACGCTGCACTAGACTGTATTCATGGAGTGGGGCAAAGGGGCTGGGTTTTCCACCACAACCCCATGTTCTATACGCATTGCAGCACAACACCTCCCCTCAAAATATCCTTAATTTTGCCAAGTATCTGTCCCATTCCTGTTTGGTTGGTTGGCTGGCTGGGAATTGTGGGGGCTGACGTCCAGGACTCAGGGCACCAGCTTGGAGAAGGTTACTCCAGAGAAACACTCATAGAGTTAGCTGTTCCATCAACATATCTGTTTATCTGAGCTATTTCTCTTTCCTACTGTGGAAGCATATTTCAACTCGAGCAGACGATTGTGCTATAACCACTACACCACCCTCTTTCATCAGTCTATGTCTGTCCCCAACCTGTTGATCCCTGATTCCCATTTACTCCCAGCCACCAAGTGGCAGGAAGTGATACCCTGCCAGTCTATCCATGGGCATACCTGCAAGGTCGGGGGTGGGGTGGGGAATGCTTTGTAGTTGAAACTTGCCAGGCTCTCGTAGAATAGGTGAGAATGCTTGTGATGGGGTCTTGGTATAGTCGCAGGACCTCAAATTATGCTGATTCGAGTATTGTGTTAAACAGTTCAGCACCAAAGACAGATCAAAGAAGGCTATCATCCTGTTGGTTGATTCCGGATTGGGAAGATCTAGAAATTGTGAGAGTCGGGAGAGACAGGAGGGGCTGTCAAGCCGCGGATCCCCGGTGGGGTGGGGGAGAATCCTGAAGATTTTAACTGTTGGTTTGCGCGGGCTCCCCTCATTCGAGCCTTTAAAGCAGAGCTTTCCAAACTGTGTGTCGTGACACGTTAGTGTGTCGGCTGCAGTGTCTGGGTGTGTCGCGGCTGCTGCTGCCTCCTGGCTTCCACCCAGGTCCTAGTGCCCGCCTTGTGCCTGGCTGCCTCCAAACCTGCCAGGATTCCGCACAGGTCCTAATGCCTGCCTTGTGCCCGGCTGCCTCCAAACCTGCTGTGATTCCAGGCAGGTCCTAGTGCCTGCCTTGTGCCCGGCTGCCTCCAAACCTGCTGTGATTCCGCGCAGGTCCTAGTGCCTGCCTTGTGCCCGGCTGCCTCCAAACCTGCTGTGATTCCGTGCAGGTCCTAGTGCCTGCCTTGTGCCCTGCTGCCTCCAAACCTGCTGTGATCCCCGCAGGTCCTAGTACCTGCCTTGTGCCCGGCTGCCTCCAAACCTGCTGTGATTCCGTGCAGGTCCTAGTGCCTGCCTTGTGCCCTGCTGCCTCCAAACCTGCTGAGATTCCGCGCAGGTCCCAGTGCCTGCCTTGTGCCCTGCTGCCTCCAAACCTGCTGTGATTCCGCGCAGGTCCTAATGCCTGCCTTGTGCCCGGCTGCCTCCAAACCTGCTGTGATTCCAGGCAGGTCCTAGTGCCTGCCTTGTGCCCGGCTGCCTCCAAACCTGCTGTGATTCTGCGCAGGTCCTAGTGCCTGCCTTGTGCCCGGCTGCCTCCAAACCTGCTGTGATTCCGTGCAGGTCCTAGTGCCTGCCTTGTGCCCTGCTGCCTCCAAACCTGCTGTGATCCCCGCAGGTCCTAGTACCTGCCTTGTGCCCGGCTGCCTCCAAATCTGCTGTGATTCTGCGCAGGTCCTAGTGCCTGCCTTGTGCCCGGCTGCCTCCAAACCTGCTGTGATTCTGCGCAGGTCCTAGTGCCTGCCTTTTGCCCTGCTGTAAGAGTGTGTCATGAAATGATGCATGTCTAAAAAGTGTGTCAACCAACATGAAAAGTTTGGAAAGCTCTGCTTTAAAGTGTAATGGATCACTAGCTTTAATAAAGAACTCTTCATATCCTTAACGGCTTGTGTTAAGAGAGTTTCCGATTTAATAGCTAAAGGATCATGAGCATGACACCAAGTCCTCAGTGAGGTGTGATAGGAATGGCAGTCAGAAACATCTGGAAGTCTCCAGTTTGGGTAAAAAGTAGGAAGGATGGTGGCTGTGAAGAAGAAAGTGTTGAAATACCCAACATGGTAAATCACACCCACACCCACACACAGCCTAACCAAGATTAACACCCTAAGCATTTGGTGTGCATGCTTGGCGAGCCCCTGTTTATTCCAGAGGACGATATGCCCATATTGATGTCATATCAAAAGCACAATTACCTGTCAATAATCCAGAAAACAATCCAGCTCAGTTGGATGCAAAACCACGGCAGTCGTTAATTCAAAAATGGGAGGCATTGATTTTTCTTTTTTTAAGAAGCCATCCACATCTCCATTTTAAAGAGGCCTCCAAAACAGGATGTCAGGAGAATAACCACCAAATGCAGGGCGGGGGGGGGGGGGGGGGGGGAGAGAGAGAGAGAGCTGGGATTTTGGTGGCTCTGTGTGATGTGTGAGGCTTCAGCTTGGCACCTCACACCACGGTTGTCACACAATGACAAGGCTGAGGTGTCCCCCTTTCTTCTTTTCCGTAAGCGGATTAGACTAATCTGGGGACTTACCTATCTTAGTTATTTTATTTCTTGCTGAAACTGCACCCTGACGCACAGCAGTTTAGCACCGAATTTGGATGATGTGAGCTCGGGCAGCTCTTAGGGCAGAGCTTTCCAAACTGTGTGTCGGGACACGTTAGTGTGTCGGCTGCAGTGTCTGGGTGTGTTGCGGCTGCTGCTGCCTCTGAGCCCTGCCAGGATTCCGCAAAGGTCCTAGTGCCTGCCTTGTGCCCTGCTGCCTCCAAACCTGCCCTGCCAGGATTCCGCGCAGGTCCTAGTGCCTGCCTTGTGCCTTGCTGCCTCCAAACCTGCTGTGATTCCGCGCAGGTCCTAGTGCCTGCCTTGTGCCCGGCTGCCTCCAAACCTGCTGTGATTCCGCGCAGGTCCTAGTGCCTGCCTTGTGCCCTGCTGCCTCCAAACCTGCTGTGATTCCGCGCAGGTCCTAGTGCCTGCCTTGTGCCTTGCTGCCTCCAAACCTGCTGTGATTCCGCGCAGGTCCTAGTGCCTGCCTGGTGCCTGGCTGCCTCCAAACCTGCCAGGATTCCGCGCAGGTCCTAGTGAAGAAAACAGGGCCAGGGTGCATAGGGCCTATGGGCTATGGAAGTTCCCACCCATTGCTTAAAATAAAACAGGGTTTCTTTTATTTTAAGGAAGTGATCTTTTGGATCTCACACCCAGACAAATACCATCTGCAGCCAAAGGTGTGTAGGAGGAGGCAGGGTGATCCCAACCAGACTGGCCTTTGGCAACCTTGAACCCACAAATGCCTTTTCAAGGGCTGCAAATCTATGACTTGCAGCATTAAAGATATTAATTTCACATATATGTACACTTCTCCTTTAGCGGCTACCTCGGTTAGCGACCGTAATAAATGACTGTAATAAACGGCAATAAGAAATTCATTTGCCGACCAATGTGCGCGTTTACGTCCAAATTTTGTGTGCCTGGCCACAAACGCCTTCAGTGTGAAACTGATTAAGGTCTGGTCAGTTTCAGGCAGCAGCGCCAACCCGCCAGGGTTCTAATCAACTAATTAATGTCACAGAGCTGGGCTTGTTAATTTGCAGTTAGCACTTTTCAGGGACGCTCTGAAAAGCTCGCTTGTTTAAGCAATCTCTTCACCCCGCAAGGGGGCAAAGAGAGGGAAAAAGAACACACATAACCTTAGAGTAAGAGTTCAGTTTAAATCTGTATCTATTACTGTTGTAAAAAAAAAAACCAGAAGTAATTTCTTTATATTTCTTTTTTCTTCCTTTTCTTTCTGCACTTTTGCCTGCCTGCCTTCTCTTTTTTTCTCTCATTCTAAATATTAGTATAATAAAGTTATTACAAAAAAAGTAAACTTGGGTGCGGAGAGAGACAAGGCATTTTGGGGGCTGGAGGGGGTGTGCCAGTGCTTCGTATTCCACCGTGGGGCTGCCCCGGGCACTGATCCACAAACCCTGGTCAAATCTCACAGCTGTGAGACGGACAAGCCACACTTCCTCTTGGCTCTAGGCCAGTGTTTCTCAACCTTGGCAGCTTGAAGGTGGGTGCCTGGCTGGCTGGGGAATTCTGGAAGTTGAGGTCCACCCAAACTTCAAGCTGCCAAGGTTGAGAAACTCTGCTCTGGACATTTTTCAAACAGCTCCTGCTGGAACTTGGCCTCCGTGTTCGGGGATCCTGGAGCTGGGCATGGGACGGGGCGAGAACTGGCCGTTGGGTTGGCATCTCCGGCAGTGACCAAGGAGCCTTGTTGCAGAACTTGGGCCTTGCTCCCACTCCTCTGATCAGCCTGCATAATGTTACTATCGCGGATAATCACACCCAGGGAAAGCCACTTGTCTTCCTCGTCCTTCGCTGGGTGTGCTGGTGTTGCATTTCCCAGGTGGGGGGGGCAGGGGGAGCCGAAGGCTGCAGGGAGCAGGTGAGCGGTGGTTTGAGCAAGCGTCTGCTGAAACTGATCAGCCGTGGCAGAGCGGCGAGCGGGAGGGCCGTGCGCAGGTTGCCCAGCAACTGAAATGCCTGATGCCAAGGAAGCGGAGAAGCCGGGAGAGAGGGGGGGGCATGACTGGCTCTGGCACAACCTCTGGAGCATGAACCCACGCGAGTGCAGGCTGCCGAGGAGGGCTGGCCAGCGGCTCCTCAGACGCCGGGTGGCTTTAGGACTGCGTTGTTTCTGACGGAGGGTCGGGATTTGAGAAATAGGAGGTTCCTGCGGGAAATTAGGCTGCGTCCACCGGGTCAGGGCGAGACTTAGCAGCGGCGAGTTTCGACCTGCTTTTTAATTTTTAATTTTTTTAAATGTCTGTTCTATTATTTAGTACTGCTTAGTTTTAACAATTAAATGGTTCATAGCTAGATTTATTCGCATATTCGCATATTCAATAATTAAATTCATTCACGTATTAAATATGCATTCACGTACTTTATATACCTGTGTATGTGAGGGGTGTGTGTGTGTTAGTGCACTGTGCAAGCCCAGGCCGTTGGATCAGTTGACGTAATATGTGGAGCCCCAAAAGGGAGTTAATTCAGGAACCAGGTTAAGCATGTTATGCGAAAAAGTTAATTCTTTTTTTTTTTTTTAATGGAGGAAGATGGTCAGGTTGGATGTCTCAGCGTTAATCACTAAACTGACAACAGTGTGAGATAATGACTCAGTTGGCCTGCCTGCCATCCAGCACCCATTAAACGCCTTGTACTACAACTCCCATCACTGCCAAGGTAGGATGGGGTTTATAGTCCAACACGTCTTGAAAGGATCTGTCGGGGTAGGCTCCTGGGCTAGGTTTGGGGAAACAGGCCATAAGTCTCCCCTCATTTACCAACAAGGTTGCCAAATTTGAGAAACACTGTCCTATACGATGCTCCGAGGCTACAGTTCCTTTCTACTTTGAAGCGCTTTCCCCAAGTCTGGTTGGGTGCAAGGCGTCATAATCCAACCCATCGGAAGGTCAGGGGGTCCTGTCAAGGCTGTCTTGAAGCGCCCGCCCCGTGCCTCCTTGGCCAGCCTGGGCAAATTAACATGGCAGCTCCAAGCTGACCAGGAAGGGAGTAGATTTCAGAACTGCTGGCCTATCTTTTTTTTTTTTTTTTTTTGCTCGTTTGTTTTGCTGATGGGTTAAAATTCACCTTTGGAGGGCAAATTCCGGTGACGGGCAGCAAAATCCACATGTCACACTATGTCAGCCTAACTAGGTAGACCAGACAGGAAACAGGACCAGATGAGCTAATTCTACTTTATTGTAAGGCTATCATGCAAGTCTGAAAGTCCAAATCACCGCCCCCCCCCCCTCTCCTTTACAGCTGAAGAAACTAGGGAGGTTCCCTTCTGAGCCTCTTTCTCTGCCCATTATGCAGCTGTGGGCTATGCCGCCTCTTATCTGACCATTCCCAAGGCAGCGTCTCTTGGCCCCGACTCCCAAGGTCTTTCCCCCACACTACACCAGTGAAGAAGAACTGATCCTCGTTGGAACAGTGATCTCCTTCTCCTCCTGGTTAGGGTTATTACCTCCCCATGATTCTGCTGGAAACCTAACATGGAGAAGAGGGATCCATATCGCCTTCTGGACGACAGGAAGCCCTCCCGCTCCTCCGCGCGCTGCCTTCCAGCTGCAGGCCGCCCAGCCGAGGAAGAACCGGCAGCCCCAGTTAGGTCGGCGGCTCCGCCCGAGCTCGCTTGGGGAGGCCGCCGATGAAGCCTTTGCAGGATGATTGACAGGAGCCGGCGCAGGTCCGCTTGTCTGCGAGGGGGGGGGGGTTGGACAGCGACCCAGGGAGCAGCGCGTCTGCCCCTTGCCGAGGCGGCTGGCGGGAAGCAGCAGATCCCGCCGACTGCCCAGCTCCCGAATTTTCCAGGCGGACGCTGGGCTTCCTCCCGCTCCTGCGGAAGCGCCCACCTCCTTCGGCATAAACTATAAATCTCTTCCTCCACCCACGACTCCGCGTGGATTGCCCACGCCCACCTTCCTCAAGCGAAGCCGCCTGGGGGCTCCTCCGCGTGTGGCCTCCTTTGCAATTTCGCTTCTCCTTTCTGCCTTGTCAAAATTTTGACGGCACCTTCCTCCTGGGAGCGGGATCTTCCCGCGTTGTCTAATTCCGAACGGCAGGAAGAGAGAAATCTGCTTCCCACAGAGTTAAAATCTTGGTCCGTCTTCACGGGCTCATCACTTCCACCCCCCACCCCCCGTAGGAGAAGCCGCCGTTCAAAAAGGCTTGAAGCTTCAGCACCCAGGAAGGAAAAGGTGTGGGGGCTCCGAAGGAGGGAGGACCCCCACTTGAGGTCCCACAGGGTGAAGGTGCCCCGTCCCTGATTTTATTTTTCCAGCCCATCCTAGAGGCGATGGAGATTCCCATCTGCCAAAAATCTGCCATAACATCCAAACATTGGGATTTTCTCTTAATTCAGACCTTTGAGGTGTCTTTTAAATTCAGGCAGGGCCCCGTTGTTGTTGTTGTTTTTAAAAATCAGTTTTGGGGGTCCGCAGAAAGCCAGGTCTGTCGCTGGAATGAGCAGAGGATAACATTTTGGCCCATTTTGTTCTGGTGGGGGGGGCGGTCTGGAAGTGGGTTGAAAGGCCAAATGGGGAGGCTCAAGGCATGATTTGGCCCTGTATTCTCTTTTTGAGAATTAAGTTTGTGTGTGTGTGTGTGTGTTTTTTGTAAAGACAGAGTTTAAGAATGAAGCTCTTAAAATTCGGGTTTTGGATCACTGCAGAGTTAACCAATGTTTGTGGGGCAGAATCATGGTTCCGTCCTTCCTTGGTTGGCCCTGGAAATGTTCCCGACTGAAACGCTGCAGAGCAAGTTCTAATCATAATCTAATCTAATCATAATTCTAAGCTAGTTTAGGAGGGAGCAACACGTCAAAAAGGAAAGGCAAGAAAAATTGCAACAGCAAAAATTGGGACCTTGGGATGCTCTGGACCTTGGAAGAATTAAGTTGCAGGGCACAAGTTGGCCAAAGATGTGTTGTTCCCTCCTAAACTAGCTTAGAATTATGATTAGAACTGGTTCTGCAACGTTTCAGTCGGGAACATTTCCCCGGCCAACCAGGGAAGGACGGAACCATGATTCTGCCCCACAAACACTGGTTAACTCTGCAGTGATCCAAAACCCGACTTTTAAGAGCTTCATTCTTAAACTTTGCCCTTAAAACACACACACGCCTAATTCTTTCTATCCTGCTTATGATGGTTTTTAGCTAGTTCTCCCCGAATAAATGTCTTGCCTGCCCCTGTTTGAAGCCACCAGTTTAACTGCACTTTTGTTAAGACACCAGGCACAAAATTTTCCTTGGCGAATAGAATGTAACTTTCATGCTCTGGCGCGAAATCGATACGCAATTCACATATTGATTTTATGATGGTAGTTTTATTTTATTCCTTCCCCCCGCCCCTCCGCCCCACACACCAGATTACAAGCTGCTTGGAGCCCATATGGGGAAATGCAATATATACATACTTTAAAAATGAAACAATATGGATAATACTGCAGAGTCTTGTAGCTTTCAGCCTTTCCCTATTGATATTCCCGCTGAGGAGAGTTGGAGCTTTGCTGTGGATCCTCCCTGTGCAGTTAAATTTGGGATCTGGAAGGGATCTCGGAGGCCATCCAGCTGAGCCCCTTTCTCTGTGGAGCCCCTGGTGCTCTCTGAGCCTTGTTGTTTTCTTGCAGACGTTTCATTGCCAGGCTAGGCAACGTCTTCAGTGCGAAAAGGGAGTGGGACTTGCTCTCTGTTTATATCCCATGGCTTGTCCTGCTTGTGCTGGTGGGGGTGTTGTTCTCCCCTTAGGAGTTCCTTGATTGGGCTGTTGTTTGCTGCTTGGTTGATTGACTGAGTTAAGGGTTCCTTGATTAGGGTATATTGTGCTGTTTGATTGTTCCTCTGGTGCTAATCCTGGTGTTAATCTCCCAGGGCGTGGTGGGTGTTTCCGAAGTGACCGCATCCTTCCACGATTGCTCCTGTTGCCAAGGCAACATCCTGATAACAGGTGCAAAGCGCTAGGGCCTGAATGGATGTGGGGACGCTGTGATTGCCAGCTGGGGGGAGGCTGAATGGGAAAAGGGTGGCGTCTCTCGAGAGCTGCGCCGAAGCATCAGTGCCCTTGGCGGCCACAGGCCGACACAGGCAACGAATGGCCGCATTCCCACAATGCACTCTGCCGAGACACATACATGATATCAGCAGGATAGCCTTGCTCAACCACCATACTAAGACGATACAGGATTCCCACAATCCCCCAGGCCCATTGGAGACAGTGTTTCTCAACCTCAGCAACTTTAGGCTGGGGAATTCTGGGAGTTGAAGTCCAGACACCTTAAGGTTGCTGAGGTTGAGAACCGCATAACTGCTGGGTTATGAAAAGGGGTCTCTTTTAGCCTTTGAATTCTCAGTAGATTGGACACCCTGTTTCGGTTAAGCCGGGATTCCACTTTTAAAATAAATATAGTTTAAAGTATTTAATAACTAGCCTTTCATCTAACCAGCTGGTACTGGTGAAAAAAAATGATAGCAAATAGAATGCAGAAAAGTAAAGCGGGAAATCCCATAAATAAAACAGCAGAATAACAGTGCATTTGGGCACGTATATTTCTGCTCAGAATTAAGTCCCTTGGAGTTAATTGGACAATACCCACCATCCTTGCCCGGCTGGCTGTTTCTAAAAATGTAGCTAAACTAATCTTTTGCAGCAAAACAGCAAAGGGTCTCGGGGCACCTGAGAGCGTTGAGCGAAATTTTACGTGACAATCAAGAGGTGTTCATTTTAAAGGGGGCCCAGGATGGTTCTACAATCTTATATTCTCTACTCTTTTTCTAAAGTTAAGATCAGCCAGTTTCCTGTGTTAACTATATTGATTGGGAAACGTACCCAGTTCCTCCTGCATTTTCTCCATGAAGGATGGCAAATGTGCGCAGATACTGTTCTGTGTTGAACCAGTCAGCTCATATCCCCTCCAGGAATATGGGTCACTTCCCTGCAGCCCTCAGGTAGGACAGAAAGAAAAAATATGTTCAATAAGCTGAAAAGATTGCCCATCCTTGTTATTGACATCTGAATGGTACATTCTTGTTTTCCATTGAGCCTGCAGGAGCCTGCGGATTTGTTGATAAAAATTGCCGGGTACTGTACAGATACAATGTCTGGAGGACACTTAAAATCACCTCCAGCGCAACCAGACTTACAGAAATTGTTCTCATTACTGTTGATAAAATAAATTTTAAAATAAAATTGTTCTCACTATTGTTGATGAAATGAAATGAATTAAACTGTATTATCACTGTACTGGATTCTGATGGTGTTCTGGAAGGCCTTGGAAACCTGGTGGTTCTCCTGGGCCTTGGGGTAGGATGGATGTTGGTCCCCTTATTGGATGTAGAGCAGTATTTTTCGAACTTGGCAACTTTAAGATGTGTGGACTTCAACTCCCAGAATCCCCCAGCCAGCATACTGGCTGGGGAATTCTGGGAGTTGAAGTCCACACATCTTAAAATTGCCAAGTTTGAAAAACACTGATTTAGAGTGTGCTATGCAGACAGATGTTGTATATTTCATACACTATAGTTTGTACTGTATATTGTTTGTTTTTGTCAGCCTTTTGAGGTAGTCCAGACCGGGAAGCCAAAGTTTGCTAATACAGGTAGTCCTCGTTTAACAACCACTCATTCAGCGACTGTTCAAAGTTACAACGGCGCTGAACGACAGAACTTATGACCAGTCCTCATAGTTGCGGCCGTTGCAGCGTCCCTGTGTCATGTGATCGCGATTTGGGTGCTTGGCAACTTGGCTTGCAATTATGACGTCGCAGCATCCCATGGTCACGTGATCGCCAGTTGTGACCTTCCCAACTGGCTTCCGACAAGCAAAGTCAACAGGGAAGCCAGCACAAGGTCGCAAATGGCGATCATGTGACGTCGCACCTAACAACCATGCGGGGTTCGCTTAACGATGGCAACCGGAACTGCTGCAACTGCCATCATAAGTTGATGTAATCACATGATGTCACGCTTTACAACTGCGTCCCTTAGCGACAGAGTTGCTGTTCCCAATTACCATTGGCAAGCGAGGACTACCTGTACTACTTTTATTATAAGGTTACAATAACAGAATCTTGCAAGTCTGAATGCGCCTCCCCCCTCCCTGCCTTTACGTTCAAGAGAACTAGGGAGGGTCAAGTCTGAGACGCTTTCTCAGGTTACAGTTCTAGCCCGGACTCCGATTTCTCTTATCTGACCGTAGTCTTGGTTGCGCTCTTCCTCCTGTCCCTCAAGGTTATTCTCGCAGCCCATTACAGTTTTAAACTATGAGCTGCCGAGAGTCACCTTTGCATCAGCAGTGTCTAAATCTAATGAAATAAATAAACAAATAAATAACTACTGTATGTCAGTCCATCTGAATTTGTGGTCGAGGAACACTCCCTTCCCTGAAGGGGTTATAGCCTAGCAGGGACCCCCTACATCCAAAAATGGGCCCAACGTTCGATGCTCCTTTCTTTCAATTTGCAGGTTCGACAAGATTGAGGGTCAAATCAGGGACAGGCTGGAGGGGTGGATATTGCAAAGTTGTGCAACAACCGTGAGCAACGTGAATCAACCAAAATAGCTCCTAACCAGACAGCAATTTACTAACATCCTCTTTTTCTCTCTGTTTCTCTTTCAGCTAACAGTTCCCTGCTGGGAGGAGGCGGCGGTGAGTTTTTTAATTGATACCTTTTTTTTTCACGGCTTGGCAATTAATATCTCGGCTGATTTGGAAGGGAAGGGAAGAAATGGTGTCTTGGCACACGGTTTGTGGCTGGCCCAGCAGCTGTTTGGGGTGTAAGGAAGGCCCAGCTGGATTGGACCTAGTTCCTGCCCAGCTATGACAACACAGATGTCCCCCGCAGGCCGACATGATCCCTATGGCCATCCAGATTCCGTGGGACCACGATACCCATCATTTTTGATTGCTGGCCATGCTGGGAACAAGAGTTCAACCACTTCCAGAGGACTGTTGCATCTGACCTGGGGGTCATTCTGCATCTGCTACTCAAGGACTCATATTAACTCTGCTCCATGTTGTTGTCATAGTGAATAGCTGTTGCAAAGCCTGTCCTGCATTTATTTCTCTTTTTGGGGATGGGGGGGGGGAGGCCCCTTTTATTCAAAGCCATCTGCCATGAAATTCTGTATCGCTGCTATGCTGTGTCATGAAAAGAATGCATGATTTAAGTCAGAACCATTTTGAAAGTAAACCAAATTCCAGGTCCCACGGTTCACAGGTTGTACAATACCATAATGCAGTTGATGTCTTTGGAGCTGTGCATGTCGTGTGAATGTGTTCCCTGTGGTTTCTGGACTGTGTTTAAAGGCTTATGTATTTTTTTCCCAAATTCAGCCGCCGGCAGATTCTTCCATAAAGCACAACCCGCACTTTAGCATGACACGTGAACCGTGTCATTCTTTGCTCTGGCTATTTCCCTGGGATGCAGCATATAACAGACCTCTTGTTAGTGCATTTCTAGTCTGCTCCTTAGGACAAGACCTCCCAAGTGAACATTTCTGCAGGCTGTCCCACAAATCTAAAAAACGAAAGAATGCTTGTGATAGCAGTTCATCTATGTCAGGGGTGGGGAACGTCCGGCCCGCGGGCCGTGTAAGGCCCGCGAAATCATTTGGTCTGGCCCTGCCAAGGCAACTGCAGGCAGGACTCGAAATTCCCACAAACCCCGCCCCCTTCTGTGTGATTGGCTCCCGCTCACAAACGCCGCCCCCAGGTGCTTGTGACTGGCTCCTGCCTGCAAACCCCACCCCCCTTCCGCGTGATTGGCTCCCGCCCACAAACCCTGCCCCTCGGTCCGCAAATGATGTTATAAATATCCAAATGGCCCTTGGCAGAAAAAAGGTTCCCCACCCCTGCTCTATGTAATTGATTCAGTGAGGCCATCAAAAAAATGAAGTTGGTCGATCAGCCAGATGTTTGGCAGAATAAAAAGCAAACTGGCTCGTGGGCAGTTCTTGGGAGAAGGGTGCCACGAAGGTGCCCTGTCTCTGGCATCCCATAAGCTGACTGCCCACTGAGGTAGAGAAGGGAACTGCTTAAGACAGTGGGGAGTGGCTTAAACTTTGGGGTACTTATCAATTTGGTGAGCCTCGGTGAGTAAGATAGGCAGATATGGAACAGGACCGGGAGTTTCCTGAATTTTGGTGAAGGGAAATGTTTCTTAGATCAGTATTTCTCAACCTTGGTGACTTTAAGATGTCTGGACTTCAACTCCCAGAATTCCCCAGCCAGCATGCTGGCTGGGGAATTCTGGGAGTTGAAGTCCAGACATCTTAAAGTTGCTGAGACTGAGAAAGACTGGCTTAGTTCACTGTGTTCTCTCATTTCCTATCTCAAAATGGCTCCAGAGGGGCCGCTGATGTTTCGAAAAAACAATCAGAGTGGCTCAGGAAGGGATCAGAATAGGATCCTTAATTTTGTTTGATTTTCAAATCAGGTTTTTGCCCTGACCCTACCCCCTTGGTCCTCCTTATTTTTTTAGAGCACCCCTCAACTTCCCCTTAGCATGGTCACCCCCTTCAAAGACCTGAAAAAAACCCCGACCCCTGATTTGTTTCCAGCTCCCTACGGATGCTCTGTTCTCCCCACAGAAAGCAGATTGTGTCTGGCTTCTGACACACATTCTGGAGGACCAATGTCTCCCGGGACTTACCTGTCACCACCCCATGTCCTGCCTAGCGTGGAAGCCACCCGCGCTGCACGATGGCGTCTCCTTCAGGTTTTTTGGCCACCCACCCCGCGTCCTACACGCGCAAGCGAATGACACCCGCACGCCTTGCCAGCCAGCATGTCGGATGACTGTACCTTTTAGATCTTGGCTTCATTTATTTATGCCCTAAATTTGTTTACCTCAACAATTCCAAGAACAGAATACATCACGAAACATAAAAATCGAAGCATCCCTGAATAAAAACAAGCATTCGTCCACGCTCACCCAAAATAAAAGCCAAGGAGAACAGAAAATAAACAAGTGTTGCTACAGCTGTATTTTCCCTTCCTTCTTAAATATGCAAAGAAATTCTTTTAAGGAGCCGGTGCATCTCAGGGTCAGGTACTTTCATCTTTTCATCCGGCAGTGAAATGCAAGCACCTCTGCAGTGGCTGGTGATGGGGAGAGGGGGGTCTTCGTATTTTTAAGCAAACTGGCTTACTTTCCACTTCCCGGATTTCTCTTTTGGTCCTTCTCCAAATTTTTCGGTACAGTTCTTGGCTAAAAGAAAATGTGGGTATAAAAATACACATTTTAGGATAAGAGGCGTACGAAACATGTAGAAGAACATGCTTGGGGGAGGGAAAAAAATATTTTAAATGATGCAAGCTTTCCTGCATGTCTATGAAGGTTCTCAGTCATCCAGGTGGAATTGTCTGTAGCTTGAATCATGTCAACTGGATTTCTATTTTCTTAGTGGAAACGTTTCGCTCCTTATCCAAGGAGCTTCTTCAGTCTGAGCAAAGTTGGTAAGGGAATCCTAAATATGTTTCTAGGTAGCTGTGTGACCTTACACCTGGGGGCATGGTTATATTGAGATGTTATTTTAAGTCCTTTTATCATCTAAAGGAGGATCGTTAAGATCACCATGCTGCTGTTGAGCTTGTGAAATGGTCTTAATCTTCCTAGGCACAGAAGACAAAGCAGGGAGGAAGATGGGGGAGAGGTTGTGCCTGAGGCCCCCACCTCTATTCAAGGAAGGATTTTCCAAGTTGGCATAAATGGATTCCTTGACCCCTCTCTCAAACTTTCCTGCAGTTTTTAATCGACAGCGTAATTCTTAAATGCTATGGAATGGATTTATAAAGAAGCATATTTGAAACTAACCTGGGCTAGAAAGGGATTCATTCTTCCATCCCTGCACAGGTAGTCCTCGACTTACGACCACAATTAGGACCGGAACTTCCATCACTAAGTGTTGTGCTCATTAAGTGAGTCGCGCCCAATTTTACGACCTTTTTTTGCTGCAGTCGTAAAGCGAATCTGGCTTCCCCCATTCACTTTGCTTGTCAGAAGCCCCCTAGGAAGGCCACAAATGGCGATCACGTGACCCCGGGACGCTGCAACCGTCGTAAATACATGCCAGTTGCCAAGCGCCCAAATTTTGCTCACGTGACCGCTGGGACGCTGCGATGGTCATAAGTGCAAGGACCGGTCCTAAGTCACTTTTTTCAGCGCCGTCGTAACTTCAAATGGTTGTTAAACAAGTTGAGGACTACCGGTATGGGAAAATTTTCCCCCATGCCTGCCCTCATTCCCGAGACAGTTTATTAGAAAAGATCAGCCGAGAACGGTTACTCCTGCAGAGCGACAGCAGGGACCCTCTCCGGATAGCAGGGATTGTGCAAGCAGCAGGTTTCCAGCATGGATGAGGATTGCAAGAGGTGCTTTTGACTTGCAGCAATGAAGAGGCCGTTTACAATTCTTCCGCCCCCACATAAAGAGTGCAGCGCAGTCCTTTCTCAGCTGAGATACTTGCAAAGAAAGCCGAAAAGGGCCGGAGTCCTGAAACCCAGCCCGCCAGCAGGAAAATCGCAAGGAGATGAAGGAGTCAAGCAAACAAAGCCCCCCCCTTTCCTCAAGGCCACCCCCTCCCAGCAACCTCATTGCCAGCATTAATGGATCCCTTATTTATGTCTGACCCCGAGTGATCCCATTCGATTTCACTCTTTGAAGCCCCGAACCTGTCGACAGTTGTTTTTGTACGTTGATAAACAGGAACCGACGGGGGGGGGGGGGATTTATCCTCCCATCCATTAACCTGTGATCTCGTGGCTCACAAATAAACCTTGAAGCTGCAGACTTAGCAGTGACCCTCCTTTCGCCTCCCTTCCCGCCCACCCCCAGCTGCGACTGCAAAGCAGGGACCGCCGAGGGAGGCGGGGCGGGAATAGCAGAGATGCTACAGCAGGCCTGGCTAAAGAGGCTTTTCCATCTGCTATTGCAGGCAGCCTGCTTAGAAGACACAGCTTTCCTAAGCATGTAGTCCTCAAGGTCTTGAATGACGAGGCGCGGAGAGTTAGCGGGCTGTGCTGATTTGTGAAAACCCCGATCCCCAGCTTGAGTTCTGCCAAAGCCATTTCAATTGCTTTCCTCCTCCTTTGCTTGATCCTTCCTTTATACATTGGTGTAGAAAAGTGCCTGAAGTATCAACCGTGGATCAAGGCTGCGATCCGAACCTGCGGCCGACAACCCGTTTCCAATTTCAAGAGGCCTCTTCAAAAAGTCAGGTGAGAATAATATCAGAAGGACAATCAATGGCCTGGCCGATATCAATGCATTCAGATGAGCTGCAGATGTCCCTTGTCAGGCGTTTCTGGGACCCTCCACGCATGCTGGCTTACAACGCCCATCGTCCCCGGCAATTGTGGCACTTCGCTCTACCTGCCAGGGCCGGGGTGTTGCTGCCTAGCCTAAATGGAGCAGAGGTTTTGTAGTGCAGTTGACCAGATCTGCCTGAAGCTGAAGAGAAGATGGATGTCTTGAAGCACGTTCTTCCAGCAATTAAACCATCTTTGCAAATGGAAGTGACGTTTCCTCCTCGAGTGGCCAAAACACACTCCGTGATGAAGGAGGTGGCGAAGCAGAGCAGGGATCTTAAATTCCTAATCAGCAAACAAAAAAAAAATCTGAACACTAAAAAAAAGCAAGCAAATAAACAAGAACCTCAGAGGGGACGAAATCAATTTCTGCATCTCCGAGAGAGGATATGCATATCTCCCCACCCACATGAGATGTGACAGGAGTCCCTTAAAACGTGGTTAAGATTGATGCCACCGAGAATAGTAGCCCTTGACAACTGGGAGTCTCTCTCCTTCCACGGCTCCCCGAGGGGCTAAAAATAGCTCTTCTGAAAAATGCTGCTGTTGGGGCACATCTGTGCGGAAGCATCCTCCAGATGTTGGCTGAACACCTGGAAGCCAAGCATCCCCAAACATTTGGCTTGGCTTTTGTTTTTCGGAAGGAGGGGGGACGCAAACACGGGGGTCTAGCCAGGGAAGCCGAGGGGGGACATTTAAAAAGCAGACAGGGCTGGTAAAAGCAACTAAATACGCCTCTACAAATAAAACCGCCGTTGCAGAGAACAAAACTTAACACCAAGGTCAGAAATATTAAGTGTCACTAATATTTAGCTGTAGCTTCTGATGGCTGGTATCCACCAGCCAGCGCACATGCCCAGCAATAATGCTGGATAATGCAGATCTTTGGGTTCGGCTGTGTAATATTATCCATGACTGAAACTCGCTTTCTGCCTTGCCCATCCAAATCGTATCCAAAGCGGTGTGTCTCTGCGGCCCCCAGCACCACCCGTAAAGCCTTGCAATATTTTTAAAGCCTTTTTGATTTCATTTATGGGCCCGGGAAAGGCAAATGCCTGCCCTCCAAATTTAATAGACCAACAAAAGCTTGGCAACGACTTTGCGTGCACCCTCCGCTGCAGTGGAGAAGCGCTGGCCATTTCTGAGATTGAACGGGGTGCATTCTCCCCGTCCTCTTTGTATTTTTAAAGCCAAGATTGGCTGATAGACCTGAGATTTAGCTTGACAGCTCCCGTTTCCCCTGTTCCCTCCTCCCTCTCCGTCCGTAGTGTTCTGCTGCCACTTCGCCGGCGTCCTTGTCCAGAAGTACAATTTCAGTCCATTACTTTGGGTTTTATTTTCCAGCCTTTAAAAGTTGTTTTGCAATCAAATTAAAAAGAGAGGAAGAAAGAGAGTGAGTGTGTGTTTGGGAGGGGGGGAGAGAGAGATGCCCTTCCACTAATGCACTCTCCTACGACTAAGTGCCATAAATCTCGGCATGGTGTTAAAAAGCTGGACCTCGGAACTGGGCTATTCACAAAAATCCCCCATAAATCTCTGTCAAGCTGAGCTAATGAAGAAAACAACCAACTGTCAATCAGAGAAGCTTCCACGGCTCCTCCTTCCCCCTCCCCAAAAGCTCCTTGCACAAGATGTCAAAGGATGGCTTCCTTCTTAAAAAAAAATCATATTCAATTTAAGGTATATTCCGGGTATATTCAGTGGCTGCCCCTAGGCCATTTACGTCAGCAACCGGGAGCAGACGCTGGCTGGGGAATTCTGGGAGTTGAAGTCCCCAAGGTTGAGAAACACTGATCTCAATCCAGGACGGGTTGTTCTCTTATCCTTCCAGCACCCTGCTAACCTTTGGAGGTGTTTCAGAAGAGAAAGAAGAACAGCCACCTCTCCTGGATGGCTTAAATGGTTTTTCAGCACATTGCGGAGGGGTGGGCTAGATGATCGTTGGACTTCCCTCCAACTCGGTGATAAGCCAACCCTTCAGGGGTGTCCAAAAAGGCAAAATGTTGGCTACAACTGTGCGATCAAGGCCCCGTTCCTTTTTAGGTGCATCGCAATGCACGTAATGCCCATTTGATAGCGTGGTTGTGGCCGACATCTTGACTTTTTTGACCCCTTCCTTGCAGATACCCCTGCAACTCTCGCCATTGGCTGTTGGGGACCCTGTCTGACAGCGAGTGGGCCACCCTTCTCTGTTGCAGACTGATATGGCTGTGGCCTGGGCCTTCACACAGTGTCTCTTTCTGTAATGGTACGTGGGAAAGACCTTGGGAGACGGGGCGAAAAGATGCTGCCTAGGGAATGGTCAGATAAGAGGCGGCTTAGCCCACAGCTGCATAATGGGTGGAGAAAGAGGCTCAGAAGGGACCCTCCCTAGTTTCTCAGGCTGTAAAGAAGAGGGGGGGAATGAGTCTGAAGGGGAGGGTGATATAATGGTATGTGGGAAAGACCTTGGGAGACTGGGCCAAGAGATGCTGCCAAGGGAACGGTCAGATAAGAGACGGCACAGCCCACAGCTGCATAATGGGTGGAGAAAGAGGCTCAGAAGGGACCCTCCCTAGTTTCTTGGGCTGTAAAGAAGACGGGGGGAGAGAATTGGACTTTCAGACTTGCAAGATTGATGTCAGCCTTACTAGGTAGACCAGACAGGAAACATGACCAGATGAGTCACCGTGTGTGAGTTGGGCGGCCTTATAAATCTGTTTAATAAATAAAATAAATGATTCTACTTTATTGTAAGGCTACATTAACAGAATCTTGCAAGTCTGAAAGTACAATGCCTCAGAAGGGACCCTCCCTAGTTTCTCAGGCTGTAAAGGAGACGGGGCGGGAGGGGGGGAGAATTGTACTTTCAGTCTTGCAATGTTAATGTAGCTTTATAATAAATAATATATTATATTATATTATATTATATTATATTATATTATATTATATTATATTATTATATTATTATATTTATTATTATAATATAATATAATATAATATAATATAATATAATATAATATAATACGTAATGTAGTTTATAATAAAGTAGAATTACCTTTACCTGGTCATGTTGCCCTTCTGGTCTACCTGGGAAGGCTGACACTTTCAACACAGGGATTTTTTTTTTTTTTAATTTTCTCTTCCCTTTGGGTCTTGGGCAACCACCCTGCTTTCCACATCAAGTGCCTGCTAGGAATCCGACCCTCTGACTTACTGGTTGTCTCCTTCTGCAGTTGTTTTCTGCCTTTCCTGGTGCTTTACCTGTCTAGTTTCTATACTGCGCAGAATTGTTTGATTTTATTTGACTTTTTTTTAATTGGGGTGTGCAATTCCGCATCTTGCCAACCCAGTTAATTCACTTCCTCTCCGAGGCCTGTTTGAAACCGCAGAAAAGGGGACCTGGCTGAATCCGTGCTGGATGGCAGCATTTCAACCGGGGCTTGCCTACATGTTTGACAATGGAAGGAAGGCCTTTGCTGCCTTCCTCCTGCAAACAATCCCAGCCAGGGATAAGCATATACTCCGCAGCCTGTCTTCAAACCCCAAGGAGGCGCTTACAGAAAGGAATTCCTGTCTCTCTCTCTTTTTTTCTTTTTTGGCAGATTTTTAAGCCTTTCTCTCGGCACCCCCTCACCATCAGCCTCGCTGCCTCTTGGGGAGAATAATCAATGTCTTTAAGAATTTTTGCTCCAACGCCTTCCTTCCCTAGGATTTGAAATGTGGGTGTCGGGGAAGAGAAGAATGGGGAGAGTCTTATTTTTTTTTATTTTTTTTCAGTAGCAAAAAATCCCCAATTCCTTTCCTTAGAACAGAGCTTTCCAAACTGTGTGTCGGGACACGTTAGTGTGTCGGCTGCAGTGTCTGGGTGTGTCGTGGCTGCTGCTGCCTCCGAGCCCTACCAGGATTCCGCGCAGGTCCTAGTGCCTGCCTTGTGCCTGGCTGCCTCCAAACCTGCTGTGATTCCGCGCAGGTCCTAGTGCCTGCCTTGTGCCCTGCTGTAAGAGTGTGTCGCGAAATGATCCATGTCTAAAAAGTGTGTCACCAACGTGAAAAGTTTGGAAAGCTCTGCCTTAGAAGATGTGCTAAATTGCTTGAAGCTTCAAAAAGCTGTACATGGCTGCAATTTGCTTCCATAGGGACCCGGGGGGGGGGAGGGGGAGGTTCCCCCCCCATCTGTTGCTCTGAAGGTGAAGTTATTTATTTCTGCCTGGCGGTGGGAAGAAGGGGTAGGTTGAAGTCTGGGAACCTTAAAAGTAATCAGTACTGGAAGGAGAGGCATTTATTAATGGAGGACCATGGACCAGAAGATGGGCAAAATGGAGAGATCTCAAAGCTAGCTAAGAATCCCACTTTGGTTCCTCCTCCAATGGTTTGGGGCACAATCCGCTTTTCCTTGCAGGGATGTTGTTTGGGCTTCATCTCAGGATTGTCCTCTTCAGGCCCTTCAATCAGTGGGGAACTGGGGCAAAAATACCCAGAATCTGGGTTTTTACAACACCTAGACAACTTCTACAGCTTCTAGACGGGGTTGTTTCTGATTCAGAGTGTTGGCGGGGAAACCAGCCATTGTCTCTCTGTGTTTTGCAAACCAGGCTGTCCCATTTACATTTATTTGCAAGGGTGCTTCTTGTGATGGTATTTTTAGTAGTGGGTTTTTTAATAAGATCTGTTACTCTAAACCAGTGTTTCTCAACCTCAGCAGGTTTAAGATGTGTGGACTTCAACTCCCAGAATTCCCCAGCCAGCATGGCTGGCTGGGG
Organism: Charina bottae; assembly: GCA_023362775.1. NCBI lineage: Eukaryota > Metazoa > Chordata > Lepidosauria > Squamata > Charinaidae > Charina > Charina bottae. The sequence continues at coordinate 6,645,881 of JALMGJ010000026.1, read as the reverse complement.
AATTCTGGGAGTTGAAGTCCACACATCTTAAACCTGCTGAGGTTGAGAAACACTCCTCTAAGTAGTTGGGTTAATGGAATGATAGAGATATATCTGTATGATGGATGGATGAGAATACAAGTTTAAATTATGATCTGTGGAGCAAAACCCACACATTTCCCAACTCCTTCCCCTTCCATGAGGCGCAAGCAGTAGCGTTTTATATTAATGAATGAAAAATAAAATGGCTTTGGTGTAGCTTTCTTCCATTGGGCTCGCACATCCTCCGCTTCAAATCTCAGACCTCAAATCTCGAACGTTGCTCCCTGAAGCTGGAAAGCTGTCCTTCAAAATGGCGGCATGCTTCCCCGGATAGCAAGACTCTCATCTTTAGCGGGATGTGCGCAGATGCGCAAAATAATCTGACTTTTGGATCGCTGGTGCAGTGGACATGTTATTTTCCAAACTCTGTGTCTTATATATACACTTTTAAGAACTTCCCTTCCCTTTCTTATACGGGGAGCGCTCCAATCTCACATCCATGACTCAGGATGCATTTTGGCAACTTTCTGGAGCAATTCTGCCTCCACAGGGCTCTTTCTGGGGCTGGGGGACATTCAGAGACCCTGACTCCTATACAAATGCCTCTCTTGGGGACCCCACAACCCCAACCACCTCCTGCCAGTTGCTCACCCACCGTTCATCCTGCAAAGTGGTTTGTTCGCCCAGGGCGCACCCAGCTGGCGCTCGAGTAGGGCCTGCCAAAAATCTCACTTTGCACCAAACCTCTTTCCAGCTGACTGGAAAAAAAGAAGAAGGAGGAGGAGGAGGAGGAGGAGGAGGAGGAGGAGGAGGAGGAGGAGGAGGCGTTTTATTGGGTCGATAGAAGCCCGGAGGAAAAAACCTTCCATTTTTATTAATATGATTATGATTATAACTCCCCACACCCTGAAACAATAAAAAATAACCCCGGACTCTTTTCTCATCATACTCCTCGGGAAACCGGCGCACGGGCTCTAAATCAGCCGCTAAATCAACGCGTGGGCCCGGGTGCGCATCTCGCGCTTGTTTATTAGGCCTGACATGTTTACTCTGTGATAAGAAACGGCGCTTTCACCAGGAGATTTGTGTTCTATTTTTCAATTACCACTCGTCTTTCTGTGCCACTTTTGCACTAAAGGGATAATAAATGTATCGGAGCGTTTCAATTATTCATCTAAATCACGGATGCACCACGGCCGTCCCTGCCGCCCTGGATGCTGCTGCGGCGCAAGTTGACAGTTTAATTCAAGAATCTCTTTCGGTTTTTGTTCTCTGCTGGCCCCTCGCTTCTCCATCCTGACCTGCCTTTTTTTACTTCTCTTTCTTTCCCCCAAAGACCCAGATGTGTGTGTCTTCTTGCCTCAGCAGACACCTATTCCTTTGGGGGGGGCGGGGAAATGATGCATCTGCTCCAAGCTGGTGTCTTTGGGGGGTTGGGAACTATGATTCCCATGGTCCCCAACTGTTGACCATCCTAGCTGGGGCTGGGTGGCTGCTGTGAATCAGGCTGGAGAAGCCTTAGATGCCAGTCAGAAACCTTCCATCCATCTCTACGTAAAGCCTCCGTTCTAATCTTTATCGGACTTCCAAATTAGAATAAACTTTTTGTAGTATGGACAGAATTGATTGGAATTCACAGTTTTCATGTTATGACTTATACTGTGCTGACCGTGGTCCTGACATTTAGGCTTTGCTTAGACCAGGGTTTCTCAACCTAGGCCACTTTAAGATGTGTGGACCGCAACTCCCAGAATTCCCCAGCCAGTATGCTTTAAGAGGTGTGGACTTCAACTCCCAGAGTTCCCTAGCCAGTATGCTGGCTGGGGAATTCTGGGAGTTGCAATCCACACATCTTAAAGTGGCCCAGGTTGAGGAACCCTGGCTTATACCTTCATTGCTATGATCAGGCTGAAGTGATATAAGATACTTAGTTATTCTCAATCAATTAACAATATACTGGAAAATTATAATTTCTAGGACCTTTGTAAATCTCTTATTTACTCATTTGTATCTGATTCGTTTGTCCTGTTCTTTTGTTGTTCCTCCTTCCCTTTATCATTTATCATTATAATTTATCATTTTCTCTAAAAAGTCTAATAAAAAAGTACAGGTAGTCCTTGACTTACAGTACAACCATTCATTTAATGACCATTCAAAGTTACGACGGTGCTGAAAAAAGTGACTTACGACCGGTCAACGCACTTATGACTGTCGCAGCGTCCCCCCAGTCACATGATCGAAATTCGGGTGCTTGGCAACCGGCATGTATTTACAGCGGTTGCAGCATCCCGGGGTCACGTGATTGCCATTTGCGATCTTCCCAGCCGGCTCCCTACAAGGAAAATCAATTGGGAACCACATGATTCACTTAACGACTGCAGTGATTCACTTAACGACTACAGTGATTCACTTAACGACTACAGCAAAAAAAGTTTGTAAAATCGGGCACGACTCACTTAACGACCACATTGCTTAGCAGGGGAAGTTCCAGTCCCAATTGTGGTTGTAAGTTGAGGACTACCTGTAAATTAATAAAAATGGGGATGCTACTCTTCAGTTGGGGGTGGGAAGCTGTCTGCCACTTAGATATTCCCTATATCCCTCAGTCCCCTTGGCCTGACCAGGATCCGCATAATGCAAAACGCCCCCCACCCTCTCCAAACAAAATGCAGGAGATACTTTCTTTCGGCATGAGACAGGTCGCAGGTGAAAAGAGGGGCTGGATCCCCCTCGCACCTTTCTAAGGGGTGCGTTTAGGGTTGGGGATGGGTGAAGCCTGAGGGGGCGGAGCCAGGATGGAATGGGGCGGGGCCAAGATGGAAGTTTGCCAAGAGCCAAATCATCTGGGTTTATCTTGATTTTTCTCATCTTTCTGCACCACTACACCAAACTGGCTCTCAGGGGGACTAAAACAGCATTATTAAATAAATGGCAAGCTTGTTCTTAAATAAAGGAATACTTACGACTCTGTGAGAATCACGATGTGGTAGAAAAGAGACAATTTTTTGTTGTTTCCCCACCTTTCTTTTTTGCACCGTTGAATACAGTCTAGGCTATTTCTCAGTCACTTCTTTCCTTTGGTGGTCATTCCCAAAGTAATCTATTTTAATTCTTGGCTTGGCTTGGCTTTTTCTTCCTTCGTAGTGCGATTCTCCGAATGCAGGTTTGTCAAAATTAATGTTGCTGCTGTTCTCTTTGCTATATTAATAAATCAGCTTTTCTAGAAAACTTTGCTTGGGTAAAGTCTTAGGGCAACTCTCTATTAAATAAATAAAAAACTAAATAAATAAATGGGCTGCAGGGGGGCTGAAGTTGCTGAGAGCTAAAACAGCTTTATAAAATAAATAAACAAACAAATAAATAAATGGGGTATAGGAGAATGAAGCTGCTGAGAGTTAAAACAGCTTTATTGAGACTGTTAGCTATTTGAGTTAAGCAGAACCTCTACCTCCAGAGGCAGTATACCTGTCCCTATGGGAGCAGAGAGAAATATCTGTATCACATCTCCCTTCTGGAAGAGGAGGGATGGACTAAAGCAGTGTTTCTCAATCTCAGAGCCTTTAAGATGCGTGGACTTCAACTCCCAGAATTCCCAAGCCAGCCAGTTGAAGTCCATGCATCTGAAAGCATGCTGGCTGGGGAATTCTGGGAGATGAAGTCCACGCATCTGAAAGCATGCTGGCTGAGGAATTCTGGGAGCTGAGGTCCACGCATCTGAAAGCATGCTGGCTGGGGAATTCTGGGAGCTGAGGTCCACGCATCTGAAAGCATGCTGGCTGGGGAATTCTGGGAGCTGAGGTCCACGCATCTGAAAGCATGCTGGCTGGGGAATTCTGGGAGCTGAGGTCCACGCATCTGAAAGCATGCTGGCTGGGGAATTCTGGGAGCTGAGGTCCACGCATCTGAAAGCATGCTGGCTGGGGAATTCTGGGAGTTGAAGTCCACCCATCTTAAAGGCTCTGAGATTGAGAAATTCTGCTCTAAAGGAACCTGAATGGATCTGCGTTTGATCCTGCAGGCTGGTTTGCAAGGAGCAGAGCATCCCTCGGCGCTGGGTGTTGTGGCTTGGCCTGGAATGTCCGGGAAGCTCTCAGTGACCTCTGCAGCGGACGCTGGTCCGGCAAAGGAACAGCCCCCTCCGTGTCCACTCCACTGAGCCTGCTTGAGCCAGCTGGGACAAGGGAAGGATTCATGGCCCCCTTTCATAATAACCTCCCATGCACTCCGGGAACGGCGCCTCTTTTGACTGGGGCGGGGGGGACATGAATGGGGGGCCTGTTTACGTTTCTTCCAAGCCTTTCAGACAGCAGTGATCCTCCTGGGCTTTGGCGCCCCCCAAAAGAAAAGGGGGATTGTACGCCAAAGTTCGGAGCAGCGGGGAAAGCGGGAGGGACAGAAAATGCCGGATCCTGTCTCCCCACTTCCCGCCCCTCCAGGGCTGGAGCTAGACTGGGAAGTTGGAAAAACATCCCAGGAGCAGAACCATGTCCCTGTTGTTGCCCAGAAAACCACATGGATGTGTTGGTAAAGTCCCTTGCGCTGTTCTATTTTTGCCCCCATGATGGGACAGGGTGGCCGGGTGACATTTCAGAGCAAATCAAGAGGCATTGGGGTTTGCCTTTTCTCTTTTGCAAATGCCAAGGCATGACCCACCCGCTCCTCCTGGCTGACGCCCACCGATTACTGGAAAACTCTGGGTTGTTTTGGCTGGCCAGCTCCGATCTGTCCCGACCCGTCCCGTCCTCGGGCCCAACTCGGCCACGTTCCCACGCATTCAAGAGCTGCTCTCTGTAATGAATGGGATTGTCTTTCTGGGCTTGGAAATTCGGGGGGGGGGGGCTGACTGGTGGCGATGCTACAGGAATGCATCAGGAGTTTTTTAATGAAGGAAATTATTGTGTGCTGTGATGAATGAGTTGCTGTTGTTTATGGGCCCATTATGAAAGCTTAATTTTTCAAAACCCCACCAGAAACCTGATTGATCTTAATGGTGGTGAGATTGCTTCTGAAAACCCAGTGGCATTTATCTGTCTCCCACTATGAATGCCAGGGCATTGGGGGGGGGGCTTGAAGAGATTCCCCCACCTCCCCAACACTAGTGCCCTTTTTCATCAATATTCCCAAACTTTGCTTAAAATCTGTGCAGGTTCAGTTCGGCCCAAATTCACAAGAGCAGCTGACTTTGTACTGTTCTTAAGAAAAATGCTAAGCATTGGAAGCTGCACCAAGATAGGACCTTTTTTTTTGGCTAAAATTAAAATGAGGCTTGAATCCTCATGATTTTGAAAAGAAGGCTGAGTGACGCAGAAAAATAAGAATGTCCTTCTGTTGTGCCAGGATATCAATCCATTCAGATCAGGGTTAACTATCCTTATGGGACGTGACTTTCAAAGGTTACAGACAGGCCACTACTCCAGACTTATCAGCAGATGCTGGAAATTGAAATTGGGGCCAGTGGGAATGGCAAAATGCATCTTCTGCCACATAATTATGATTCCTTGCCCAGTTACATTTAGCTCCCTACAAAAAGGAGTCGTTTGTGCGGGAAAAGAGAGCGAACTCGCAAATCGGAAATTTACGTTAAAATGTACACGTCGGGAAATTTATATTAACAAAGAAGAACATCGGAGAATTTTTCCCTGCGTAAAAAAAAATCAAGGCCGCCCAGTAGATTTGCTTTAACAATCACGCCGGAGAAGAGAATCACCCTCAAAGCCCCATTTGGAAGTTAACATTGGAAAATTAACTAATGAAAATAGATGTGGCTTTTTATTATGGGCTGGTTAAAAGCCAAGTCGGTCGAAAGAAAAAAAGGAAGAAGGAATTCTTGTTACAGAGGGACAAGCCATTCGATGCAGACTGAGGCCACCGCCGCGCAGTTGCAATTCTGGACTTGAAAGGTTTTGCAAAATAATCTCTCCCCACCTCTTCAAATAACCACTGGACAAAGGTTGGTGGCCAGTAGCAATCGTCTTGGCAGTCCTGTTTCTCTTCGAGGCGGGTAGAGGCAGCAAGACGCTCGGCTTGCGTGCATAAGGATGCAATCAATACAGCGCCTTTAATTTTCATCAGCGCCTCGCTTCCCTCCTTCCTCCCTCCTTCCTGCCGGTGGCAAGTGATTCATGGGCCCCAAACTGCAGCGGCTGCCATTTAGAGCACATTTCTTTGAGCAAAACAAACAATCCGGTCGGAAAAGCGGATGGTGGGAAGGATGCGAGGAAGATGAGACGCCGGAGGTCCAGCCATTGGGAAGGGCACATTCAATAGCGTGCACCACGCTGGAGCGGCGGATCTGGTCGAGGGAGCTGTTTTCATCCAGATTGGCCAGTTTCTTTCCTCCCGGGGGCTTTCGGGTGAGAGAGGGACGTTTCTGACAAAAATTTGAAATATACGTAAATAAATACCCTGGTGAAATGTCGGAGGAGCTAGAGACTCGGCAGGCAATGTCCCGTCCCCATAAGTAAAGTTTGCTTTAATTAAGGAATGGAAAAAGCGATTTGAGGATATAGTTTTCCCAGCTTGTTCGTGCTGCAGTGGGTCGTCTTTGAGACATTAAGCGCTGGGGTAAATCTTTCTTAAGGGGCAAAAATGTATCAGAGCTGAGTTGGCTGCGGTCGAATCAACCGGGCCGTTGCTTATTTTGTGGTTTTCGTTTTGTGTGAAATCTTTCGGAATGGTCCTTAATTGTGTGGTCTTTGGGAACGAAAATGTGTTGTTAGCGCTCTTGAGCACTGTTTTGGTCAGCAAGGCCGAGTTGAATCAACAAATAAATGCTGTTTTGCGGGTTTTAACCTCTCCTTTGGGGGGCGGGCATGGAAGGTTCCTGGCTTCCATCTATTTCCTCTGCAACATTTCTGCCTCTGACTCAGAGGGAGCTGTTCTTTTTGTTGGAAATATGTCCGGCAAAGCCTTATCGATCGCTCGAGGCCTGCCCTGGCACCGGCTGCGGCGCGTGGGAAAGCGTGTGAGCCGTGGAGGGCCTCCGTGCTCATGCGCGCGCACTGGCACGTGCCTGCTAGAGGGAAAATGTGCGTCCTGCAGCTCTTCCCCGAGAGCCAACGTCTCAGGAGAGGCGGTTTCCTATTCTTGTTTTTAAAAATTCAGGGCAGCCACAGCACGAGCCCTGTTGAACCCGAAGGGCATCGAAGAGCCACGAAAAGACGCCTTTCCAGAAAGAGATCCGAGGAGGTTGAAACTGACATTTGGTGGAGGAGAAATTCAATAAAGGGAATCCAGATATTGGCAAACGTATCGTCGAGTCTGGATTCTGTGATTGCCTGATATGCTGAGTTAGTTTTTCACTGAGCTTTAAGTCCATCCTCCATCTTTCCTTAGAGAGATTCACCAAGGAGCCTGTGGTCTGTCTGTCTGTCTGTCCCCCCCCCTCTCTCTGTGCTTCCTTCCCTCCTTCCCTCCTTCCCTCCTTCCCTCCTCCCTTCCTTCCTTCCTTCCTTCCTTCCTTCCTTCCTTCCTTCCTTCCTTCCTTCCCTCTTCCCTCCCTCCCTCTTCCCTCCCTCCCTCCCTCCCTCCCTTCCTTCCTTCCTTCCTTCCTTCCTTCCTTCCTTCCTTCTCTCTTCCCTCCATCCCTCCTTCCTCTTTATATGACTCTTATACACAACTCCTTTGACACACGTGCCTTTTATGCCCTTTCTATGTCCCTTCCTTCTTCCCCCCCCTCACAAAACCCTCAAAACTCCCCCCCCCCAGAAAAAAAACACCTGGAACTCCCAGCCCCATCAATTTAAGGTCGCCTCGCAGACTGTGGTTCTTGGCAGGTCAAGACGTTAACCTTTAGATCAGCGTTTCTCAACCTCAGCAGCTTTAAGCTGTGTGGACTTCAACTCCCAGAATTCCCCAGCCAGCATGGGAGTTGAAGTCCGCACCGCTTAAAGCTGCTGAGGTTGAGAAACGCTGCTTTAGAGCCTGAACTGAATGGTTTTGCAAGGCCGGGGTTGCATCACTTTCTTCCTTTCTGCCTCCTGGTTCTAACTCTGATCGCTCCCAGAGACCTTGGCCAAAGGTGACGGGGGGGGGGGGGGGGGGGGGGGATGAAATCCTACAGATTGGAAAGACTTTGGGCGGGGGAAAGTTGGCCTCCCTCAAAACAGGGGGGGGCAGCATCTCTGCCACTTGAGCCCCTTGCCACTGCTCCGAGGACCCCGCAGCCACCCTGGGGGGAGAGGCAGGGCTGTCTCAAGAGCAGCCTTGAACATAGAAAGCTGCAAGTCTCCGGCCGGCCGCTGCAGGGCGGGGGGGGGGGGGCAACATCTCCAGAGGAGGAGGAGGAGGAGGCCAGGCAGCCTCGACAAGAGAATCTTGGCATCCGCTCCGCACACCTCTCCACCACCATCCGGGTTCAAAAGCATTTCAGTGACTTCCTGCTTCAGGTTTCAGACTGATTCCCCCCCCCCCGCCTTTTTTTTTTTAAAAAAAAACTGAATTTGGATTGCTTGATCAGATGGAAGTGTTGGAAATTGCTTTCCATCTCCCCCCACCCGGCCTGCAAGGGCCCTGCTGGTGGTCATTGAAAGAGGTGGCGGAGGAAGAATCGTAGTGAATACTTGCATTCTTCTTAAATGTGTTACAAGGGTGTATTATGATCTCTGCTCCTTGGGGGGGGGGAGCTGCGATGGGAGGGGCAGCGATGATGAAATGTTGCACCTCCAGATTTACCTCCAGGCCACTGGAGAGGCCTCTGCCCCAGGGACATGACACAATGCAGGAGGCAGCATGAGAGAAATTATAAGGAGGAGGATGTGCAACTTGGGGGGGGGTGTGTGTAAAGGCTGCCCTCCGCCCTGATCAGGAGGCTAAAGGTGCCGGCCTGCGGGAGAGAGGCATTCAGTTAATTTTAAAACCAGTTAAATGAATTTGGCACTCGATGATGACTGCTCCCGATGTTTTCCCCTTTTCGGAGCCATTAAAAATGCAGTTTGCAAGGCAGGGAGGGGCACTCAGGTTTTTCCTGGGCTGGAGGTCTCTGGGGGATGTCTCAGGATGTGTCCCCATGTAACGGAGCAAGGAGAAGAAAAGGGGGGGGCAAAGAGGGAATTGTGATGAAATCCAGCCCTAGGGGATTTGGAAGCTAAATCTAGCAGTTAAAACTCTGCCTGGGGAACGCGCAGCCTTCCTGGTGTCGCTGAACTACAACTCCCAGCAGCCCCAGTGGGCACGGCTGAAGGTGGAAAGTGTACCTTGGCCACCTGCACAGGATCCTCATTTTTGCAGCAACGTAAAACCGTGTAGCCCGCATTGCCAGGGGGCTGTGCAAACGGGCCTCTGCTGGGTTTCCCTCAGGAGTGAAATGCACCCTTGCTGCAGTAGAAGTAGAAGTGGGGAAAACGGGGCGTAGGGGCAGGGGGTGGGCAGCAGCAGAGGGTTCCAAGGTATGCCCCCTTCAGGCTGGGTGGTATGCAATCAAAATCCAACATATTCCATAGCCGGGGATCCCAGCGTTCCGAAGAAGGGTGATTAATGCTGATTTACATTGGACAGTATAGGAAAATACGTCTCTCCTTGCCACATGCCCAGTTTGAAGTGCTCTTACGGATGAGTCAATTGTATTTAAATTCTCTGGGAACGGATGGGAGGCCACCACCTTAATCTATTATAACCAAGAGCGTGAATTGCACAGAGGGAAGACGGGACTCCCCTCTCTTCTCTCCCCCCCCCCATTCCCGCAAACCACAACTCACCAAGGACCTTCATCTCAGTTGCCCCTTTTCAGAGTTCAGCTTAGTCCCTTTGCAAACTGGGTTAATCGTAATTGGGAAGAAAGAATTCCACTTAATCTGCATGAGCTAATCCTCGGGGCTGGTACCAGGAGCCTCTGCAGAAGGCGGACCGTGAATGGAGAATTAATGCCCCCTCTTCTAATGATTTTAAGAACCAGCAGAGGGATCCCAGCAGCCATTTTGTGAGCGCTCCCTCAAATCCTGCCCGCTGGCCCTAAAGTTTCCCCTGCTTGTTTTAGGCCACAAAATTTGGAGTTGGGGGCTGCACAAGTAAACGTGTGTGAGGGACCCTCTCAACCGGATTTGTCTTCATCGGGGCCATGGCTGCAGAAATGCACCATCCCATAATACAATCTGGCTCAAGCCTGGAGATTGGCTTTCTTTACATGGCACATGAGGCCCCTGGTTTTTGAAGCAATTTATCATCTGTCTCTCTCTCTCTCTCTCTCTCTCTCTCTCGCTATTCCTGCACATTATTAACAGCCGAGCACATGTACTTGTTTAACATAAACGGACACCCTCCTTGTCACGCCCCGCCCTTGGTTGGTTTAATTTTTTTTATTATTGGCATAAATCTCAATATTTAATCTCCCCTTCATGAATATTACAAGGCACCTAAATATCTCTGGAACAGATTTGCTGAAGGGTTTTTATTAAAATCACTCCCAAAGGAGACTTCCGCCTTACGAGGGCATTTCAAATTCCTAGATGAATGAGAAACGGATTGTGGGGTGGGGAGAGGAGGTGTGTGTGTGTGTGTGTCTGTGTGTGTGTGTGTGCGCGCACATCTATTGCTGCTGGGGGTGGGTGGGGGGAGGCTCTTTCCCTGGAGCAGACCCCCCTCCTTTGCAAGAAGATAACCCCTGAGTCTGCTCAAGGCATGGCTGGAACATTTTCTACCTGTGGGCCTGAGTTAACTAGCCAAGTTTGAAGATAACTTCTCTTTTCGTGGTGGGCAATCTGGCCTGCCAGGGCTCAGTTCAGACTTTTTGTACAAGTTGCCCTTCCTTCTCCATCACTTGCTGCTGGAATCAGAGGACTGAAGGGTTGGACGGGGCACCCAGAAATCTTCTAGCCCATCCCTCCGCTACTTAGGACAGCGAGAGACCGGGGGGGGGGGGGGGGGTCCGACAGAAGAAAAAGGTTGTGCTGAAAGAAATGAGACAGGAGCAGAGATCGGGGTGCCCTTTCCCCCCACATTTTCTCCTGCGGACTCTTAGCTACTTTTAAGAGTTACCCAACTTCCATCTGTGAGCAGAATATCCGGCGCAGTCAACTTTGTAATCACTTAGCCAGTTTGATGTTGGCTTTTATATAAGCAGTGAAGCTCAAATGACCATTTGGAAACAGATTGCCCTCCGCACCCCTGAAAGCTGCCTTTGCCCGAAAACACCCATGATAAAAGCAATCCAGACGGGGGGGGGGACTTTTTTCCAAGAGGAAATAGCATTAGCAGAAAGAGCTGGATCGTGGAGCATATATTCAGTTATCCCGCTGACCAGAACAAACGAAAACCTCAGTAACATGCTGGTGTTTATAAAACAGCTGTATCATCACTAACCCTTTTCTGAGTTTCGGAGGGGTGTGAGTGTGGGTGTGTGTTAGTTTCTCTTTCCAAACCTTATTAGCGGTCAAGCGTTCTTGAGTCCTACAAATCCCAATTGCCAGCTTGTGATGGAAACACCCCAAACGTATTAATTCCTGTTCAGCGACCGGGATGAGTCTACGAGAAAGAAAAATTCAAGTAGAAAACTAAACCTCTTCTCAGGTTTGAAGCCACACTGTTGTTTTCTAGGCCCTCCAGCTCCCCAGAGCATCCCAGATTTGTCTCCCTGCCTCCCGGAGGACCGATCGGAGGTTGCGGATAAACAAGCTTTAATTAAACCGTAGCTGAGATAACAAGTCCCCAACTAAGCCGGGTTGAACCAGTTCTGGAACATAGGGCATTGGCGTGGAGGTGTCTGGAGGAGGACCAGTGACACAGGGTTTGAGAGCAAAGCAGAGAGTCTGGGAAAGTGACTAATTGGAGGACGAAAATCCTCCTTCAAAAAGAGCATAAAAGCCCAGATTGTTTCGCCTTCAGCTCTGCGCGCCCTTGGGGTGATGCCCCGTTTTGCAAAATGAGCAAACGTGCGCAGGAGGGAGAGTTCAGGCGCTTCAGGTAGGGGGTAGGACAATGCCTGGATTTCCATCTCTCGTTTGAACTACAACTCCCATCATTCCTCACTAAGTTATATTGGCTGGCGTTGCAGTTCAGCAGTATCTGATGTTGCCCGTTCGTGCTTTAAGGGAAACAGAGAAAAAGATGAAGGAGCAACATACAGGTAGTCCTCGCTTAACGACCACAATTGGGACCGGAATTTCGGTTGCTAGGCGAAGTGGTCATTAAGCGAATCCAACCCAATTTTATGACCTTTTTTGCGGCAGTCGTTAAGCGAGTTGCCACAGGTGTTAAGCAATCCATGTGGTTGTTAAGCAAATCACGCAGTTCCCCATTGATTTTGCTTGCCAGAAGCCGGCCGGGAAGGTCGAAAATGGCGATCATGTGACCATGGGACACTGCGATGGTCATAAATGTGAACCAGTTGCCAAGCACCCAAATTGCAATCATGTGACCGCAGGGATGCTGCAACGGTCATAAGTGTGAGGACCAGTCATAAGTTGTTTTTTTCAGTACCGTCATAAGTCCAAACCATCACTAAACGAATGGTTCTTAAGGAGTACCTGTACTACTAGGTAAAGGTAAAGGTTCCCCCCGCACATTTGTGCAGTCGTGTCCGACTCCAGGGGCCGGTGCTTATCTCCATTTCTTAGCCGAAGAGCCAGCGTTGTCCGAAGACGCTTCCGCGGTCATGTGGCCAGCATGACGCATGCGGAACGCCGTTACCTACCCACCGAAGTGGTCCCTATTCATCTACTTGCATTTGCATGCTTTCGAATTGCTAGGTTGGCAAGAGCTGGGGCGAGTGCGGGAGCTCCCTCCGTCACACGGAGCTAGGGATTCGAACCTCCGAACTTGCGATCTTCTGATCAACAAGCCTGGCGTCTTACCCGCTGAGCCACCACGCCCCTTATACCTGTACTACTAGTATTTCCCAAAATGCACATTTTGCAGGGCACAGAACATTCGTTCAGTCAGTTACATTGTTATGACAAGGCTTAACATTCAACACTTTTCTAAGATTTTCCTAAAATTGCTCTTTGTAGGACTCGCTCCCCAGGCAAGTGACAAAATGTTAGGTTGCCATTTTGTCAATGGCACGCAAGGCAGGCTGGTTGGATGGATGGATGGAGAAACTTGTATTCTTCTTTTTTATTCGGTGCGCAGTCCGCTTTCCTTCAATAACTAAACTCAAAGCGAAAGCTGTAGCTTCACTCGTGGCGTGCTGAGCCTGGAGGCTGAAGCTTCGTCTCCAAGGTTAGGTCTGACATGTGGGGGAGAAAAAAAACAGACCAGAAAATTAGCAAAAGACAGATCTCTTCCCACCCCTCATGACAGCGGTAGATAGTCTAAAAATGAAAGCCCTAAACCCTGCACCCTCGTTTTGCTTTCACCTCTGGCTAAATAGGTTTAGCAGACTCTGTTTCCAAAACCTGCCAAATCTTTTGGACTGGAAACGTCCCTCTCAATGCATCGCTCTCAATATGCTTTTGAAAGCTACTTTCTCTTAAAAAGGTAAAGGTTCCCCCCGCACATTTGTGCAGTCGTGTCCGACTCTAGGGGCCGGTGCTCATCTCCGTTTGTTAGCGAAAGAGCCAGCGCTGTCCGAAGACGCTTCCACGGTCATGTGGCCGCATGACGCACGCGGAACACTGTTACCTTCCCACCGAAGTGGTACCTATTCATCTACTTGCATTTGCATGCTTTCGAATTGCTAGGTTGGCAAGAGCTGGGGCGAGTGCGGGAGCTCACTCCGTTACGTGGGGCTAGGGATTCGAACCTCTGAACTTGCGATCTTCCGATCGACAAGCCTGGCGTCTTACCCGCTGAGCCACCACGCTCCTTCTCTTTCTTTTCTTTCTCTTAGTCTTCCTTTAATTGGAGGGGCCTTTCAGGTCATCTATCCATCCCCCCCCCCCACTGGATGGAGGATTTGCAATGCCAGAAGCCAAACATCGCAGCCTGGATGGATATCTTCCCCTCTTTTTAATAATCTCTGCTTAAACACTACCATTCAAGGCAGAGTGAGCAAATTACACTCTCAGCTCCTCTATTCGGGGGCCCCCTCCATCCAATCTCTTTCCCCGCCTATGCCCCGTCATTGTTTGAATCCTGCGCTTTGGATCCTTCTCTGGTTTCTTGATTAGGGCCCAGGAATGAGCTGGGCAGCCCCTTGCAATATTTCCTGTGGCTCTTTCTGACCCCCCCCGTTTCCTCCCCCCCACACACCCTCCAGCCCTGACACAAGATTTGTGTGGAGGCTTCGAATCAATTTGCACTTTGAAATTGATTTTGTGGACCCACCAGCAGAAGCGTGAATGGGAAGCCGGCTTAAGCGGTGATGAGCTAAGGAGGCGGGCGGGCGCTTGTTGCAATACATAGTCCTGGCCCCCTTCTCCCACCCCCCAAGAATTGGCTGTCCATAGGAGATGACAAGGGCCCTGGCCTGTTTCCTGGGTTGCATTGACAAAGGGTTTCCAACAATCCTATTTCAGAAGCCCATCCAGAGCTCACCCGTTTGGGAGGTTGAAATCTATCGGATGCTAAGCTAACAAAACAGGCAGGGTTTGCCGTAAAGATAAGCCAACCACGGTTACTGGTGAATAGGCTTAGCCAAGGTTTTCCCCACCCTGCTGAAGTGTGCAACGCAACGCTCCCACCAGCTTGGATGGCCCTGCAAAGCAAGTCCCATCCGGCTGCCAACATGGATTTTGAAACTCCGCCGTTGAAGCAATGAAGGTCTTGTGGCACCTTCCACGCCAGCCGACACGGCATGGCCCAACTTTGGAAAATGCCTTTATTCCCATGCAGAAGCGACAGGGCTTAACGGCACCGCTGACCCAGCCAACCTTTCCCCGGGTTGTGTGAACAGGGCCTCTGTTTGGAAATGTGTGTTTGTTACTGCGGTTTTTAGACCGTTGTTCAGGTAACCTTGTGGGCGCAGAGGTGTGGATTTTATTTCACTCCAAACACATCCCGATTCAGCTCTGCTTTCCCTTTCCCTCAGCCTCTCCCCGGCTGCCAAAACCAGCTTAACACAACAAAACTCTTCTTGGGTTTCTGCGTAAAAGCTGTTTCCTATCCAAAGGAAGAGGCCCTTCATTTCTGCCCCTGAAAGAAAGAAAAACAAGAGGAGAGATGTGTTGGCCCAGACGAAAAACTCTATCCAGTTTGGCTTATTTGCCAACAGCAGGGAAATAGGGATTTCTGGGAATTCACCCAAGCAGGATATAATTATCACTTTTGCTTTCCAGCAGCTGACATTTCAGGGACCTAAAAAATCTCTTTGTATTAAGTTGGACGACTGGCCGAGCTAATTCGGTATTTGGTACCCTAAATGCAAGTTTCCTTTCCTATGCAGGGATGCTGAAAATTAGCTCCTGCTGTCTGCGTCCAAAGCACTTTTCCACTAGACTGTGCCCGGCGGAAGACCTGTTCTGTTCCTTTGTGAACCGGCGTAACTTTTTATTTCTTTGTTTTGTTCTGGCCTGGGTGTAGTTTCCCATCTGTCCTTCGATAATGTTCTGGCCCCTCAGAGGCAAATAAAAACTGAGCTGTTCCAGAGGGTTTGGGTGAGTGACAGGATGTCCAGGATTGACTGACAGTATTTATGGTGTAATGGTTTTATCATTTTATATGTTTTGGTCCAACCGTGAACGTCTATGCCGTTGTTTCGGCTCTTAATTACCGTCAGCCGCCAAGAGTCTGGCAATTGCGGCAGGAATGAATTGGACGAATCAATAAATAAAAATAGAAACAGTCCCTAGCTTACTTTATGTACATAATTTTTTTTTTAAAAAAAAAGGAGTAACAGTGGTTCAACAGGGCAGTTGGTTCCCTTGGGGAATGTGGGCTCCCCTTTGCTGGCTGGGTTCAGGAATACTTTAATTTGGATTTAATTTGGATTTAATTTGGATTTAATTTGGATTTAATTTGGATTTAATTTGGACTTAATTTGGATTTAATTTGGATAACAGGGGTCATGAAATGCTCAGGAGCCCTTCCAGCCCTCGGTCTGTCTGAACACAGAATCTAACTCGCATTTTTGTTTGCATTTTTGTTTAACCTACTGCAGGTTTGGCAAACACCCATTTCTCCAGGGCAGAACACTTTTCTTTGGTCTGATATTCAAGAACCCCAGCCTGTTCATGCAGATTTTCTCCCCTTTAAAAAAAAAATAGCTAGCTGCATTGCCAAACTCCCTTTGAGGGAGTTGGGCGGTGATAAATCAAATAAATAAATAAATAAATAAATAAATAAATAAATAAACAAACAAACAAACAAACAATGGCTAAGTTTCCGTTCTGATTTGAAAATGAGGAATGAAGCAAGTTTTCTCTCCCCTCCTTGGCTTTAGCCAAAACAGCAAGGCTCAACCGGAGCCTAGATCTCTGCCGAAACCTTCGTAGGTGATGTAACTTCAGAGGCTTCTCTTAATGCTGCGGAAAAGTCAGAGGCCCTGTCGTTTGCGTGGCTGATTAGCATCTGCTGCAGATGGGCACAGCCATTAGCTCCTGTCAACCTCATTTACCCACATTTTCTAGCCTGTTGGTGGCCTTACCTGGCGTGTCACCTCTTCTGCTCCGTCTCTGCATGGCTATTAGGAGAAATAATCTCCTGTACCTCCATAGGAAGCATCTGCGCTTAACACCTGGGCTTTGATCTCTAATTGGAGCCCAGGGGCCAGACAACAGCATCGGGGTGTGCGCGCATGTGTGTTCAAAGCCACACACACACACTTCACCACAATTCCCCCTTTCATTGCAGACTGGAAAAAGTTTTGTCCATGAATTGCATTCGAGTTGATCGAGTGGTCTGCGTGTTCTCTCAAGCTTTACCCTCTCAAACGGCCTGCTTCTGCTGACTCATAATCAAGGAGGAAGCTGCAAACGAATTTGGGATTTATGTGCAAGTGTGTGTTTTAATATTACTGGAGAAACATTGCAAATAAAAAAGTAATGCACCAGTGACAGTTCAGTAAAAAATATGCATGAGAGTGATTCAAAGAAACTAAAACGTAAGAGCACAAAAAAAAGATCCATACAGGTAGTCCTCGCTTAACAACCACAATTGGGACAGAATTTTGGCTGCTAAGTGAATCTGACCCGATTTTACGACCTTTTTTGCGGTGGTCGTTAAGCGAATCACCATCGGCATTAAGCAAACCACGTGGTCATTAAGCGAATCACATCGTTCCCCATTGATTTTGCTTGTCAGAAGCCAGCCGGGAAGGTAGAAAATGGCGATAACTAGGAGACACCGAGTTCCAGTCCCGCCTTGGGCACAAAAGCCGGCTGGGTGACCTTGGGCCAGTCACTCTCTCTCAGCCCAACTCACCTCACAGGGTTGTTGTGGGGAAAAGAGGAGGAGGAAGGCGTATTAGGTATGTTCACCGCCTTGAGTTCTTTAAAACATTAATAAAGGGATAAAAAAAATCTAAAAGAAAATTATTTTTCATGGAGGAGGCTTGTCCTCCTCTGATTGTAGGGCCTTTTCTGCAATAAAGGAACTACCTTTTGCCCTTCTCTTCCTCCCCCATCATCCATTTTGGGCAAATGTCTTGCCTGCTTGGGACGTCCTACGGAAACCCAATTGACAGGACAGAGAAATGGGGTGGATTTGCACACGGGGATCAATAACGCCGTGGGTGAAGTTGGGAGAGATGGGGTTCAACGTGGTGGGACCCTCCTTGTGGGAACCAGCTCCTTTCAAAGCCACATCCGTCCCTCGCCCGATGTCGGCATCGGAGGGGGGTGCCCCTTGGCTTGGCTTGGGGACCCCGGTCCCCCCACCATGAGTCAGGACCACCTGGGTCTCCAACGTCTGCATGGTTTCCGCCAGTGCCCCACGGATTCTGGCACCGGGCGAGAAGGAAGTTGAGAAAGGGCCCTGATGAGATTGGAAGGGATCGTTTTTTAGGCCTGAGAGATGGGTGTGGGGACCTTTCTTTTTATGTAAGGCGATCTTGGTCGAAGTAGATTACCGGGCTATCCCATTGCAACGCCTTTGAGAAGCCATGCAGATGTGGGGGAGCAGCAATCCAGCACTGGCAGATAATGCTGCATGTACCATTTTATTAGATCACCATCACCATCACCATCACCATCTTAGTACGATTAGTATTCATATTTCGCCTTATCCATTTGCTCCTTTCCAGAAAGGGGGGGGGGGAATATGCAGCCTGGAGCTGGAGCTGAAAGGTTGTAGAAGTTAAAAACACGTCTGTCAAAACAGAAAAATATCTCAGGTGTGACGAAAACAGTGCCGCTTCTCAAGCCAAACGTGTGAAGGCAACTGTGACAAATATTGTGGTGGGGAGGGGAGGTGGCTTCCCTGGCCCCCCTCCCCTACCGAGACACGGCTAGTTAGTATTCAGTGCCCACTGGATTCCCATTCCCCATTGGGGGGGCCTGGGATAGCCCGTTCTCCCCCCTCCCTGACTTTTTCCTCCCGGATGTTATTTGAAGGCCTGCTAGTCAAGGGGTTCCCCCAGATTTACTGATGGCTCTGTTTTGGGGTGAGGGGGACCATCTCGGCTGTGCGGGCAAACCGCTCTGAAGGGATCATTTGGTGGTTCAGGGGTGCGATAAAAGCAGAAGGCGAGCGAGGCAGGCTCATTCTCCAATTCCCTC
This sequence comes from Charina bottae, assembly GCA_023362775.1. Taxonomy (NCBI): domain Eukaryota; kingdom Metazoa; phylum Chordata; class Lepidosauria; order Squamata; family Charinaidae; genus Charina; species Charina bottae. Next base: position 6,627,333 of record JALMGJ010000026.1, on the reverse strand, counting down.
AGATAAGATACCCTTTTGAGGATGTTTACTTCACAGCTTACGTTTAGACTCGGTGTCTGTTTGTCATGTTATGGATTGGGAAGTAATCCTGGACTTGGTGTGTATTTTCTTCTCTGAAATGAGTTTCCTATCTTCCAGGCTGAAATCCAACAGCTTGCTCTTTCTCCTCCCCTCCTCCTCCTCCTTCTTCCTCTTCTTCTTCCTCCTCCTCTTCTCCTCCTCCTCCTCCCTCTCCTTCTTCCCTCTTCCCCATTCTCTTCTTCTTCTCCTTCCCTCTTCCTCCTCCTCCTCTTCTTCTTCCTCCTCCTCCTCTTTTTCTTCTTCCTCCTCCTCTTCCTCCTCCTCCTCCTCCCTGCTCCACCCCCAGCCTGCGAATCTCGGCTTTCCTAAGACGGTTTGATGCTCGCACTACAGCATCTTGAACTGCGGCAATAAATTTCAGTGCTCTATGCAACAAGCTTATAAATTATTTTTTCCCCTTTGCGGCAAGTGCATCCAGTTTACCACCAGGTTTTGTATTCTTCTCCTCTCCTTTATAGGCCTCATAAAAAAGTAAAATGCATACATAAATAAATGCTGGAGGGAGTGGGGACGAGGAGCGACTTCCAGATCTATGCATCTTGGCCCTCTTATTAAAGTTCTTCAGGGTCATCTGGCCCTTTCTGTGCCAGTGGAGCCAGCTGGGCAGAAGAAGAAGCTGCTAATCTTCGGCGGCGTCTCCTTGGTGAAAAGGGGCAACAGGGGTACCGAAGGAGACCTTGCTTTGCACAATGCCAAAAAAACTCCCAACAGTAAAACCCCATTCTGCAATTTTGGGGCAGTTAAAATCTCCACCTATCGATTCCAGGGTTGTATCCCAAAGCAAGGCATCGGCACCTAGTGGTCACAGCCCTTGTCTCATCTTCCCCCCTTCCCCCCCCCCCGCCTTTGCCCTCTTGATGCATTTGCTCTGGCCCAGCACTGGCATTAATGCAGATGTGCTGCAGTGGCAAGATAGCCATCATGCTCTACATTCCAAAACACCCTGTTTTTTAAACTGCTTGTTCTCCCATTCTGAAAATGCAGAAAGGGTGGTTTCAAATGCCAAAATGCCACATTCTCTGAGGGTTTTGGGTGCTGATGTGTGCAAGCAGGCTGGGCTTACATTAGATTAATGTAACGGCACAAGGAGCCATGTCTATCTGTGTTAGAGAATTAGAGACAAGGGCACCTTTCGACTCACAGCGAGATGAGAAGGAATGGAGGGATTGTGATCCTCAGCAAATCCTTCTTGAAGAGGATCCGAATAATATTTCCAGTTTTGTCATGGGGACACTAGCATGTATTTATGGTCTGGAGGCAGAAAATCCAGCTTACTGGCTTTCCTCTTGCGCTTAACTGCTCTGTCTCGGATTTGTGCTCCCCTGAATGTTGCGATGCTGTTGCCGCTGGGGGGGAAAATGCATTGTGCTGTCAGGGAGCACCACTTGCAGAAGTGCATGTATTAAGAAAACAACGTGCCAAACATGTACCTTAGGTGAAACGCACACAAAACTTGTACGGGTTTTCCGACAGGCTTTTAAAATAAAATATTCAAGGAGCAATGCAGAAGTGCTGGAGCTGATAAAACCCACCCAAATTGAGGGCAATTTTGATGCAATTGTAGGTAAAAAATGTTCTGTAAGATATTTTGTGCGCGGCGTTATTCAGACACCAAGGAAACCAAAATTCCAGGGCTGGATTTCCAGCAGTACCTTGGATAGCTCCAGGTGGGTTAAAAATACTTTGGAGGCAAAACTCTTCTTTTGCTTTGCAATCATATATAGCTGCTGCCCACAGGAAAATCCTCCTCTATCTCCTTGCCCATCATTTTTTTTTAAAATAAGGAGGCTGCTGTTGACTATTTTAAAAACTTTTTTTTAAAGGGGAGGGCATTACTGTCACTCCACTTCTGTCGCCTGTTTTTTTTTTTTAATCCATTCAATCGTGTCCGATTCTCGGAGGCTGCCTGGACGAATCCCTGCAGTATTTGTGGCAAGGTTTTTCAGAAGTGATTTGCCATTGCTTCCTTCCTAGGGCTGAGAGACAGGGACTGGCCCATGGTCACCCAGCTGGCTTTGTGCCCAAGGCGGGACTAGAACTCACCGTCTCCCGGTTTCTAGCCTGGTGCCTTAACCATGACGCCAAACTGACTCTCTAGTTTTATTTTATTTATTTGTTATTAGTATTTTTAATTCTCTTTATTTTGCTTTAGAATTCTGGCGAGCGTTTCAGAGCCTTTTGGGGAATTGAGCAGCGTATAAATGGCTGGAATGAATGAATGAATGAATGACATTTGCTAGCCCCCGATTGCACATGACGTGCCTCTGCACTAAAGATGCTGAAGAGCCCTACGTTCAGATCTCAGGTAGATCTCCTGAGATCTCCTCTGCATGGCTGCCTACGTGAACCCCTCCGATCAGCCAGCTCTCTGCCAGAATTCAGACAGGACCCTCTCTCTGGTCATCGGGAGACGCTTTTTTCTCTTTATGATCGCCAACGGGGATGGTCTGCCTGGTCAAAAAAAAATATGTCTCCCTGCCTCTGTGGGCATTATTGACTCCCCTCAGAGCAGGACTGATAACATATTGTTTTATGGATTAGGAGATAGACTGAGAATGAGCTAATAATGGACCTTCCTGATCAATGGTTCTCTGTAATGGCTTGAGAGTGGACAGCAAATCACCCTTCGTTCAAGTCCAGGAGTTCCACGTCAGCTGTCGGCTTCGCTCCTCTGCCTGCTTCCTTCCTCTCCCACCCCATCCCCATCCCCATCCACGCAAAGCTGCTTAATCAGGCCAAAGACGGATCCATCTGACCATCCTGTCTCCTGAAACCGGCCAGAGAGTTGACGTTGAATTTCCCAAAACAGGGCGGTCTGTTTGCGACTCCTTCCTGTGATTTGTTTTTGCCATTGTGTTCTCTAAGATATACTGCCCCTGAATCTGCAGGTTCCACTTAGCTGTAGCATCATTAGATCTATGCTTCACAATTTTTTTCCCCTCTAGCCCTGTTTTAAAATCACAATTCAGGTAGTGATGTGTTCTGGGACAAATGTTCCTTAAGAAAAAAGATGTGAAGAATAAGATAGATCAACTTATTTCCAGTTTGTGTCAGTTTTCATTCATTTCTAAGTCCCTTTCATTCTGTCTTTTCTACGTCTGTGTGTGAAGGGGAGGAGAGGTTGGGACATAAAAAATGTGCACTATATAAGAGTACTGTTTCAGGGTGTGTCTGTACACACACACACACACACACACACTTTTAGAGTAGAGGCTTTCATCCCACAGTGGATTGATTTGGTATAATAATAATTACAGCAGTGTTTTTCAACCTTGGCAACTTTAAGATGTGTGGACATCAACTCCCAGAATTGATATACCCTATACACTGAACGAACGAACGAACGAATGAATGAATTTGATGTATTATATCCTCAAACATTCATCTTGAATTATACAATATGTGGATGCATAGTTCTGACCCTGAACTACAGCCTCTTCCTTGAAAGGAAAATGAGATTCTAGTCCTCATGATTCTGAATATAATAGGAACTTAGGAAATTCAGATAAGCATGTTCCATCTATGAGGCACTGTGTGGCTTCCTTTGATGGACAACAGCTGGTCAGGCTTTCAGAACAGAATCTGGTGATCCTGAGATTCAGCTGGGATCAGATATGCCCCAGTTCAGGGACATTGTCACACCATGAAGAATTGGGTTTGGAGCGTTTGTTTCTGTTCTGGTTTCAAGGCTGAATCTGGGTGAAACAGTTGCCTCGCATCTTCCGAGTGGCTTTCTTCCTTCCATTTCTGACTGTTGAAGACTGAGCTGTTCAGGATGGATTAAAATCAACCTGACACTCTCAATTGACAAAGAAATCTTTTAGCAGGAGAAGAAAATAAGTAGGTCTTCAATCAATAAAAAATAGGTGAGGGTGTATTTCACATTTTGAAAACGAAAAGATTTCTGTGTTTTGTGTGAATTACAAGAACTGCTGTGTTCCCTGATGAGTCATAATGGGTCTCAGATGAGCAGCTTTATCGTATTCCACTCATCTGGTTCCTTTCAGATACATTGGACCAACTCATAATTAATAATAATAATAATAATAATAATAATAATAATAATAATAATAATTTAATATTATTAAACAACAACATCTGCCTATCTCAGGTCCTTGGGAAGGATTCAATAGGTGGACAAAAATATCAAATCCAGTCTAAACATCTGGCTGACTGTGCGACCAACCATAATAATAATAATAGCTACTATTAGTATTGATGCTGTTGCTATCATTTGCCAAATCATGTGAAAAAGACAACGTGCGGCCACACAGAATTTCTGAGCTAGTAAATGCTACTTTCAGATAGGATTCACACATCATACAGACATGGCTTGTTAAATGTTTTGGGGTTCATACAATCCACTAAAGTTTGAACCATGATTTGCCGATCACAATGTGTGGCTTTACATAATGCGCAGAATGTGGCTCGCTGCCGGGTGTGAATCCAATCTTAAATGTTGCACGGAACTTTAAGGCCACTTATTATTATTATTATTATTATTATTATTATTATTATTATTTTGACAAGGTGTGCATTTGTGTGTGTTTCAATCCCCTTTGCAGTGGACGGATGCATCCATCGCGCCGCAGGGCCTTTGCTGAAAGAGGAATGCCGGACCCTGAACGGCTGTGAGACTGGAAAAGCCAAAATCACCTGTGGGTACCGTCTCCCAGCTAAATGTAAGTAAATGCAACTTGCGAGTTGATGCGGCGAGTAGCTTATTCACTAGATTCCGTCAAAGGGAAAAACAGGTTCAGGGAAGGGCAGTGAAAAGAATCAGAAGTTTGGAAACAGACTGAGATACCCCCTTGTGTCTGCTCCCCACAAAAACGCCGCTCAAGGCCAGGATGTGTTTAGGGGAAAGTGCCTAGGATCTCCAGTAGATGCCCAAGGTAGGCTTGGGCATTTAACCAGGTTAAAAGAGAGAAACTATTTTAAATTTTATATTTTTATATTTTAAAAGAGAGAAACTATTTTCTATTTTCTATTTTTAGACTTGTAGCTGTTTTTATGTGTGTGTGTGTGTGTGTGTGTGTGTGTATATATATATATATATATATATATATATATATAGAGAGAGAGAGAGAGAGAGAGAGAGTATATATTGTAGTGTTTTTGAGGATTGCTATTTTCTTGTTTGTGAGCCGCCCAGAGTCGTCGTGTGATGGGCGGCAGAGAAATTTGATAAATAAATAAATAAACAAACCCCTCCAATACTCCCCCAAACTGGAAAAAGAACAGAAATAAATTTATTTATTTATTTATTTATTTATTTATTAAATTTCTATGACCGCCCATCTCCCCCTCAAGGAGGGACTCTGGGCGGTTCACAGCCACAATAACACCATTAAAATACAATAAAAACACAGTAAAAATATAAATACAATAAATACACTAAAATCCAGGTGGCAGGTGGTTCTTACAGTGAAGCTAAACATATTTAAAATAGTTGAGGCGGCTCTAAGAAATCAGCCATCCCCAAGCGTGACCACTTTCCTTCTTGCCCCAGGCGAGATCACAGAACCAAGTTTTTAATTTTTTAAATTTTTTAATTCCAGGGCCGTCGGTGGTCCCCGCGTGCCCCTGCCCCCAATATTAAACCACGCTGCTTCCTTCCTTCCAGATCTGCTTTTCTGTCCCTCCTTATTCTGTGGCCTTTGGTACCGGCTTCATATAAAAGGAGGAGACCGAGGAACCGGGTAGGTTTAGCCCTGAAAATGGTGACTGGGCAATTAGGGGTTTTTTATTCCAGAGCACAGGACGCTGAATCATGGATCTGCATCAGAGGAAGGCAAATACTAGCTGACAGTTAAGAACTTGCTAACTCTGAAGGCACTTTGACAGTATAAGTAATGGTCTAGGACAGGGTGTCTCAACCTTAGCAACTTTAAGATGTGTGGACTTCAACTCCCAGAATTCCCCAGCCAGCCATGCAACTGACTGCTGGGCCATGCTCCTGGCCTTGTCAGTTTCACTGCCTGTGAGATCAGGATTCCCCAGATTCCTTCTAAAGTAGCATAGGATAAGCTGCAAAAAAGCGAATATTATTTTAGGCTGCATTAATATAACTACTTCCCATTCTTAAGTTCATTCTGCATTTGGGAAAAAGGCTGCTCTTTATAAAAGTCTCAGAAAACTCAAACAGGCTCAGAAGGGGGCCGGGGTTATGGGGATCAAATCCTCTGAGGAAGTTTGAAGGAACTGGGTACAGGTAGTCCTCGCTTAACAACCATTCGTTTAGTGATGGTTCAGACTTACAACAGTGCCGGAAAAACAACAACTTACGACTGGTCCTCACACTTATGACCGTTGCAGCGCCCCCACGGTCATGTGATCACAATTTGGGCACTTGGCAGCCAGTTTTCATTTATGACCGTCACAGCATCCCGTGGTCACGTGATCAGCATTTTCGACCTTCCTGGCCGGCTTCTGGCAAGCAAAATCAATGGGGAGCTGTGTGATTCGCTTAACAGCCATGTGGTTCACTTAACGGCTGCTGTGATTCGCTTAATGACCACTGCAAAAAAGGTCATAAAATCGGATCGGATTCGCTTGATGACCGCTTTGCTTAGCAACTGAAATTCCAGTCCCAATTGTGGTAGTTAAGCCAGGACTACCTGTACATTTAACCTTACAACAAGGGGAGTAAAGGTGGAGGTGATAGCAGCCTTCGAATCCCCAGACGGAAATAATAATTTTGTGTCGCTGTGACTTTGGACCAGTCACTCTTTCTCAACCCAGCGAGAAAAGTAGGAGAAGAGAATGTGATGCGTGGATCACTAATTCCTCCAAGTTTAGGGTGGGGGGGAAATGCAAAACTCGCACTAGTATTCAATAAAATAAGTTTCTTTCTGATAGACCGTGGGTAGCTTCCTCCCTTAGAAAGGCGCTCCGTTCCAAGGTACGTGCACTCGGATTTGTCCCTGTGCCATCCTCGCTCAATTTAAGATATTGCCATGCCCCTGGCAAATCCAAAGTTAAAAGAAACGTGATCAAAACTTCCGGGTCCCCAGGCGGACTCGTCTCTTGCAAGCGCACCAGGGCCAAAGGAATATGAGAAGGCAAAGAAAATAATTCCGCCTCCGCCGTCCCTTGCTAGCCCCTTTTTAAAAGAACGGAGAATTGGCATTCTCTGTGTTCGAAGTCATTTGCTTAATTCTTAATAAAAAGAAATTAAGCAAATGAGGCAGTGGCGTATTAATCAGAGGCTCACGAATACAGCTCCGAGTTCATCAGCCGCTAAGTGAGCAAACGGAGAGCATCTTTGTTGGAGAAACAGGAGATTTGGGGCTACGTCGTAGATGGATGAACAATAAGAAAGGACCGGATTTGCTTCAGGTTTGTCGGATTTGGGAAATGATTGAATGCCGTTCTCGCTAAGACCTGCCATAAACGGCATAGTCCTTTTCAGTAGTGCCGTTTTAGACTCGCAGGAACATAAAACGGGAAGGGGGCTTAGGAGATCCTCCGGGCCACCCGCTCGCTCGGTGCAGGGTCGCGCAGGGACTTCGCTGGATAGAAAACGCAACATCCAGGCAGCCCAAAACATTCAGCAGTGGGTAACACCGAGAGGAGCACGATTCAGCGTGAAGACTGCCGTCTATGATTCCAGCGATCGTCACCCTGAATGACATTAGGGGTGTGCCACCCCACCTCGCAAAGAAATTAAGATGTATTAGCCTCCAAGAGAAATTGAGGACCTGGCAGGAATGGAGGGGAACTCATCAGAATGGGCAAACCTGGGTGTCTCCCCCACCATTTTTGCTAGAATTGCGCACAATCCAGAGATTAAGCTTTCCCAGGCTGCCCTCTTTTATGGGGTAATTTTTACGGGGGGGGGGGGGGGGGACAGATGAAAAATGATGGTGCTAGAAATAGCCATTCTGCCCCGAACTGAAACAGGATTGGCCTTCCACCAAAGGTCCTCCTCTCTCCCCTCCGTGTGAGTCCCACGCCTGGTTCTCGCTGCCGTCTTCCTCCTGTCACATTCCAGGCACGTCTCTGAAGGCGCTTAACATGCAACGGAGGCAGAAACCGTTTCCTCTGACAGCAGCTTCAAGAAGCCACCCTGCCCTGATGCCTTGGGGGGGGGGGGAGGGCTGGCAAAGGGGGGTCTTGGGGAATTGGGCATCGTCTTTCCAAACAGAACCTCTCTTCCGGCAGGGGTCGGCCTGGCAAACACTGGCAAAAGGGGACCACTGAGAAATCAGAGGGGGTTGCCGGAGCCCTCTGCCCTTTAAGTTTGGGGGTAACGGGGGGGGGCAGCCTCTGCCCCTCCCGTCGGCCTCCCTCAGATCGGCAGGCGACTTCACGGCTGCTTTCGCGCAGCTTGCAAGGCTCGGAGGGGGCGAACCCAGCCCCGCTGTTCCACTGATGGGTGGTCAAGGCAATGTCTGAAAGCCAGCAAACGGGTGGGTCGGGCTGCAAGTTGAAGCTTCTCGGGCAAAGCAGCTCCTGGTCATTGCTGCAGGGATCGCTTTGGGGTGCGCACATTGAGGAACGCTTCTTTTTAGCAACAGCAACCAATCTTGAAGGACGCCCCCCCCCTTCCCCGAAGCCAAGTGAGAGCAGCATCCAGAGGATCTGCCCCAGCTTGGGGAAGGGGGCTGCCCTGGAAATCCCCCCAAGAGGGCTGCTTGCTCTGTCAGGCCAGGCCCCCCAAGCGCCATCTGCAAGATCCCCAAAGCGGGGCCCTTCGACAAAGCTGTCCTGGGCTTTGCCTCCATTCCGGTTTTTAATTCGGGGGGAGCTTCTCTCAGGCGCTGGAGGTGCTCAGTCTCTTTGCACAACCTCTTCCCTGCAGGGTAATCATTGGCATTATCTCTTCACAGCGAAACCAGCAACAGGCTAAGCTGAATCATTGCTGGTTCACCGTCTGAACACCTGTCATTTGTTGGGGCATGGCATCTTAGGGGAACCCAGCCTTCGGTGGGTGGCTAACCCAGGTTAGGTGGTGTGAACCGCTGCAGCGTGCGGCTGGAAAAAAATTTCTTGTCGTTCCCTCCGTACGAACGGCCTACTTCGGCCACTGCACCGAATCCCAGTGTGGTTGGCTTCCTCGGGGCTTAATAGGTCATGTGAAACCAGCCATCGTGGTCCGTGAAACCTGGCTTATGGCTGAGCCTGTTAATCAGAGTCAGCCAGCTACAGATCAGTCAGTACACCATGGTTTTGTTTTAATTCCCTTAATTTCCAGAAACGGCCTTGATTTGATTCCCAAATGGTGCCTTTCGATCTTTCTGAGAAGGATGCTCGGTGGTTTTCATTTCCAAGCCAAACACAAAACCGGCACCGCCAGAGGGATTTGTGGGTCCACGAAACCAGGGTGGCCGCCTCTGGATGCTTGCCGGCTTTCCCAAGGGCAAAATGATGGCAGCCAGACTCGGAGGGAGTAGGAACCGGGCCTGTCATCTTGCCCTCGGCTACGAGAGCCCGCCTAATCCCCCGGCGTGTGCATTGCCCGCCTTTGGCGCGGCGTACCTGGGGATGATGGGTGCGATAGTGGAAATGCCAGCAGGCCTGGAAGGCTGGTCTTTCAGCGGCAGGGAGGGGAGAAGCAGAGGGCATGGAAGGTGGGCGGGGCTGGGAGAATCTTCTGCAGGGTGATACGGGCGTCACCAACTCCGAAGCCCCAGGCAGCCCGGAGCCTTTTGTGGCACCGCTGTTCATGAATTACAGCCGTTTTACTTCTTGTGATAAACTAAACCAGTGTTTCTCAACCTCAGCAACTTTCAGGTGTCTGGACTTCAACTCCCAGAATTCATAGCTGGCTGGGGAATTCTGGGAGTTGAAGTCCACACATCTGAAAGTTGCTGAGGTTGAGAAACCCTGAACTAAACCAGCCTCATGGCCCTTCATTGAATGGCGTGGAGAATAGCATAAGCTTTCCCCGCCTCTCCTGGCAACCTCCCCCCCCCCTCAGAAAAGGGCTATGTCCCTTTGAGCTGCACGCATGAGCAATGGGGAGAGGGGATCCATAGGAGGCGGAGGAGGCCCGGCCTGGTTCCCACGTCTCTCAAAGCCGTCGGGCTCCGTTCGGTAATTTTGCTTAACGAAATGAACTCAGGCCCAGGTTTGCCAGCTGTGATTTATGGCTGAACGCAGAAGTTGCGCAACCACCGTCAGCTCAAGCGCCGCACGAGGCACGTCGAACGCCACGCCCCTAAAGGGGGAGGAGTCAGGACCCATTGGGGGAGGGAGGGTCAGGTAGTTGAAGGGGATAAACGGGTCCCTTGATCACCTGCAGGGCTGAAGCGCCGAGTTTTGTCCCCTTGGGCTCCCCGAAATGACCCCCACCAAAAATCACATAATCCGGCTCCATACCTTCCCTCTGGGGCCATGAAAGAGGCGGGCAACCGGATCCGGCCGAAATCATGGTTAATTTAATAGACCATAGTTTAGGCAAACCAGGGCTTGCCCCCACGTGGGAACCTGGCCATCTATCCAGGCTCGCCTGACCGCATCGGGATACCGTCCCGGGCAGGGCCAGGCCGAGGGGGGCCACCAGCCGCCCTTCGAGAGCGCGGCGCGAGCGGGCGCTCGGGGCACCGTTTAGCCCGCCGAGGTCACGGGTCCCGACGGGGAGGAAAGCGCCATCGATCGGGCTGTCGCGGGAGGACGTCGATGCCCCGGCTCGGGTGGGGACGGAAGAGCGCCGGGATGGAACCGGAGCAGACGCTTCGGGCGCGCAGCTCGGACCGCCGGCTGCCCGCGGGCGACCGGGCCTTTTGGGGGCGCAGCGGGGCACGATCGGACCCCGCCCGAGTCCCGACGGGATCTCCGGGAGGAGGCGGAGCGAGGCGCGGCTTCCCCCTCGGGCTGCAGAGCGCGCCCGGCGCTTGGGGGTTGGCACGAACCCCGTTCTCGCCGCTGACCTCGCTCGGCCACGAAGCGCCGAGGAGGAAAAGCCGCCTCGGGCGCGGCGAAAAGAGGGGCGGGGGCGTCCAAAAGGAGACCCCCGCCACCCCCGCTTGGAAAGACCTGCCTTGACCGCGTTTGGGGAGGGGCGACCGGGCCGGGGGCCGGGAAGGCCCCGTTGCGGCGGCCGCAGCACCACCCGGGGCCGGTGGGCTCCTCTCGGCTGCCTCGGGCAGAGGCGGGCGGCGGCCGGAGCGCTGCTAATTACGCGCCACCGCCGGCTCTGCTCGGCGACCCTCCGAGCGCCCTTGAATTCGGTAATTGGAAGGCGCGATTTCCGGGGGCACCGAGAGCTGTAATTGGCGGCGGTGACCGGGAGGGCGACTCTGGCTAATTAGCAGGGAGAAAAAGCGGGTGGGTCTCTCTCTCCGGAGCTTCGCGACCGCGCGGAAATCTGGAAGGAAGCGCGGCCGTCGCAAAGCAGCGCCCCCCCCGCGCGCCAAATACGCGAGGGGGGGGGTTGGGGACACGGTCCCCTTTCGCTGCTACTGCTGATCCGGGCCGGGGGGGGGGTGTCTCTCCAGAGTTCAGTTGGTTGGTAGTTGGAGGGGGGAGGTTGTGGAACCCGACACCCCCCTTGTGTCTGCTCCCCACAAAAATGCCGCTCAAGGCCAGGATGTGTTTAGGGGAGTGCCCAGGATCTCCAGTGTTTGGGCATTTAACCAAGAAAACCCTCCAATACTCCCCCCAAACTGGAAAAATAACAGAAATTCCAGGGCTGTCTGTGCCCCCACCCCCACCCCCTCCCCCCAATATCAAACCACACTCCTTCCTTCCTGATCTGCTTTTCTGTCCCTCCTTAGGCCTCCATACCTGCTTGCAGGAAAGGCCCATAAGAGTTAGAAACGGTTTTACCCAACAGGCTTCAGCAGACCCAGCAAGGGCTGGCAGATGTATGCCACATTAAACTAGCTTAGTTTTCATCTTAGGCTGCGTTTGTGTGTTGTGTGAACTCCAGCCAGAAAAAGGGTTGAGAAACTCGATGGTGCGGGCTGTGTAAAAACAGCTGGCCGAGGGGGGCTGGCCAGTTGCCCCAAACTGCCCTCAGCAGGGAATTGGGACTCGTCAACCTTCACACATTAAGCTGCGATTTGGTTTGCCAAATAAACCACAATTTGTTAGATACACCCAACATGCGAAGCCATGAACCCTAGTTTGGGAACCACAGCAGCTCGATTCGCACAACTGATTTAACTAAAAGCACACGTGCAGATGTTTTAAGGGGGGAATCCAGCCCTTTTTGCCCAGCTTTCTCTGAGGGGTAGAAAATGTACTCTGCACTTGCTCAGGAGCACAGCCATCCAATTTTACATTGCCAGCTTGGGGGTGAAAATGTGCTGGCAATGGAGCCCTTGTGAAAATGTCCAAATGTGAAACTTTTTTTTCTCAAAGAAACTGCTTTCGAGAAGCATCTTCATTTTAACTCCTTGCTGGATTGCTGTTCAAGCTGCTGCGTTTCGGCTTCCATTTCCACCTACCTGCCTTGTAATTGAATTTCACGCCAGGCTGCCTGCCCGCCTCCGATGACGGTTTTGGCTGCAAATTTCTTTTCTCTCTCTCTTTCTGCAAGACGTTGAAGGGGGTTCTCCTGTTTCCTTCTCTTCCCGCCCCACTCCCTTTGCAGCAGCAGCAGCAGCAATCTATGTGATTAAATCGATTCGCTTGCAAATAGTGGATCAAGACAGATTTTTTAACTTGGACCTTTTCTCTCTCTGTAAAAACATCGCTCTGAAAGAATGCCACACAAACTCAGCCAACAGTGTCGCTCCGAAGGTTTCTCTCTGGCCACTGCAGTGAAGGCCTGATTGTTTCCAAGACAGAATGAACAGGTTGGGCAGAACAGAGCCCCCCATCTCCAAGCGCCCCCCCCAAATAACTAGAGAAAAGGACGGCAGACACGGCTGTCTGCAAGCACACCAAAGCAGAAACGAGCCATTTCACGTTGTTTTCTGGGAACTCGGCCCACGTGATTCATTTACAGTTCAATCTTGGGTGAACTCAAAGTTGGGGTAAATCTATTTAACAACCGTACTAGCTTGATTTACACACTCACCTGGTCTTGTCGCAATATGCAAGTTGAACCCAGACTCTGCAGGTTATAAATTAGGTTTTATGGCTTCGTGCGTTACGCGTTCAGTCCGTTTATTACGCGCTAGGGTTAGACTGACTGAACCATCAAAGCCGCCGAGGATTCTTGGCAGCTCTGCAGGGTCCGTGGCATTTCCAATGCTTTTCCTGCCTGCCGATGTTTACCCCCTAGGCTTGTACCCAGGACCTCAGGAACAGCCACTCTCCTGTTGAGGCAGGGCCCTGCCGAGCGAGCCTCCATAGTTAGCAGCAGTCAAACCCATCCGTCTTCCTCCCAGTCTGGGGAAGAGCAGGGATTGCAGAGGCGGCCCTGCCCCTGGAGGGTGGGTGGATGGGCCCAAGCCTGCCTCCCACCCGCCCGAGCCGAGCCCTCCCTGCGGCCAGCGAGTCACACGCAGAGTTGCGACAAGCATCTGGGACTACTGCAAAGCTGAAGCCGCAGCTGGCAGCCTCCTTTGCAGAGAGATGGAAGGAGGTCGCAACTCTCCCAGTTGCTTTGAGTGCAACTTAATAATATGCATGCATGTGCATGTGTGATACTTATACACATTTATTATATCAAACCAAGGGGGGGAAATGGCAACGCCACAGCGTTAACAATAACCAGTACTTTCTCAATGAAAGGGCACTCTGGAAGCTCAAATCTGCGGAGGGACTCGCTGGTCACCAGCTTTGAATATCCCGGACAGCACAGGGAGATGAGTGAGGGGTCACGCCGTCTTCTCCAGCCCCCTGTCTGGGACCCAACAGCGCAGTAATGCGCGAGGTCCGTGGCTTGACATCCCACCGACCGCTCTGGGCTTGGCTTCTGAAACCGAGCATGAATGAGGTTGGGCTGAACCCAGAGGCAGCAGGCCGGAGCGGTGGGGGGGGGGGGCGTTCAGTGACCGGTCTCCCTTCAGGGAGAGAAAGGCCATATAAATGGCCGAGTTTCTGCAGCCCTTCCGAGGAGAGCAAATGCCGCCGAGCCTGGGCAGCGGGCACCAACGACCACTGATCCATCCGTGGCGGGTTTGAAGAGGGAAAAACGCAACAGCGAGTCTCCGGAAGCATCTCTATCCAAACCGAGGCTAAAATGGGGGTGCTTGTAGGAAGGTCCACCTCTGTTCCGGCTCCAGGCAGGACCGGGGTGTGTGTCTCTGAATAGTCTCCGCGAGGGTCCCTGCGCTGCCTTTACTTGCGGCACCCCCTTCTTCCCGCGCCCAGCCTTTGCTGCCGCCCGCTCGCTCGCAGGACGATCCCCCCTCCTGCCGCCCCTGGTGCGGGAGCAGTCGGGCAACCAGGCTGCCCTGCAAAAAGGGGGTGGGGGGGCAACCGAGCAGTGGCAGATCGGAACAAGGGTTGCTGGCTCGACAGCACCCCCTGGCGGCCCCAGCGAGGCTTCCTGGTGTTCACCGGAGCATTACCGGCAGCTTCCAACTAGGGGTCAGGAAGGGTGCCAATCTTCTGGGGAGCTTGGGGTCCCCCCCTTCCCTTGTTAATCTTCATCTGCAAAGCCACCTGCACCCTCTGTTCTTGATCCCTGCAGGAGAGGCAGGCGCCAAGCTTCAGCATTTGCACAAGCCCCCTTTAATTGCTGTCCCTCCCTGCAGGCGCTGAGAATTCGATCCCTGAAAGGGGAAGAGGCGCGACTCTGCCTTCCCACGTACAGTACGCGCAGCATGACGCGCGCACGGCCAATCCTCCAACACGCTGCAGCTGCCACGGGAGGTTTCAAACCGTCTATAACAGATTATGAGACAGCTTTGATTTTTAAAAAATTTTAATCTACTTAACGCGAAGAACGTTCTTGTGGCTTTTTGGTCCCTGGGGGATCCACTGAGTAGATACAGGAAGGCAGCTCCGATTCAGAGAAGGGAGTTTCCAAAAGTTGTTCAGAGAGCAAGCACGGGAAAGGGACAGCACGGCAAGAGATGGGCCAAGTCGGTAATGATTGGTTTCTCGTTAGGTTTCTACTTTGCGCTGCCAAAAGAGCCAACGGGGAACGAAAATCATTTCAAGGATGTATTTGCTGAAGTGCGTAACTTCATTTTAACAAAAAGGGACATTAAAATATATATTGCTACTTTGATAAGTGGATTGCTAAGTGCACCCTTAATAAAAGCAAAGTGGAATGATTCCAATATTGCTATATTACAGCAGAATAAATGCTTGCGAATTGGGGGGGGGCACGCCCACCGTATACCCATAGGATATCAAGCAAATATTTTACAGCTCTCATTTGCTAATTTACAAAAGCATTTCAAGTATATAGCAAAGCAAGCCCGGTTCTGCTCCTCGCAGGGGAATCGCCTTGCGGGAGACGGCGCTGCACTGCATCTCACCACCGTAAGCCCCTCTCACCCAGACCTCCGAGAAAGTTGGGGAGGGGGCTTCCAGCAACACCCCTCTTTTGCCTTCCAGTTGTTGTTCACACTGTCGGGCCCATTGCCCAGGGGGACCCCAGTGCCTCACAGAAGACCGAACTCAGCAACTGCTACAAGAACAGCTTGAAAGTCGCCCTGGAGAACAAGCTGCAAACAGTGGTGAGTAGACAGACATGGGGCTGGAAACACAGGGGGGATCACCTTGTGGCCTCCGTCTCTTTTCAGTACCCGTTACCCAAAACCTCAGGCCATTCAAGCTGGAGAGGACGGGAGCTGGAGTCCGCAGCACGCGGAGGTCACAAGGCTGCCTGCCTCTCACTGAATGCCAAGATATGCTACTCAGCAGTACTTACAAATGGATGAAGTAGATTAAAAATAGTCTAAGGATGCACTAGCGGTTTTCTAACATGGCTGACTCTCTACCTTGAAATTGGTTGGCGGGGCAGACAGGGAAAAATACACAAGTAAAATATTAGCTTTCGGCTGCTACCCACGGCTGTTTCTGGAAGAAGCTCTCCTGGGTTTCTCACTCTACTCGGCACTTCGGCAGAGGAGGAGGAGGAGGAGAAGCAACCTGCTGTCTTGGGCTGCCTGCGCTTCCCGGGCACACGGCTGTCCTGCTAAATTCCCTGGCACAGCTGAGCCAGCCAGCTGGGAAGAAACCTTCCGAGGCCCTGCTTCTCTCCAAATTTAATCAGGTTACGAACAAGAGGTATTTTGCCAAAGGATCAGAGTCTGCAGCTGAGGACCAAGCATCTTCAGTGGGAATAAAAAGCTCAAGCGAAGAGGCTTTTAACCAGGATGGCTTGTGGAGCAGAAAAACACCAGCCCGTATGGTGTAATGGGCTGTACTGCGCAGCCAGAAATTAGGCAGTTTTTTCCCAGCCTCAAAAGAATCACCGGCATCTCCTGCCCGTTCAGGTCTCTGGCAGAAACACAGCTAGCCCCTGGCGAAAATGAGGACGATCTCCAACCCAACAGGTGTTGGGAGGACAGGAAGGGAATAGAGGGAAATTCCTGCAGAAGGGAAGGAGGGGGGTTCTCTAGCCATGGGCTAAAGGTCTGAACAGGGGTCCAGTTCCAGCAGGCAGCCCAAGGACGCTTCCAAGACTTTTCAGAAGATCAGCTTTGGCACAGTTCATGGATGAGGGAAGGTCCAGCAGTTTTTAGCCACGATGGCAAAGAATTGGGAATGCCCTGCTCTGTGAAGCAGCCTGGCCCAAGCTGCCCCCGTCAATGCACTGGCTGACGCCCTCTTCTCCCCAGCCAGCTTCGGGTATTGTAGTCCAATGCATCTGCAGGGAGGTGGGGGAAAGGCCCGTCAAAAACACCAGCCGAAACACGGGGTGGGGGCATGATGAAAGGAGGACAGAAGAGCTGAAGTTTTCAGTTTATCGAGACTAATTCAACGTCGCGGTGATTTTGACTGGAAGGATTTCCTATTTCGGCGGCGTGATTCTCTGCCCGGTAATTCTATTACATACCTGTCATTCTCAGCAAGACCTGAAATTAAGCAAATTCACGCAATCCGCCATGGAAGCCAAGAGTTTGCTCTGCAGCCCCAGAGGAACAAATGACAGGAAGAGTCGGAAGTTTGTCCCCACTTGCGAGCTTTGCTGGACTTTGTCTACCCAATAGCAGAGACCAGCTATCAGGGTGGGGGGATGGGGGTGGGATGGGGGGCATTTCTGATGCAAAAGCATACATGGACGGAGGAGAGGGAGATAGCACTGTGTGCAAAGAGCAGAGCTGTAGGGTTATAGCTACAGGAACTATCTATCTATCTATCTATCTATCTATCTATCTATCTATCTATCTATCTATAATCTATCTATAATCTATCATCTATATAGGAATAGAGGAATTACCAATCAAAGAGAAGGAATTAGCAAGCTTTCCTCACCATGGCCCAATTCCCCCTCCCGTCTTCTAGGTCTACAAGAGCAGCTTCCATCTCCCTTGCTCAGTCTCTTTCTCTCCCCCCACCCCCGAAAAAACGTTCCCTGGGAGAGCAGAGAATGGCATCTTCTCTAGGCAAAAGCCTCTATGCTCGTTGCCTTCACAAAGTTGTGTTGTGCTGTTCTACAGGCAGGACTCTCTGGCTAACCTCCAGCCAAGCCTGATGGATTACATTCGTAGCATTTAAGCATGTTCTTAGGGTACTAAACCTCCCAATTCACTTTTTTTCCCCCTTTTGGGTTCTCTACCCTCACCTGGGTGGCCACAGAGCATGCTTCCAGGTACATTTCAATCCATTCCCTGTCCCTCCGGCACGAGGCCGTTTCACCTGCAACACCCCTTTGGAAGTGGAGTGCCGAGATGCAGGAAAAGGACGGAGCTTTTACCCTTTTCATCTCTGTATGGAAGAGGGAAGTTTTCCCTTTTAGCCAAGGCCCGGGACCCCTTGGCAGCCCAATTAAGCCCCAAAGCCTTCCTTAACTTTCTTCCTTTGTCTGTGCCACAGGCCTTTCCCTGCATTTCCACCGGCGTGTTTGGTAAGTAAGAAGACAGGAAAGAGAGAGGTGGGTAGGATAACGCCCCAGATACTCTGCAATTTCCAATGTTCCCGTTTTCCATAGGCTACCCAAATGACGCTGCTGCCGAGGTTGCCCTTAACACGTTGCACGTGTGGTTAGAAGGCAATAAGGACAAGGTATGGGCGTAGCGGGTAAGACACCAGGCTTGTCGATCGGAAGGTTGCAAGTTTGGAGGTCCGAATCCCTAGCCCCGTGTGACGGAGTGAGCTCCCGCACTCGCCCCAGCTCTTGCCAGCCTAGCAATTCGAAAGCATGCAAATACAAGTAGATTAATAGGTACCACTTCGGTGGGAAGGTAACAGCGTTCTGCGCGCGTCATGCCGGCCACATGACCGCAGAAGCATCTTCGGACAACGCTGGCTCTTCGGCTAACAAACGGAGATGAGCACCGGCCCCTAGAGTCGGACACGACTGCACAAATGTGCGGGGGGAACCTTTACCTTTTTATGGGCGGGCCAATGTTTGTGGTTGGATCTGGAGGACCAGCAATTTGGCTGCTCACTGGTGCCTCCTTTCTCGCCAAGCATCACTCCTTGCGCACACACGCACAAGAGTATTAGCTTCTCAACCAGCAGCTGGTCTTCCCAGCTCAGAACCAGGGCCCGGCGTACTGTAGGATATAACCTACCCAGGCAAGGGGAAAAACTTTTGGGGAAAAAAATCTTTAAGAGATTACTAAACCCACGCAAAGCCCTACTACAGAGCTCGGGCTGGTGCTTTAAATAAAATATTAGAAATCACTTCAAAGATGGTTAACTAGGGGAGCGGCGTACAGAATCAGCTCTTGAGAAATTAAAAACAGGGCTTGCCGTAAGTGGCCAACGACAAACAGAACAAACCCAGACACCGAAGGAAAAGCTACAAATCCACCCAAACAGAGATTGGGACGGGATCCTTAACGCTGGGTCGTGCCCGTTGCAAGCAGTGCATCAAAGGAGCCCCACAAAATTCACGGCTGCCATCCTCACCCCCATCCTCCTCCTCCGGCTAATAGCGGTTGTACCTCGGGCAGGTCGAGCGACTCATCATCTGCGTCTTCCTGGAGAAGGACGATGAAATCTACAAGGAGAAGCTGCCCCGGTTCTTTCCCATCGGTGAGTCGCTGGCCGGGCCCTCCATCCCGGGGTTCAGAAGGGGGGGCCGATTTCCACGGTGTTGAGAGGCTGAAAGGGCAGTGGCTTTCGGGGAACCCTTACCTCTTCCTCCTCTCGTTTCCAGCCTGACCCCACGCTTTTCATGCTCGGAAGGGGGTAAGCATTTCCCAGCATCATGCGCAGTGGAAAACGTAGGGATGCCCGCATGCTGTGATTTGGCCATAACAACTTCCTAGCTTGTTTTTCACCCACTAAACTCGTGTTTCCTCTGGGCCAAGGTCTGAGAGATGCAGGAGACCTGCCAACAGATCTCCTGACCTGTACCTTTTTTCTTTTTTTACGCACAACCAGTTCCAGGGAGATTCTGCAGAAACAGAGTAATTCTCCCAGCACCTTTTTGTCTGCATTCTGACACCTCCTCTTCATGAAAGGCACCTAGTATTTTATCCTCTCTGGGTTGGACCCTCCCCCCCCCCAAGCAGAATACAAGTCATTTTTCCCAAGCCGCTTTCACACGTCGCGCCGTTGCGCAACCGGCCACAAAGCCAGGCTGTCCAGCTTGCGTTCCTCGGCCAGCGGAGATTCAGAGGGCCCAGTCCCCTGCAGGAACGGTTAAGAGTGAGTGGCACCATGAGCAAGGAACGGAGGGCCAAGGACAGGAACGAGCCAGCACGTGGCTCATAACGGGCACAACATTCCTAACTTTGGGAAAACTAAATAGGTGGTCTAAAATCATCTCAACGAAGGCAGAAAAAAATAGCTGGCAGTAGAAATTCGAGAGAGGAATGACAGGAATGAGCAAAGGTTTGCACTATCCAAACACGGGCAGTGTTCGATGCTGGCGTTCACATTGCTTTTCTCCATCACTGAAGAAAGGGAGTGTTCCCTTTTGCACCTTACAGGCAGTCCTCACTTAACGACCATTCATTTAGTGATGCTTTGGACTTACGACGGTGCTGGGCCGGTCCTTGCACTTATGTCTGTCGCAGCATCCATGCAGTCACGTGATCACGATTCAGGCTCTTGGCAACCAGTTTGCATTTACAACTATCACACCACCCCGTGGTCACGTGATTGCCATTTTTGACCTTCCCGGCTGGCTTCTGGCAAGCAAAATCAATGGGGAACCACGTGATCTGCTTAACCACCATGTGGTTTGCTTAATGGCCGATGTGATTCACTTAACGACCGCCACTAAAAAGGCCATAAAATCGGGTCTGATTCGCTTAATGACCACTTCGCTTACCAACCAAAATTCCGGTCCCAATTGTGGTCGTTAAGCGAGGACTACCTGTATTTCTCACCTGGCCCTCTTCCCCCAGAAAGTGCAACGCAGACCCACTGCATTCTTTGGCAACACGGGCTCAAGTGAGGGGATGCTCTGGGGGAGGGCGGAGGGCAGCTGCTGCAGGCTGACCTTTCCCTCCTTCTTCCCAGCAGATTCCTGCGGGGAAAGCCCGTCCTCAGGGCTCTGAGGTTCTTCGTGCGAATCCTCCCGCTCCTCTGCCGAAGGAGATGCCCAATCATTTCAAAGGGGGAGAGCTAGAAGAAACACCTGCCCTTCCCCGGGCACCATCAGCCGCATTCCGGAATAAACATGCAAACACAATCCAGTTGTGCAGCTTGTAAAGTCGGAGGCACAGATGGAGGGGGGGATGGGCAGAAGTGGGACCTGAATTTTGTTTGAAACACGCACACACGCTAAATTGAATCCACCTATTTGACCCACAGCTTGCAGATAATAGAAGGGGGCACCTCCCCGTTTCCTGACTATATTTAAGCAACTGGGAGTTTACACTTAAAAATAAAAACCCTCCTTTGGCACAAAATTGCCATTCCTAGCAATTTTCAGCTAAAGACAACGTGGTTAAAAAAAGAAAAAAGGCAGGCATTGTTCTCTATCCCCCAAGAGAACTAGAACAAAAGACTTTTCTGCTCACGGGGCACCACAGCAAGATGTGCGGAGAGTTGCTACCCGCCGGGCTCCAGACGCCGTTGGCCAGTGGCCAAGGGGTGGCCTCGGGGAAATGATGCAAGAGCCGCTGCAGGTGTCGGCCCGGGCCGTGGCGCAACAGCAGCGAAGCCGCGAAGCCCCCGCCCCCACCCCAGCTGCGTTAGCCGGCTGCTTTAATCAGCCTTCTCATTTGAAAGGTTAGCAGGAAGAGGAGTTTTACGGAGCAAAACGGCGCTGCCCGGTAGGCGCCTTAGGCAAAGCAGGCCGGAGCCAAGCAGGATCGTGAAAACCAGCTCCAGCCGAGCTCTTTTGCTTAGCCTTTTTCCAACGCGAAGCCTTCTGAAGGAACGCGCACGGCCCTCCAGCTTCCTAGACACAGGGCGAGGCAGGAAACCTCCCATCCGGTGGTTTTTCTGGACCCCACGCCAGCACACCTTACCTATGCAAATCTGCCCACTCTGCTGTTGAGCGGCGCACGCGAGCATCCTCGGATGACAGGCGCCTGGCCACGCCGGCTGGGAAACGTCGCCAAGTGAAGCCGCCTCCCCTCGTGTCCTGGCCAGCCAACTGCTGCCCCCATCATGCATTTGTGGCTTCCGGCGTTGCCAACAGCTTCTCCCCTCTTCCGAGGCTGGTGGCCCTGACCTTCCAGCTAAGCCCCCCGCTCCCAAACCACCATTACAGGTCACAACTTGGGTCAGATTTCCACTTCCCCTCGCAGAAAAGTCCTCGTCCTGTCCAGCCCTCACGGCAGACGACAGGCTTAATTTAAAAAGAAAAAGCAGCGTGTTTGATATAGAAGGAATTCGAATCTAGAGCCTCTGTTACATTACCCATCCCAGAACACACTGCTGAGGAATTGGAGTGCAAAGAAGAGAAGAGGACTGACCTCTACAAAACGCGTAACCGGCGGGTCTCTTGAGAGCTGGAAGCACCATCCAGAGTTCACCAGATACTGCCCACACATTTCCAAAACTGCATTTCCTTGCAACCTTGAGGACTAGGACCTTGCTGCGTGCAACCGGCTAAGAATGAATTTTTCAAAAGGGGGCCGGTTGCTCGTATGCTCTCTAGGTTTGTGCCAAGGGAGCTCCATCATCTGCCCGGGCAGAAGGCTTCCAGCCCAGAAACAGTAGAGAGAAGCTGCTAGCAAAGGAGATAGTTTTCACCGGCATCCCCTTTAATAAAACACAGAAGAGTGAGCGTAACAACAAAAGGAGGGAAAAATATATAATAATAAACAAACCAAGTGAGCGAGATGGGCAGCAGGAACGATCACCATTTACAAGCACAGACGACGCTGCCCGGTGGGTGGTGGGGAAACATGGGCGAGGCGAGGAATGCCGGGGGCAACAGGGAGGGGGGAGGGGGGGAGAGAGGGGGGGCTGGCTCACCAGCCACCTGCCTCGCTCCGGCCCCTCTATTTATACAGGATGTCGTAGTGTCCCGGTCTGTACAGTAGATACACTTTGGGCTCCGAGCCTTCGGGGAAGACGTGGTGGTTGGTGGCGCCGCCCTCGCCCCGATCCATGTACTCCACCAGGATGGACACGTTGAGGGCCTGGGCCAGGGCGATGATGTGGATGTGGTCGCTTTCCTTGCACATGGGCTCCACCTCCTGGAAGAGAGAGGAGGGCAGAGACTGCCTGAGCCACCGGCACCGAGGAGGAGCCACACCACGCCCCGCCCACCGGCCCTCCCACCGGCCGGGCCAAGCTGTCCTGCATTCAGGGGGACTGGAAACGCTCGCTTTGCAAGGCTGCACTGGCGGAGGCTCCCGGGCTGCCAAGAGTGGCCTCGGAGACCCGCTCCCTGCTTACCCCTCGGGGCCCCCGTTTTCTGGTCCTCCCCTTGGACCCATCCGTGGATAAACAACACGGTCCCCCCACCCCACCCGGGGCTCTGGATAACTTGCACAGCCCCTTCCCGTTGGCCTTTGCATTCGGGAGTGGATGGAGGCTGAAGCGCCCAAGTTTCGGGAGCCTCTGGCTGCCGGCCTGTTCACAGGCTGCAAGGCCCAATCGTGGCCCTCCTGGCACGTGGACCATTCTCCCCTTCCTCCTGGTTGTCGCAGTCCTTCAAGGCAGGCGGGGAAAGCTGTTGCCGGGCCCACCCCACCCCCATCCTGAACGCTTGCTAAATGGTGTCACCGCAACTGTGACTTAGAAATTCTGGCCAATCTATTGCCAATCACCACCACTATTAATCCAGGGCAGTATCTTCACCCTAGGCCAAACAATAGCCAGTGTTTCGGTTTCAAGGACCTTGTCTGAAGTCCTCTAAAATGGTCTGCTCGTGTGCCCCAGTGTTCCTCAACCATGGCAGCTTGAAGATGCGTGGACTTCAACTCCCAGAATTCAAGGCTGGCTGGGGCATTCTGGGAGTTGAAGTCCACGCATCTTCAAGCGGCCAAGGTTGAGGAACACTGGTGTGCCCTAAGAGTCGAGGGAAGGAAACGAAGGACCGCTGGTGTTCAGGAAGCCAGGGCACTGTGCACACAGGGGACTCGGCTCTTTAATCCCTCAAGGCTGCTCAAAGTCCATGAGCAAACGTGGCCCTTCCTTCCTCTCTATCATGAGGACTAGAAACTCCGGGACAGTGAAGCTGTGATTACAGAGGCTTCTAAATATGGCTGGGAGAGGGCAACGTCTCCGGATTGGACCCTGGCCCAGAGAGACCGCAAGGCGAAGCGGCTGGGTTCAGCTCCGCCTTCCTGCGGCCCCAATTATTCGCTTCCCTTCCGAGCCCCCGGCCCCTGACCTGCTGACAAAACTCCTTTATGCTCCGCCCCCCCTCGATGAAGTGCTCAAAGAACTTGTTCTCCCGTTGCAAGTAGCCGGACGTCAGCAGCCGCAGGTACACAACGAGGTAATCTGAGGTGCTCTGGTCGTTGAAGGAGGCCAGCAGCTCGGCAACCGTGGTCTGCTTCTCCACTTGCTCTATCAGGTCCATGAACTGCGGGGATTAAGAAAGAAACTGGTGTCCAATGAAGGACCCACGCGAACGATTTGCTTCCCAGACTTCCTCCTTCCCTACAAGGGGATCATCCCCCTTTCCCACTTTTGACTCTGGCACCCCAAACTCCCCCCTTTTCTAAATGCCCTCTGAGCATCCTACACAACGGCTTTCCCACTCCGAACGCCCTCCGGATATGGGGTGACAACTCCCTGCGTGGCCGTGGTTTGGGCCGAGGAGACGACGAAAGAGCATTTGGGCAGAAGGGCAGAAGCCAACTAACCGTGATGCAGCCAGAACGGGGGCACGAAACATCCAGGTACAGAGGCAGTCTACCCTGAATGCTATTTGCTGGGGAACAGCAGCAGAAATTCTACCACTTGGCCAATTGGCCTAGTAACCCCAAGTTCTAACCATTTTTTTAAATCGGTAAATATTTAACATTCTCCACAATTAGCTTTGAAAACCTCTCCAATCCCCAGGTAACTCAGCATTAAACCAAAAACTAACGGCAGTTGGACCAGAAGGGATAAATTTGAATGGGAAAGGAACCCTTTCCCTCTTAATTGACTATGTGCCATCAAACCGGTGCCATCTCTTAGATGGATTTTTTTCATACGGATTTTCTCCAGAATGCTCTAAATAAAAAATGCAAATGCATATTAAGATACTAGGACAACTAGAAGAATAGTTTTCCCTTTTCTGCACAGGTAGTCCTCGTTTAGTGACCACAATTGGGACCAGCAACTCAGTCATTCAGCAAAGCGGCCGCTAAGTGAAACCACAGCGGTGCTTATGATCTCACTTCAGCTTTCCTTCGCTTTACAGACCTGCAAAGGCTGTAAATGTGAGCATTGGTCACAAGTTACTTTTCCCTCACCGTTGTAACTGCAAGCGGTTGCTAAACAAGGCAGTCACTAAACGAGGACTACCTGTATTTTCATACTTAACACAGAACAAGTTTATTTGGGACTAAGTCAACCATTTTTATTCAGAATAAAATTCACAAGGCTTGCATCCTGCAGAAGGCAGAGTGGAGAAGAACAGAGTTTAGTGAGAGGCACATATCACATTCTTTCAGCGACAAACGTGATTTCTCCAGAACTCCACAAGGTACCCCATTACAGCCCTTTCACTTCTCCACTGCTCTTTATTTTACTTGGCTTTCTTGGAAAATAGTCTGCCCTTGGCAAAAACAGAGTCCCAGCCAAAATAAGAACTCATTCCTCAGCTGACTGTATGGACTATATGGATCCCTGAACGCTTCTGTCCCGGTACCACTTCCCGGGATGTTTGCCCCCAGCCCACTTCAGCCTTTCCCCCCCCTTCCTCCGAGTAGGTTAGACTACAACTCCCATCGCCCCCAGCCAGCTCGGCCGGTGGTGGCCTCCGGGTGCCAGGGCGCAGGGCCGGGCCGTACCGTATTGTGGAAGTCCTCAATGGTGAATTCCGTGAAGCCCTGGGCAACCAGCACGTCCTTGCTTTTCGCCGCCACTTCTTTGAAGCTGAAACGAAACACCCGCATGAATTTCCGCACTGCGCTGACGTCCTCAGCTCTCCCGGCCGCGGGGGCACCGTGATTCGCCGTCCCCTCCTCCCCGGCCCCGGCCTTCCACGCCTACCGCTGCAGCTCCTTGCCGTCCTCCAGCAGAGCCTCCAGGTGGGAGAAGCCAAACGCTCGGTAGAAGCAGTTCCCATCCGGTCTTGTTTTCCGAATGAATGAATACTTCTTCAGCAGATCCTGTGCCGGGAGAAGAGCAGGGAGGGAGCTCACTAGGCCTCCTCGGTACCTGCACTGCCCAAAAGCTTGGCTGGCTGGGGAATTCTGGGAGTTGAAGTCCACACATCTTCAAGTGGCCACGGTTGAGAAACACCGCTCTAGTTCAACAGCCAGCAAAACTGAGATTTTCCTCCCACAGAGACTACTTTCCCATACATGCATAGAGCTGGATCAAGGTGGCTCTCACCTTGATCTTCTGCTGATATACGTGGTCGTCGTCAGCATATTCCTTGTACAGGACTGTCAACTCCATCCTTTCTGAGACTAATGGGTTCTGGACAGCAATCTACAAAGAAACAGCCTGGCATGTAAGATTCAAAGGCCAGGAAGTGGAGGCTAATTGATAACAATGGCTCCTTTTTAAAAAAAAATAGAACAAACATCTGTTAAACAGTGATGGACTGCAGCTAGATCTGCACAAGGGAGACTTAATTTAAGGTTGACTATCTTCATTCCTACAAATGTCAATTGGTGGACTCCAGGTCTCACCACATCTGCAGCTAAAGTAATTTAAAACAACATCCAGATTTAATGCAGCCATTCAAGCCACAAGGAGGACCAGGACTACAGTACATCAGGACCAACTCAAGTGTCAAGAGTCCACAGCCAGCTTCCGTACCCTTCATCAGACCAGACACTGACGGGGGGTGTGTGTGTGAAGCTGAACAGAACACTGTCACCCCAAAGCTGGGAACAATCTAAGATGAAGGCCTGAAGCAAGAATGAGAAGTACCTGGAAAAGGCTCGCTGGATGCAAAACCCACCAAAGGATTTCCAGGGGTCAAAAGCAAGTCTTTCAGAAAAACATTGCAGTTCTACAAACACTATTTATCCCCTGGGGAAAGGAATGAACTGGGGACAAAACTATGGATCTTTGAGGTCAAATATTAAGTTTGTCACCAGGTTTCAGATGCTGCAGATTTAGCATAATACATTGGGCACAAGGAATCATTTTACATGCTTATACAGCCTTACAGAACAACATAAAATTACTGTTCAGATTACAAGTAGATAGACTAAGCAAATCCAACAACAGACATTTCTTTTCTACAAGACTTGCTGCCGGAGATTTTGCCTTGCCCCTCTGCAGCAAGAAGCAGAGAGCAATTCTCAATTTCACATTTGCTCTGCAGTGCAGAAAGCATGGCAGAGGTGACCACAGCAAAGTAATACATTGGCCCAAAGTCTCACAAACAAATATGGCTGTTATCGCAACTAATTCTGAAAATATACGACTTCAAAACCTGGAAACCACCTTTAAATCCATGATGTAAGATGTAAGCTGAGTAAAACTATCCAAATTCATCTCCCATGTTGCTGAAACAACGGCCTTTCTTTGCCAAACTAAAAACCTGCACAAAGGTCTTTACTAGTTGTCTCTGTGGTGTCAGCCTGTTTCCTCATCCCATATAACTTTTTTTTTTTTGCAATTTCCATCCTGAAACAATCTAAATGCAGGTCTCGTGGCCACTGCCTCTGACCTAACACTTGGCAATCAGAATGACTGAGGGGGCAGGGGAGACGTGCTAGAGCCGCATCAAAATTATGCAGGGCCCAGGACAAAGAAAGGGAGCCCGTTTGTTGCACTGGAATTGGTTAGCCCGGCCTCTCTCTTCTTGAAAAATAAATACGACTTCTCTATCCGTGTGAGAAATTTAAAAATGAAGCCACGGCTGCCAAGGGGGGTGGCTTGAAAAAGGGAACAGGTCGTCGGGGAATAAGGCAGCAGCATCATTGTGGCTACATATCTCCTTTTGGGGGAGATGGGTGGTGATAGAAATATGAAAAAATAAATAAAATATCTCCTCCAGGAGAAGAGGAGAAAGGCAGCGTGTTTTCCAACTGGGGAGGACAGCTGGGGGAGCCCTATTGCCTCCCTGGGGGTAGAGGGAGCCCTGGCCCAGTCCAGCCTGCGTTCTTAGGGCTTTTTCCCTCTTCCTCCTCCTGTTGGTATCACCCAGACCGCTGAGGAGTTCCAGAGACACTGCAAGCTTGGACACAATTATGCGACATTCTAGTTTGTCGTAAACATAACAATCTTCGACCTGAGTTTGTACCTTCCCTCTCTCTGAATCAACCCAACAACCGAGTGCAGCAAGTGAAATGCATCCAGTCTGATAAGTAATTCCATCGAAGTGCCTCAGACGCATCTTGACATGCTCATTTTTAAAGAGAGGTCATTCAATTTCGCTGCCAGTCATCAAGACTGGGAAACACACCGTATTTATTTACTAAATTTTGCCACCGCCCATCTCCCCCCAAAGGGGGGACTCTGGGCGGTTTACAATAAAGATAAAAACATTAAAATACCACAACCATAATTAAATATCAAATACAAACACAATATAAATATAGTATAAAATCCAGATGGCGATGATAGCTGTGGGGCTCAAGTATCTCTAAAGGGCCATTTTAGGGGACCAGCCATCTCCAGGAGTGGTGGTTTCCCTCCCCGCCCCAGGCAAGGTGGCGCAGCCAGGTTTTCAGTTGTTTCCTTTGGGCATTTTGCAGATTCATGGGGGGGGGGGCATACTCAGGAAATTATGGAGGATCCTGGAGTGATTCTAGGAAGTGGCATTGGCAGGACTATAATGCAGAGGGATCTCTTAACGTTAGCTTGAGACTGTCTACAGATATGTACATTTTGGGTGGGTCTGTGCCAGAACCGTGAAACAGAAGACAAAGCAGATCGCCCCAAGCAGGCCGTGCCCAAGTGCTCACCTCCTGCTGAATGCGGTCCTGTTGGGCCATTATGGCTTCATCATAGGCCAGACAATTCACTCCTGCAATAGAAGAGAACAGAGCGACTGACAAACGTCCCGCCACACCAGCTTGAACGCGGCAGAGGATTTGCAAGCATCACCCTGCACTGACGTTCAGGGGAAAAACAGATGCTATTCCAGAACCCCTCTGACCTTGGCCCGTTCCAGATGTGCTTGCCTGGAATACCACGAACACCCAGCAAGCGTGGCCACGGGTTTAACAGGTATGGAGCCTGCAGGCTGGAGACACCTGAACTAAAACTTATTTGACAACAAAAATTAAGAAACTAGCAGCAAAAAAAGCCAAGACTAGAAACAAGGCAAGAAAGAAACTAGCACATTTAATTAATAGAATTCATCTCTAAAGGGTATGGAAGTTTGTAAAACAAAATGCTGGAAGAGACAACTCACTTTATCTTTACTCTGCCTCACACTTTACATCCAAGACGCCATCAACTCCTTCATGAATTAAAGCTTAATAGACCACTATTTCAAAGAACACAGCTTAGCTTCCCATGCAAGCGTGGCTTCTCCAAACCTGAGATAAAAAAGCGATTCTAGAAACATCCACCAACGTGCCATAACCCCCACCTTTTCTACAGCTCTTCAGCCTGCAACCCCCTTTGCGACACTGCGCTCCTATTGCTGAACAAGTGGCCCATCCCGTAGCGAAGATGAGGAGCTGCCTTGGATAAAAAGCTCTCCTAGCAGCCTCCCTTTCGGGGCCCGGGGCCAGGGTGGGGTCCATCGGAAACCCCGAACTCGGCTGCCGTCGAAGCCAAGCGTCTCTCACACAAAGGCAACCTGCGTGGTAGGTTGTCTGCTTTGCAACCCAGCCAGACGAGGGTTCTTCCTCTGGCACTGTTTGCACACAGCGGCTGCCAAGGCTGCAGAAAACCATGCAACCCGATCTGGGGCCATTCCATGTCGTACATCACCGGCGGAGAGATGCCCAGAGATGCCGGCTGGGATGCTGCTGCAGTGAAGCAAGAGCAGACAACAGCAGCTCTTCTCCTCCTCCTCCTGCTGCTGCGATTGGGACGGCAGCCTGCCCAGCCCCCGCTTCCTCCCAGATTTCCGAAGGCTGGCAAAATTGGATCCAGGCCTCGCCATGGAAACCCTGGGCCAGTTGATGCTCAATCCAGATTCTTCAGTTAAGAGGCTTTTGTTTTTGATTCTCAAAGGACAGGAGGCACGTGCAAGGCTCACTTAAGAAGGGGAAGCAACATCTTTTCCTGAGCAAACTAGGACAATTGCAACAGAGGAGGGAAAAAAAGAACTCAAAAGCCTGAAAAATGTCCCTTGCTGCTTATCACTCTCTGAGATCGAGCAAAATCTGAGAGCTTTAGCCAGCAAAGGGCTAGTTTTTATTTATGAACAGCAGGCAGGATAAAGCAACTTTCTCCAACCTTGAGCCTTCCAGATGGTTAACGCCAACTTTCAATGGCTCATTCTGGAGGAAACCAGATTAGGAAAAGCTGGAACAGAAGGTACACAGCCAACCATGCAACACTCAATCCTGTGCCCCTTTCCACTAAAGCCTAACTCCCCTTCAAGAGCAGGCAGAAATTTAGCCGGTGAAGCCTTCCTTAACATGGAGATGCACAGAGAACTACTTGCTTAATTTCTGTTGATTAGATCACTTAAAAACACAATGCAGATGGGAACATCTGACCTTGTCTGGGCTCAGGTTAGTCCTTAAATGAGGGAGGAAAAAACCAGTGTGAGAGACCACTTCTATACTGTTGCCAAGAAAACTACATGAGGTCATCAAGATTTGAGCCTGACTCAAGGCAGACTTTACTTTTAACAACTAAATTGGCAAATTATCAAGCAGCAGCGGCCAGATCAGGCAGCTGACACATAAAACTTTAATCAAATACAGACCCATCACACTATTCCCTCGTGGGGTAAGTACCATTATGCAAAGCACAGAAAAACTGTATATAGTAGTAAGCAAAGGAATTGAAAACCTGGGATAAAGAAAAGGAAATAGGGGATCAAGTTGAAACCGGCAGCATCCGCTGAACTGCTCCATACTTTTCTGTCCTCACAAACCATTGCTGCTTCTGTCACAGCCGCCTCCCTCCTCATACATTGCCTTTTGTGCTTTAAACACTTCGCCTCTCTCCTTCTGAGGACCTCATCAACCCCAACATGCCTTTCTGAACTTTCCTCCCTGCAGTACATTCACAAACACACCTTCGTATTTCCGTTTCACAATTCCATCCTTCTTCTCTCTATATGGCCAAACTATCGGTCGCTCACTTTTATTCAACTCACATACATCCGATACCCATTAATTCCTGACTCCTCGTCTTACGGCAAGCACTTCTAAGTGCCCTCCTTGCATTCAACTTCCGTTTGTTTCTCCTGACATACATCAACTCTCATTTCCAGGTTAGAAAGTCAGGAGAGGCACACACTGATATTTATTTTCTATCCCTTTATTATTTTTATAAATAACTCAAGGCAGGGAACATGCCTAATACTCCTTCATATTTTCCCCACAACAACCCTGTGAGCTGAGTTGGGCTGAGAGTGACTGGCCCAATGTCACCCAGCCGGCTTTCATGCCTCAGGCGGGACTAGAACTCTCTGTCTCCTGGTTTCCCATTGGCTCCTTCCTAGGGCTGAGACACAGGGACCGGCCCAAGGTCACCCAATTGGCTTTCATGCCTCAGGCGGGACTAGAACTCTCTGTCTCCTGGTTTCCCATTGGCTCCTTCCTAGGGCTGAGACACAGGGACTGGCCCAAGGTCACCCAATTGGCTTTCATGCCTCAGGCGGGACTAGAACTCTCTGTCTCCTGGTTTCCCATTGGCTCCTTCCTAGGGCTGAGACACAGGGACCGGCCCAAGGTCACCCAATTGGCTTTCATGCCTCAGGCGGGACTAGAACTCTCTGTCTCCTGGTTTCCCATTGGCTCCTTCCTAGGGCTGAGACACAGGGACCGGCCCAAGGTCACCCAATTGGCTTTCATGCCTCAGGCGGGACTAGAACTCTCTGTCTCCTGGTTTCCCATTGGCTCCTTCCTAGGGCTGAGACACAGGGACTGGCCCAAGGTCACCCAATTGGCTTTCATGCCTCAGGTGGGACTAGAACTGTTGGTCTCCTGGTTTCTAGCCCAGCACCTTAACCACTAGACCAGAGCTTTCCAAACTGTGTGTCGCGACACAAAAGTGTGTCGCCACACAGAGTCTGGTGTGTCGCCACACAACCCGGAAGCGCTGATCATCATCAGCGCTTCCGGGTTCTCCTGCAGCGACACACCAACTGCAGCGCGCAAAACCCGAAAGCTGCAGCAGCGGTTCCGGGTTTTTGCGCGCTGCCGCACTTCCGGGTTTTCCCGCGGTGACACACCAACGCCGGTTGGTGTGTCGCCACGGGAAAAACTTTGGAAAGCCCTGCACTAGACCAAACTGTCTATCTTTGCATCTTTCAACAAACATTAAATCCTCTTAACGTACAGTACTACCCACTAGCTTTCTCTCAGCTTTTGCATCTTTCAAAATTTCTCTGTTCATTTCTCCCTCTCTTTAGTAAATATTCAACCAAGGTACCCAAATCAATTTATTTCTTCTAGCTTTTCACCATTTTTGTAGAGCTTGCAATTGTTCACTCCTTTTCCCCTTCAAACATAACTACCTTGCTCTTTGTTACATTAATGTTCAGTTCCATACTTCTTGTTCCATCTTACAATCTAATATTTGCTGCAAATCATCTGGGTTCTCAGCCAACAACGCAGCATTGTCTGCATACCAAAGAACACATATGTTCACATTCCAATCAGCATAATTCTCAGATCATAATTTCTTATACCTTTATCCATAAATGTATTAAACAGCCAGCCTACCTACCTATTCATTTGTTCCCACCCACCCATTCGCTTTACTTAATAATTTCCCCTGGACCACATTCATTCAGAATGTTGTACAATTGTCCCCAAACTCATCTCTGCTTCTACTTTCATATGCATCCATAATAGGTGACACCAGTTCTTTTTTTTACCAGCACTTTCATTCGTAATTACATCTACGCCTACTTCACTACATGTATTCATCGACTCTACACAAGATTAAATCACCTTCATTCAGATCTATTATATTTTGCCTCTTAGCCTCAGAGACACACAACATACCTATTTTTTTCTTCCTTTACCATTTCTTCCTCTTACATTTATTTTATTTTTATCCCTTTATTATTTTATAAATAACTCAAGGTGGCAAACATACCCAATACTCTTTCCTCCTCCTATTTTCCCCACAACAGCAACCCTGTGAGGGGAGTTGGGCTGAGAGTGAGTGACTGGCCTAAGGTCACCCAGCCGGCTTTCACGACTCAGGCGGGACCTGAACTCTCATTCTCCTGGTTTTCCATTGGCTCCTTCCTAGGGCTGAGAGAATGTGATTGGCTCAGGGTCACCCAGCGGGCTTTGATGCCTAAGGCGGGACTAGAACTCACAGTCTCCTATGGGCCCACAGATATTCATCTCCACGTTGATCCTGACTTTGGTTAATCAAGGCTTTCACATAATGTTTTTTATTAATATAGAAAAAGTGTGGACTAGGTGACCAGTTTAATCACACCTGTACCACATACAGCTACTAATAGTAAAGACAGAACTGGGCAGTTCTGACACATTTCGGCCAGGATGTCACAAGCAGAATAAAGTCCACTTTCACCCCCAACCTACTCATACTATTCTACGCAAGATGCAATCTTTAATCTAGAGCAGGGCTTTCCAAAGTGCCGCCGCTGGCGACATGGCAGCGCGCGCGTGCATGGCGGCGGCACGGTGGGCCCGCGGCGGCGCGCGCGCACGGTGGCAGCCTCCGCTAAAACGCGGAACCACTGATCCCGCGCCGCTGCTGCTGCCGCCGTGCACGCGCGCGCTGCCGCTTCCGAGTGGTGTGGCGACACACTTTTGTGTCGCGACACACAGTTTGGAAAGCTCTGATCTAGAGAGTATCTTGCAAGCTAACATTCTGTTGCTTGCACCCCACCAACTCAAGAGATAAATGCAGTTACTGATGCACACTTTTAATGCAAAATTACATTTTTTAAAAAACACTTTAACAAAAACTGAAGTCTGAAAGAAACATAGGTGTGAGGAATATCAGCAGAAACTGTATAAGGAGATTGAGGATAAAAAGGAAAGGATATTCCTGGGTTTTTTCACACAACATGCTGACCTGCTAATCCCGAGTTAGTTAAAAATAGTGGCTGTATTCACATAACATGCTATACCTGAACAAATAAACAAATCATGGTTTAACCAGATGGCCTAAAACCTGAAATAATCTTACCCATATCAACCCAAAGCCATGTTTTTCAACACTGAAAACACATGGTCAACAAAACACAGTTCCTGCATTCATTTAACACATTCAAAATTTAAAAACCGTATCATGGCATAATGTGGTGGCCTAGTCACAGAACTTATTAAGACTAGAGCAGGGTTCCCACACCACCCTGAACTGTACAGGATACCAGACTGTGAATGAGCGCCACAGCTTTTGGGGGGGAGAATCAAAACAAAAAGTTTATACTTTGCAACTTATTTCAAGGGAGAAAAACGAGCGGTGTTTGGGATAAAGATCAATGGAGCAGGATGCTAACCCTCAAAAGGAACTAACCAGGATTAGAAGTAGCCAAGTTGAGCGAATGGTGTAAATGCAGGCCTCGGGCCTTTCAAGCCCGTTGCACAAGCCACGGACTCATCCCGCAAGGAAAGGGCCGGGCTCCAGCACCCCACACCCCAGCCAAGGTTAAGCCTCAACCAGCCCGGCGCGACTCGGGAAGGCAGTCGCTGCACCTCGCCCCGTCCCCCACGCAGGGCTTTCCGAGCAGTGGATCGCGGCCATCCTCCCGCCCAGCGTGGGGGACCGCAGCTCCCATCTTCCCCAGAGGGCCCGGGCGGGCTGGTGGGGGTGCATGGGAACTGTAGTCCAGGCCAGGCGACGACGGCACGATGGGGTAGGGCGCTCCCACCGCTTTGCCGGCACGACCGAGGACAGGAAAGCAGTGGGTTTCCTGGGACGCTCCCGCGCCATGGAGGAGCCCCTTCTCGCCGCGGGGCGGGGCGTTGCCATGGCGACCGAGGCGCGGGGCCCGGCCTTTGGGGAGCCGCGGGAGAGAAAGGGTGCCGTTTCCAAGGAGACCGAGGGCGGCAGGAGCCCCTCCCCGTGCGAGCGCCCCATTGCTAAGGAGGCCAAGCTGAACCGAGCGGGGGGAGAGGGCAGCGACGGCGCTTCGCCTGGGGGGCCTCCGGAAGAATGAGGCTCCGTTCCCCGCCCAGAGTAACGGTTTCCAAGCCGGAAGGGAGCTTTGCCCGAGTTACTACGCCCAACGCGCGCCTCCAGCCGAAGCCGAGGCCAAGCGGCCCCCGCGGCGGCGGCGCCCCCATTACCGTCCGTGTCCCCTCCGATGGGCTCCGGCTGTTGTTGAGGCTCCTCCGCCGCCATCTTCGCGCTGGCAACCCTGCAGGGAGGCACTTCCGGGTTGGAGGCAGGCGCCCCGGAAGCGTTTATATCGCCTTCTTTTTCCATAGCAACCGCCGCCCCCTTGGCAACATCCCCGGACGTCTCCAAGCGAATTGGGAGGGGGGGAGGATCTCCCGGCCCTCCCACCGTCCGACTCCCCCCTTCACACTGGGAGGGGTCGCCATGCCGGCGGTTGTGAGGCCATCACAACACCGGCCGCACGTGCACAGAGCGCTGACGTCATTTCCCGGCCACGCCCCCTCGCGCCCTCCCCGAGCGGAGCAGCGCCCCCCCAAAAATCCCCGTGCGCGGCGGAGCCCCCAAAGCCTGGTTTTTTAAAAGTGGGGATCCTTGGGGCGGGGGGGGGCGCTTTTTAAAAAGCAGGCTCCCCTGAGCCAAGCAATCAAAGCATCTCGTAATAAGGTGCCTTTGATGAAGCCCAACCCTCAAAATTCCTGCAAACGTTTTGAGTTCATCAGGCCACATGGGATGCAACGGGGGGGGGGGGGGGGAATTCTGCTTTTCAAGTTGCACCCCCCCCTTCCTGAGATTTCAAATCCCGTTTTTTTGCAAAATGAAGAGGGCTTGCAGTTGATCCAGGGAGCCTCCCTCCCAGCGTTTAAAGCAGCCAACCCTGGACAGAAATTTGGTCTTGAAAATGGGAATGAAATCCTGCTAAAGCTGGCCGATCCAGAGGCTGGGGAATTCTGGGAGTCCAAAGTTGCTAAGGTTGAGAAACACTGTGCTAAGCTATGATGTGGGCTTTTGGCGTGGCTTAATGCATTACAGTACGTGAATCCTGCCACCGTAGTGTGTAAGCCACAGTTAATGGCTTAGGCCAAAGGTGCAAAAACGCAGGGGAATTAACAGTGCCCCTTACCCCTTTGGCCTAAGCCAGTGATGGCGAACCTTTTGGGCTTAGCGTGTCAAAAATTTGGAAAATGCCTAACTTGACTCTGCTAGCGTATTTCCCCCCCCCCCCGAAACAAAAGAGAAACAATTAATTCTTGGAGTCCTTGGTGCTCTCTGAGCCTTGTTGTTTTCTTGCAGATGTTTCATTGCCAGGCTAGGCAACAACTTCAGTGCGAAAAGGGAGTGGGACTTGCTCTCTGTTTATATCCCATGGCTTTTCCTGCTTGTGTTGGTGGGGGTGTTGTTCTCTCCTTAGGAACACCTATGGGATCACCACTCTCAGGACTCAGAGCAGAGATTGTAATGCAACGTCTAGAAAGGATAGCACTCCCACGCATACAACCCAAAGTATGGATCCGGTATGTAGATGACACCTTCGTCATAATAAAAAAGGATCAACTGGAGGAAACACATGAAGCCATCAACAACATCTTCAAAGGAATAAAATTCACAAGGGAAGAAGAAAACAACAACACACTACCCTTCTTGGGCATCCTCATCAGTAGAGGAAATGATGGCATTCTAGAAACACAAGTCTACTGGAAATCTACCCACACTAACCAAGTGCTCCACTACCAAAGCAATAACCCTACCTCCCACAAGAGGAGCTGCGTAAGAACACTATTCAGATGAGCACAAACGCACTGCAGCAACCCAGAACACCAGAAAAAGGAAACAGACCACTTATATAGCATCTTACAGCAAAATGGATATCCACGCAACTTTATCAAAAAGTGCCTGACCACTCAACCCAACACAGCAAAACCAACAGAAGCTATGAAAAGGATTACTCTACCATACATCAGAAACATCTCAGAAACTACTAATAGACTGTTACAACCACATGGCATCATCGTAGCACATAAACCAACCAAAACCCTTCAGAACATCTTAAGTAACCCAAAAGACCCAGTAGCCCAAGAAGAAAAAACAGGAGTTATCTACAACATACAGTGTAAGGACTGTAGCAGCCACTATGTAGGACAGACGGGCAGAAGACTAGCAGAGCGCATCCATGAACACCAATTAGCAGTCAGAAGACAAGATGAAAACTTCTTAATCTCACAACACATGGACAGACTCAACCATACTTTCAACTGGGAAACTGTGAGCATCTTAAACCAAGCCAAATCCAAAAATGCTAGAGAATTCCTGGAAGCTTGGCACTCAGACAAAGCAGCCATCAACAGACACATAGAGGTAAACAACATTTACATACCATTCATAAGAGACAATAGAAAAGCCAGGAGACCAGAACACCTCCTTGCCAGCAATCAACACCCAGATATGCAAAAATTAGCACCAGAAGAACAATCTAGGGTATATTGTGCTGTTTGTTAGATCAAGGAACTATTAACTCAGTCAATCAACCAAGCAGCAAACAACAGCCCAATCAAAGAACTACCAAGGAAAGAACAACACCCCCACCAATGCAAGCAAGATAAGCCATGGGATATAAACAGAGAGCAAGTCCCACTCCCTTTTCGCACTGAAGATGTTGCCTAGCCTGGCAATGAAACGTCTGCAAGAAAACAACAAGGCTCAGAGAGCACCAAGGACTCCACAGTTCAACCCTGAGCTACAAATATTCTCTTTGATTGGTAAACAATTCTTTACATATTCATTTATTTAAAAAAAATACAACCCAATTTTGGGCAGTGGAAAGGGCAGAGATGGGTGGGGAGAGTTGCAGTGCCTTTTGTTCGTTCAGTTTCTTTGGTAACTCAGGCAGGGAGAATAGTTGTTGGGTGTTGGCAAATGCTAGCGTGTCACCCAAAACGTGGCATGTCACTTTTGACACGCGTGTCATAGGTTCACCATCACTGGCCTAAGCCATAAGCCCTGCTACTGAGTTCATCAGCCAGGTCGCTTGGCTGTTCATCACCTGTGATTTGTCTTTTTTTTTTTTAAAGGCAATTCCAATTCGTCATAATAACCCTTCACTTCTTCCCAAAATATTTGCCCTGCCACATCCAAGTTGTGGGAAATCTTCACGCTGGCTCAATATTTCCCATTTTGTACAACAGATGAAAGCCCCTTTTGCTGCGGTGGACTGTTAAAGCATTTTTTAAAAACAAACATGTTTAAAAACATAATTTCAACAACATTGAGATCTGTGCTAATTGGTTTTACAACAGATCAGCACTGTCATTAGCGCTCATTAAATTTGCTTATTCACAGCTAACTGGAAGCACTGCAAAATGTGTGGGTTTTTTTTCCATATTACACAAAGGGCTAGACAAAACTAATGCAGAGTTATTTGTAATTAGCAAACATTTATTCGGATTGTCAACTGCTGTCTCTTCCAATATTCAGCATCTCCTCCCTCCTTTTGCAAGTTTTGTAAATAAAATTGTTTACTATCCATTTCAAGCAACATGGTGGTGAAAACAGAAGTAAAAATTAAAGATACCTGGAAATGTTTAAAGGCTTTTATTAACATTAAAGAAATTATTGGTCTTTATTTGATCATTCAGGAAGGCAAATTATGGGGGAATCTTCCTTAGGCAGTTCAAGGTAACAGATATTTCAAAACAAAAATCAATATAATTATTCCATAGCCTTTTTGGCAATTTGTAAAAAAAGAGAACAATGTGATATATTCATGATGATCTATTAAAAGCATATTAAACCATTTTGGAGTTTGTTTTTGGTTTAACCTTATATGTGCATTTAGCTACAAAGGCTTGAAAAACTTGGTTTATGCTACATTGTGTGGTTTAGCCACAAAACTAATTAAAATAAACCTGGTCTTGTGCACTGTAAATTCAGCCTATAACAAGTCATGATAGTTTGCTTGGATTTGATGAGTATGGTTTGTATCCACAGCCATTGTTAATAATCATAGCTAAACAACCCATCACTTTGCACAATGTGTAATCCAATTCCCGGAGTTTCATTGCTACTCTTAGAAAGGGGTATTTTGCTATTGAAAAGCTACTATTTTATTATGAATCAGACATTTCCAGTTCCCAGTTATTTATCACCAGTAACCAAATTTACAAATTTAACGAGTGGCCTTAGAAACAACAGTTTCTTCAGGTTTAGTTCTGCCCAATCTGTAATAGAGAGCCAGTTTGGTCTAATGGTTAAGGCAACGGGCTAGAAACCAGGAAACTGAGTTCTAGTCCCGCCTTAGGCAAAAAGCCAGCTGGGTGACTTTGGGCCAGTCATTCCCTCTCAGCCCTAGGAAGGAAGCAATGGCAAACCACTTCTGAAATCTTGCCAAGAAAACTGCAGGGGCATGTCCAGGCAGTCGCCAAGGATCAGACATGATTAAACAGCAAAAAAAAAAAAAAATCTGTAATAAAGGTCCTTGTAAAGTTTAGGGACTAAGGCTGTATTCACACAACAACTGAGCCAAAATGTGGTTTACTGTATTTTTGGTATCTAGTCAATTAAAATTTATTCAAATCATGATTAAGACACCATAGCTTAGTGTGTTGTATTAATATAAGGAAGCCCAGATGAAGCACTGTGATTCCTCCCTTTCACAGTCTATAGAAAAGATTCATTTTTTAAAGGCAGCATGCAAATAAGCACCCAACAACATAGCACGGTTGGAGATTCAGAACACAGGTTCAGTGTCCTATGCCAAGAAAAGTCAATTGGAACATGGGGAAAAGAACACAAATCATTGAAATTGAGTTTTGCAACACGATTTATTGTAACTTTAAAAAGAAAGTCTCCTGCTAGCTTGAATTACATTCTCTGCAGGTCGGCCGGCCCTCAGCCAAAAATCTCAGGAACGCTACAAAGAGTGCGGTCAGGTCAATATTGTTTGAAATATTATAGAGCAGTGTTTCTCGACCTTGGTCACTTTAAGATGTGTGGACTTCAACTCCCAGAATTCCCCAACCTGCCATGCTGGCTGGGGAATTCTGGGAGTTGAGGTCCACACATCTTAAAGTGGCCAAGGTTGAGAAACACTGCAATAGAGGAGACCCTGCATTGTAAAGCCAGGTTTAGCAAACGGAAGCCCCAACGTCAAATCTTAAACGTTAAATGCCAGCTACAAAGGGGAGTCTGAATTGTTAATTAATGCTTTGCCAGTCCAGAGGGGATATTACTGTAGACCCAGTTACCAAAGCTTGATCACTCCCTCCTCAAAAAAAAAAAAAAACTTCAATAAAAGAGACAGTTCACATATCCAGGGATCAGTAAAAGCGAAGTATCAGCCCAACTGTTGTAAAGAGTGAATTACCCTTATTAAAATGGAGGGGGTGGGGAAGCTCCACGTGCGTCATCCTCCACAAGGGAACCTCCCTGATTTCGTGACTTCCTCTCTTAGGACAACCACTTGCCCTAATTCCACCCTTTTTAGCACCAAATGTGCACCCCCGACCGCCCTTCTCCAGTCAGTTTCCCAAGAGACTCGTCCAGTCTCTCTTCCAGCTGTGTAGGACTGCAAACCCCATCACCCTCTGCCAGCAGGGCTACTTGCAATATGCCTACGCCTCTTCCCAGGGGCTCAAGGGGGGCCTGGTCCTCAGGCCTCCGGCCTCGGCCTCTCCCTCAGCAGCAGCAGCAGCTGCCAGACCACAGCGAGAAGCAGCTCCTTCCACGGGCAAAGCCGGAAGAAGATTGAAGCCGGAAGCGGAAGCGGCCCCAGCCGGCGAACCATAGAGCGAACTAGGGAAAGCCCGGACTGCCGCTAAAAAGAGATGCAGTTCCGCCATTGGCCAATGCCAAGATTCCAGAGAGAGAGAACCAAGCAGGTGTAGCGCGTACTTCCGGTGAAGCGGGCGGGCTACATTTGGACCAATAACCATAGAGCGGTGCTAGTCTAGCCTTTAGTGAACCCCCCTCCCTCACTTTATAGGATGCACCGCCTTGATTCACAAAACGTGTTAAAAGTCAAAAGGAATCTGGTAGCACTTTTTGAGACTAACAGATCTTGATTAAAAGATAGCTGCAGCTCACTTCCTCAGATGCAACAGAGGGGCTAAATTGATGTCGGATTTAAATCGGAATGGGGGGGGAGGGGGGGATAACCTCCATATGCATAACCATCAACGCCCCCCAGGCTAAATGCTTAGCAGGATAGCTCTAATAGCTGTTGCGACAGCAACATTAAGGAGTCTTTGGGCACCTTGAAAACAATGCAGTGTATTAACAGCAAAGGCTCTTTAAAACTCCCATCCTCCATCAGGTGCATGTAACCAAGCGGACCCCAATTCTCAGAAATTGGTAAGCAATTTCCAAGATGTCAGGATGTGGCAGTGCTCTTCAAGCTGGAGCCCTCCAGATGGGATTTCACTTTAGACCAGTGTTTCTCAACCTTGGCCACTTGAAGACGTGTGGACTTCAACTCCCAGAATTCCCCAGCCAGCATATGCTGGCTGGGGAATTCTGGGAGTTGAAGTCCACACGTCTTCAAGTGGCCAAGGCTGAGAAACGCTGCTTTAGACAATTCAATGTGGAACCTCAAAATCTGATAATATTTTATCTCCAGTACAGCCCCCGCCTCTGGAACCAGTACGAACAGAAGAAGAGAAGAAGAGCCCTAAGCCTGGGTCAGGCCAGGGGCTCATCGAGTTCAGTGCTCTGTGACATCCAGCAGCCAACCAGGTGCGTTCAGGAAGTTTACCCACAGGAGGTAAAGGTAAAGGTTCCCCCCGCACATTTGTGCAGTCGTGTCCGACTCCAGGGGCCGGTGCTCATCTCCGTTTGTTAGCCGAAGAGCCAGCGTTGTCCGAAGACGCTTCCGCAGTCATGTGGCTGGCATGACGCGCGGGGAACGCTGTTACCATCCCACCGAAGTGGTACCTATTCATCTACTTGCATTTGCATGCTTTCAAATTGCTAGGTTGGCAAGAGCTGGGGCGAGTGCGGGAGCTCACTCCGTCACGCGGGGCTAGGGATTCGAACCTCCGAACTTGCGATCTTCCGATCTTCAAGCCTGGCGTCTTACCCACTGAGCCACCACGCCCCACAGGAGACACAAGGATAATTCTCTTCTGCTGGCACTCCCCAGGAGCTTTTTTTTTTTTTTTTGCAATGACACTTGGAAGGGATTCAGGCAGCCTCCAAAATGGATTGAGGGATTGCACATCAAGTTTGGTACCGCTGAATTAAAGCATGCCATTCATAGGGCTGGTGCTGGACTCTGGCGACGGTGTCACTCATACCAAGGCTATGAAGTCACTCATACGAAGGCCTTACCTCACACCATCCAACTGGCCGTGACTCACGGACTACCTGATGAAGATCCTAACCGAACGTGGCTACTCCTTTGCCACCACAGGCACGTATAACTGTTAAGCTTTAAGCCCTAAGTTTGACAGTCGTCTGAACTGGCATTTCTCATGAAGGAATTCTAGCTAAGTTAGCCAGTTGTGACAGAACCAAAATGTTCATTCTTCTGGCTCAATCCAATCTCTTCCTCCTTCAGCTGAGTGGGAGATTGCGCGTGACATCCAGGAGAAGCTGGGTTAGGTGGCTTCGGAGCTTGAGAATCAGATGGCCACAGCTGCTTCCTCGTCCTCAGTAAAGAAGATCTATGAACTTCCTGATGGGCAGGTGATCACCATTGGCAACGAACGGTTCCAGTGCCCAGAGACCCTCTTCCAACCCTCTTTCATTGGTAAGAGAGCTGTTGATCTTCTGCTGTTAGGTATTTGGAGGAGCAAAACGTATTAAAATTACACACAAGTGAAGAAGTCCTTCTTGGATTCTCCTGGTGTTGGGAAGAGCAAGAGATGTCTTGCTTAGACATCTGGTTAGCCATTGTGGGAAGCTGGGTTGCTCTTGATGGGCCTTTGATCTGGTCCAGCAAACTCCTCTGCTTCAACTTTATCCTGGTGGGCTGGCAATATTGTTGTTTCCTGGCCACTGACTGTATGGCTGGAGTTGATGGGAGTTGTGTGCTAAAACATCCTGAGGGAAAGCCACACTCTATCTGTATAAGTAAAATTGTCTTTCATGGACCCCAAGATTCCTGCTTTTTATTCAGAAGAGACTGAATAATTCCCTTGCTGAATTCTGAAGAA
Organism: Charina bottae; assembly: GCA_023362775.1. Classification (NCBI taxonomy): domain Eukaryota; kingdom Metazoa; phylum Chordata; class Lepidosauria; order Squamata; family Charinaidae; genus Charina; species Charina bottae. The sequence goes on along the minus strand of JALMGJ010000026.1, from coordinate 6,584,407 downwards.
AGGTACGCTAACAGGCATACAAACAATCTGTAGCAATTAAAGTTAGAGGTAGAACAAATCCTGATCTTTCCACACACACACACACAGATTTTGTTCTTCTGCAGACAAGGCACATATATGCTTTCTTCCCCAACCCACTTTCATTGTAACTTTCCTCTCCATTGACCCAGCATCCCTCCCACCTCATGTCTTTAAAGGCAGCAGAGAGCGTAAGAAAGGTATCGCCCTGTTTTGCTTGGCGTCCAAAAGGAAGCTGTCACTTATCCAAGGGACAACGAATCGATTCTTGCCAGCTGGGGTGGCAATTATGAGAAGTACATCAGCTAAGACATGCTATTCTGCTATTGAGCAGAACGGTGAGCCTGCTCTTTGGAGACTGCCAGAAACGTCACAAGTTGCCTTGACTGCTAAACCGGCACATGTTTGAAGGGGGGGGGGAGCAAGCGGGGTAGTGGGTGTCTTGATTATGCAAGCTTTAACCAGAAGAGGATCAGGTAGACATTCCACCAAAAGATTAGACCTAAGACTTCAACAGTAGGTGGTGACAAGAGCTGATCTCACTTAAGGAAGCTCCTCTTCCCTTCTTTTTCTACCCAAAATAGGCAAGAGTGCCCTAAATTCCAGGCCTGTGCAAGGAGAGCCTCCCCCCAAAGGAGGGAGGAGCCTGATGTCCTGTTGGCAGCGGTCATAACCTGTGATGGAATGTGAGGGCGACCTTGGAGAACAGAGGGGAGAGATTTATTTATTTATTTATTACATTTATATCCCGCCCATCTCCCCCACAAGGAGGGACCCTGGCTGGAGATGCTGCCTAGGGAATGATCAGATAAAAGGAAAGGGAGTCCGGCATAAAGAAGAAACTTAGAAAGACTCGCCCTGACCACTCAAGTGATAAATAAGGAGGGTGAGAGATTGGTACGTTCAGACTTGCAAGATTCTGTTAATGTAGCCTTACAATGAAGTAGATGTAGCTCATCTGGTCATGTTTCCTGTCTGGTTTATCTGGAAGGGCTGGCATAACCTGTGGTCATCACCCAATCCTGTTCTCCTTGGTGAAGGATGCTTCCCGGTGAGACCTCCTTCCTTTTAGACAGAGTGGGCAAGGGTTGTTCGACATCCCCTGCTCCCCTTTAGATCACACCCCCAAATTTGGGAAGATGATGCAAAACAGGTCCATCAGCTCATGGAATGACCCATTCCTTTTTCCTGGCTGGTGTAGACAGCCAGGCTTGATGGGAATTCTGGAAGAGAATAAGTTGGAGGAGGCACAGCTACCTTACAGTGATCCAGTTGGTCATTAAATTAAAAAGACTGAACATAGTTGTTAAATAGCAGACTGAAAGAAATTTGTGAACAGATGCCATCCCGTTATCAAAATACACGGAGGCTGGGTTCACACAGCGCATACAGCACAAGATAGTACACGTACTGCACTAAGCCATAGTTTAAACTTAGTATAACTTGAATAAACCATCATTTATTGCATAGGCAGTATGCTAAACTCTACAATTCCAAATAGCAGGATCCACACAATACACCAGAAACAAAGAAGCTACCTTATAACTTAAGAAGTTGTACAAAAGGAGGGTGTAACACTAAAGTTATTTCTCTCACACACCGTCAGAATGAATTTCTCAACCCTCCCTTCCCTTCAGGCATGGAGTCGGCAGGCGTTCACGAAACGACCTACAACTCCATCATGAAGTGTGACATCGACATCCGTAAGGACCTGTATGCCAACAATCTCCTCTCTCGTGGCTCTACCATGAAATTTATGCCTTGGCTCCCGGCACCATGAAGATCAAGGTGATGTAGGCCAGCAAATGGTAACTTTAGAGCTTCCAAGGTAGAGATGCAATGATTATCCTTTTTTTGAGAGAGAGGTGGCTCTTCCACATGCAGTGTTCCATTCACTAGAGAAGTTGTGAATGGGAATTCCTGGGCATTCCTCCCTGTTTGCAAAGGAGCGTGCCGTTTGTTCCAACTTCCAAATATTCCCTTTGGAAAAGCAGCAAGATTGACCGACTACAACTTGTTTTTAAAAGCCAAAGCAAATTTGAGGAGGAGGCTTTGTTCCCATGTGAGTGAGTGACTGAACAAACTCAAACCACAAATAGAATCTCTAAATCTAATTTTGAGGCTTGAGTTCGTTCGTTCATTCAGAAAGAATTTCAGAACAGTTTTTCTTCTCAGTAGCGACCCCGCTGTTATGGGCTCTTCCCCCTAAAGGAAAATCCAGCAAGCTTTTTTTGCTACCTTTAGTTATCATGTGAATATACCGCATTCCCCCCACCCCCCATTTTGTTTATTAATACATCTTTTTTTTTAATTAATATTAATACATCTTAAACTAGGATTGTATTTCATAGTAAGATATGGCTTGCTTATTCTGGCTAAACCACAATTGGCTAGGTTTACACAACATGCTAAACCGTAAGTCATGATTTACAGACTAAGGGGGCCAAAGCGAGGAAAAGATCCAACCAACCATATTATGGATGGATGCAACGTATGAACCGGTCCTTACTCTCTCTCCGCCAATGCTTAAGCTTCCTTTTGACAGTTTTCGATGCCTGTGCAGTAACAATGGAAGCCAAGCAGGATGGACAGACCACCTGAAAACCCCAGGAATGGAGACAAGATTGGGAAGTTAAAAGGTATCACGGAAGACGTTTCAGGACTAGGATCTGCAAAGGCCTTCAGAAACAAAACTTCAGCTGCAAAGACAGCTTTTCCGTGAGCTGTTTTTAGCTTAAGATTCTAGGCCAGTGTTTCTCAACCTCAGCAACTTTAAGATGTATGGACTTCCACTCACAGAATTCCCCAGCCAGCATGGGAGTGGAAGTCCACACAGTTTAAAGCTGCTAAGGTTGAGAAACACTGCTCTAGGCCTTAGGATGGGTGCAAAATTAAATTGAGAGGGGGCTGTGGGTGACAGGAATAAGCCGGTCAGACAGTAAATGCCCCTTCGCCAAGCCTTTTCAGCAGGACTTCGTAATGTTTAGAAAAAAGAGAGTCCTGCTACATTCCAGCCCTCTAAAGAGAGGTTCAAAATACACTACAAAGGAAGCTCTGCTTGAGAACACATATACACTTACAACCCACTGGAGATCGAACAGAATGTTTATTTTTTGAAACAGACAAACAAAACAAAACAAACTTTTCCATTAAAAAAAATTCAGGTTGTTCCCTTTGATTCCAGTGAAAGTTATTTGCTAAAAAGAGTAGTTATCTTAAAATTTACCCTTCGAAATAAAACCACCCCAAAATGCAAAAACAAAGCGAATAAATGAGGAAAGAAGCACCCACTAGATATACAATGAAATACAACAGTATTATTTCAGCTTTAAAACGTAGAAGTATTCTGCATGCCACATTCAACATGCTCAACCACCTTTCCTAGATTTTTTTTTTTGGGGGGGGAAGATCCACCTACAGAAAATCTAAAAGTGTACCCCATAATGGTACACTGATGTTGATAAATCAGTGTACCATTATGGGGTAATATATCCTGGCAGTTTTTAGCTTAGCCACAGTTCCAAAACCATCTTTAATATTTCTTTTGCAAAAAAAGGAAACAGTTTAACTTAGAAGTATGACTTTAAAAATCCACTGATACATAAAAAACGTTAAGTCCACCCAGTGATGTTTGTTTAAGTAGGAGCTATTGATCTCCGTATCCTCTTACAGGCTGTTAAGTAAGATCCAGATGATGGTGTTTGGTGGTGTTTGGGAAAGGTGACTGTCCGTGCGCACGTGCTCATAAAACACACACCTGCTAAGATGTCCCGACGACTCATCCAAGTGAAAGAAACTCTCGTTCCTGCTTGTACCAGCAGGATGGAATTAAGAGCAGACACAGGTTTCGGGCTGCCCTAGTCTTAGACAGGGAAATAATGCATTAAAGGACCTACCAGAAAGTTGTACCAGAGAATGCCCACCTTCTGAGACCTTCTGCCTATCAATCTGGAAGCCAGCAGAGGGAGGAAAGACAGCAATGACATGGTGGGGCGAGGTGTGGAGAGAACTGGCCCCATACAACTTGGCTGTGAAGAATGAGATTCCCACGATAGAAAGTCCCCATCCTTGTTCTAGAAGCCCTGCCTGTGTCTTAAACCCCAAGAGAGATACTACCCATAGAAAAGTTTGCACGCCACTTTCCCCATTAAGCAATGTTTCTGAACCTTGGCAACTTTAAGATGGGTGGACTTCAACTTCCAGAATTCCCCAGCCAGCCTTGCTGGCTGGGGAATTCTGGGAGTTGAAGTCCACCCATCTTAAAGTGGCTAAGGTTGAGAAACACTGCCCTAGAGGTTCATTTATATAAATCTGAATACACGGGGCTAAAAGCTCACATATTAGCCCGTGTTCAGCAATGTCCAGGATCCATAAATGCCAAAGCAGCACACCATTTTGTGATATGAAGGCCAAAGTGTACACAGGGCACCCTAAACAATAAGGACACGCCCATAGTGAACTTGCATTGTTTTGCTGTTGCACAACGGTTTCGACCGAGACTTTTATTATTTATTATTCAAATTTATTCCCCGCCCATCTCCCATGCAAGGGACTCTTTTGGACAACAAAACTGCTCCGAGTGGTTTCTAGTGCAGTTGGCTGAGAGGAAATCGTGCCATCTTTGTCGGGCTGAAGACCCAGACTTGGGGATTCACTGACCGCAAGCTGCAGCGGGCAGTCCGTTCACGCCAATACTTCCCTCAAATGCACAAGACGAGGAAAGCATAAACAGATGCCGTGTGTTACTGAGAACCGGGTTCGAAAACTCTGTGTGGAACCTACAAGCACGCGCAGCCACGTCTGCTTTGAAACACGCACCCAGAGAAATTCAAGATCTTCCCAAGCACTGACTTAGGGGAAGTGCATTCCTTTTACTACCCGCTGTAGTTCTCTGACAAAATTGCAAACTCCATTTTATAATTATTAAAAAAAATAAGGGGGGGGGGAGGACAGAGAGGTACAAAAGCAATACAGAATGAGGAAAAGTTGCCATGATCTGCCATCTAGGAAGTCCATGCAGAAAGGCTGACTATTCTTGTTGATGGCTTTAGGCAGGAACCATAAATTTTAGAGGGGAGGAAAAAAAAAAGAAACCCGCTGCCTGGATTCACACCATCAGTTCAAGGCTGCAGGCAGGCAAGATCGAGCGCCAGGCCCAAGCGTTCGGCTGGGCTTTGATTTAAAGGACCTCCGATATGGAGGAAGATCTTTCATCCTGGGAGTCAGGATGTAACACAGAAGTTTGTCTGTCTTGGCTTGAGAGCGCAGCAAGAATTGGCGGCCAGGGGCGGGTCTTAGAAAAGCCACGAGAAAGGCACGCTTACGTGGAGGGAGACGGATTCTTTGAGAGCGCGCGAAGGGCCGCCTCAGTGGCAGCAGCCCCCACACTGGATGCCCACGTGAGCCAGCTGGCTCTCCCCAAACTTCGTTCTTCGGCTGAGGATTTCGTAGGAGCAGTCTTCCCCGCAGCAGCCAGACATGCTCGGTGAGGTATCGTCTATTTCAAATCTAAAGGGTCGGGAAAAATTAAAAAAACAGGCCATGCACAGACCTTCCAGCTGGCATTTTATCAACAGATGTGGGGCTGTTATCCAAACCAGCTGATGCAGCTTTGACTATAGGTAGTCCTCGCTTAACGACCATAATTGAGACCAGAATTTTGGCTGCTAAGCAAAGCGGCCATTAAGTGAATCTGACCCAATTTTACAACCTTTTTGCGGCAGGTGTTAAGCAAATCACTGCAGGCGTTAAGCGAATCATGCAGTTCCCCAGATTTTGCTTCCCAGAAGCCAGCTGGGAAGGTCGAAAATGGCGATCACGTGACCATGTGACGCTGCGATAAATGCTAAATGCGAACTTGTTGCCAAGCACCCAAATCATGATCATGTGACCGGGGGGACGTTGCAACGGTCATAAGTGTGAGGACCAGTCGTAAGTCGGTTTTTTCAGCACCGTTGTAAGTCCAAACCATCACTAAATGAATGGTTGTTAAGTGAGGACTAACTGTAGAGCCAGTCAACAGCTATCTTATCTTTGATTTAAGAAGAGAGCAGCGAACTCCGCTTCTGTGAACAAGCAAGCCAAAATCTAATGCTGCCGTTCACACAAGCAGACAGGGCGCACCCGTTGGGCATGTGAGGAGACACCAGAGCTATCTTTTCAGCCTACCCTGCGTTTCTATAGCAAGCTGCTGAAATCGGAAGACGCAACAGAGCAAAACCTTTAGGACATAAGTGGGTCTCCCACCGAAGAACGCACCAACCAGGAATTGCTTTCGCTTGCCTTTCGTTGCCCAGGAAAGAGATGCAGGGGGCTATCCGCAAGGGCCAGCCCAGCACGTACTGAGCTGCGCTTCAACTGAGGGCACTTCGTTTTCTCCATGCGGTGTGGAGAAGCGCTCTATCGCGCGAGCCCCAATTAAAGACGGCGAGCCGACGCCATGCAGGACGCTGGTCTCTGCAAGTGCTTGGCCAACCCTTTGTTGCTTCTTTCAAGTGTCACTTTTTCTAACCTCGGTAAGTTCCATTTCTCTTCTGAGAATTCATCTATATACTACTAAAACTCTCGTGTCTGTTTGATGCTTTGTAACCTGTAACTGGGCAAGATGGTGCATCGCAGGGCAACAACGTTTGGACCAAGGGACCTCAAATGGGCTAACTTACAGAATGCATCCAAAATCCGGGACCCACGACTCCCGTGGAATTGAAATTTGGCAAATTTTATAAAACATAAAAATTCTTCTTTCTGCCTCAGAAAGGAAGAAGAATTAAATCAAGCTTTTACTTACTGTAAAGCATCTCTGAAGAATTGGTTGGCTCCGTGATTATGTTTGAACACTGTTAACATGACTTTCTTCATCTGTGTGCTAAGAAAAGTCAGGGAGAGCCAAAGTCAGCACGGAATAAGAGAAAAACAGGAAGGAAAAATTGTTGAACAAAAAACTCAGTGCAGTTCCTGAGAAGCTCCATCTTTTGGATTAATTTCTAGTTCTACGTAAAAAGAGAAATAAAACACCAATATATTTATTTCCCTGACAAGCTGGCAGGGAAGGTCACAAGCCACTCTGATAGATCTCCCCGGCCTTCCTGCACTCGCGCCACGCCATCCACCCCTGGTCTTCGTACGCTCATGCGCGACTTGCACCAGGCCTCCCCCAGCCATCCCAACTCATGCATGGCCTGTGCCGGTCCTCCCGGGGTCTCCCCCCGGCCCCCACACTCCTTACCTGGGACTCCTCCTGAGAAATATACTGAGCACTCCCTTGGCTAAGCGAACGCCAGAAGATTCAAGTTGGAAGTATCACACGTTCAGTTTTTAATGTTGAGAACTAGTCTTGTTAAACATCAACCAAGTTTGCCCCAGTGAGACTGGGGATGATCTGTAGCTCAGAAATCATGGGGAAACACACCCCTACCTATTTGCCACAAGCTGCAGGATCTGTATGAGAAACTTGCCCAGACCTTTCCTTCTCACTTTGCTTTCCAGCTGTACTTCATAGCTAGGGCAAAAAGGAAAAAGAGAGAGAGAAAATGCAGGCAAACATCAACCTTCCAGCAGAGCCAACTTGCAAGCCATTTAGTCTTTGCCATCACCATTTGAAGTACAAAATGCCAAATTTGGAAATATCATCCAAAGCCAACTTCCCTTCCGTTTAACAGACACGACCCTCTATTCCCTTCCATTTAACAGACACGACCCTCTATTCCCTTCCGTTTAACAGACACAACCCTCTATTCCCTTCCGTTTAACAGACACAACCCTCTATTCCCTTCCATTTAACAGACACAACCCTTTATTCCCTTCCATTTAACAGACACGACCCTCTATTCCCTTCTGCTTAACAGCACAACACTCTATTCCCGTTTAACAGACACGACCCTCTATTCCCTTCCATTTAACAGACACAACCCTCTATTCCCTTCCATTTAACAGACACAACCCTTTATTCCCTTCCATTTAACAGACACGACCCTCTATTCCCTTCTGCTTAACAGCACAACCCTCTATTCCCTTCCATTTAACAGACACAACCCTCTATTCCCTTCCATTTAACAGACACAACCCTTTATTCCCTTCCATTTAACAGACACGACCCTCTATTCCCTTCTGCTTAACAGCACAACCCTCTATTCCCGTTTAACAGACACGACCCTCTATTCCCTTCCATTTAACAGACACAACCCTCTATTCCCTTCCATTTAACAGACACAACCCTTTATTCCCTTCCATTTAACAGACATGACCCTCTATTCCCTTCTGCTTAACAGCACAACCCTCTATTCCCTTCCATTTAACAGACACAAACCTTTATTCCCTTCCATTTAACAGACACAACCCTCTATTCCCTTCTGCTTAACAGCACAACCCTCTATTCCCGTTTAACAGACACGACCCTCTATTCCCTTCCATTTAACAGACACAACCCTCTATTCCCTTCCATTTAACACACAACCCTTTATTCCCTTCCATTTAACAGACACGACCCTCTATTCCCTTCTGTTTAACAGACACAACCCTCTATTCCCGTTTAACATACACGACCCTCTATTCCCTTCCATTCAACAGACACGACCTTCTATTTAACAGACATGAAGAGCTTTCAACCAAGCAAGAAACCCACAAAATTATTGTTCTAATTTGGTATCAGTGCCTGTAGTTTTCTAAACACTAAACCGATACTGGAGGTTTGCTTGGGGATTCACTGTCTAATAAGCTTGAAACGAGGGGGGGGGAAACTAGAGACGAAGGTAACTGATGGATGGCACCCAGTTGCTCTTTTCTGGTAAGCTGTCTTGCCAATTATGCTAAGTATAACGTGGACTGTTTGGTTTTGGCTTCGCAAGACGTGGGAGGCTCAGTCATGGGGGCATATCAACAACTTGTGGCTTAGCAGAGTCTCTTCATCTGTTAGATTTATCTCCCACCTTTCCTCCAGGTGCAAAAGGTAGTGTACACAGCTCCATCCTCCAATTTTCCCCCTATAACCACCACCATGGGAGGTAGGACGGGCTGAGAGAGACAGACCGGCCCAACGTCACCCAAAAATCTTCCACAGCTGAAGGTGGGTGGAACTGGGGCTCCCCAGTCTTAGTCCAACTCCTTAACGACTACACCTCAACACAGCCAACGTTGAAAGTCCATGCTACTTTGCAGTGTTGCATTCCTTCTTCCCGTCCTAGCTGTTGCAAACACACACATCCCGCACAGAAAATGAAAAGTCTTCAGTGTTCCAGGCTGAGGCCCAAGAGCCTAACTTTCATTTTTGTTCCAGGTCAGGCTGTTTATGCCTGTTTTGTAAGTTCTACTAGCAGCCTCCCTTCAAGTTCCCCTCGATCCCTGATGAGTGGACCCTTTAGCCAGAGATATCAAATGAATTTGGAAATGAAAGCCATGGGCATTCGTCCCAAGCTCGAGTGAAATCATGAAAGCGATCTGGCCCAAAAAGAGTTGCTGAGAAAGAAAGGGGGGAATCGAAGGTTGGCAATGGAGAAGAAAATCTTTACTAGCAACGAGAGGGAATCCTCCAAAACACAGCAAGGAGCAAGAAACACACTTAGTGGTCAAATTAAGGAGGCATGGTTGGCGCACAGACCAGAAGCAAAGCATGCTGCATTTTTCTTTTTCGCAGGCCCAACTTCTCCTGTCCATCAATCTGCTCTCGTCATCGGACCTCCCTGCCTGACGAGGTCCACAGAGCCCTGGCCATCTCGTTCCTCCTCCCCGCCCTGAAGTTCCAAGCAGGAAGCCATACCAATAGAGCACCTCCTCTCCATATTCGACGTCGAAGCGGAAATGCGAGAAGGCCACGGGGAGGGAGCCGTCTTCTAAAGCGATTAAGTACCAAGCTCGGTCGTCGGTCATTTCGTCCCGTTTCTCCCGGTCTTTCCACCCCCACTCGCTCTGCTCGTACCTTGGAAGAAGCACAGAGAGAAGGGAAAGGAGAGCTTCCTTCGGGATGGGATCAACGGCCTTCCGCCCAGGGAAGTTGGGAATCCTTGCGTAATGGACGTGTTCGGAAGCGTCTCCGCTCCTCGGTCTCCACATAGTCACTAGCTGAGCTTGAAGACGGGCTGAACGGACAACGAGCTACTTGTCAGCCTCGCATGTTCGTCTGCCATGCTTCTCTGAATGCTGTATACGTGTAGATTGCTGGCCCCGCATTTCCTTGCTTCAAGACGCTAGCCTCCCGCTCGGCATTCCTGCGTAGCTTGCCAGGACCTCTGATAAGCACCTGCTCTTTCAACTGACATTCTATCGGGAGGGGGGATGCTTGGCGTGGGAACTGAATTGTTATTTATTCATTTTTTAATTTTATTAAATTTATATTACCACCCATCTCCCCTATCGGGGACCCTTTATGTCTTAACTATGGCTGATGTCAGAGGGACGTTTTGACAATCCAGCTTTATGCGCGGAAATCTTTATTCGAGGCTTCGCCTCGCCTGGAGTGTACTGATCCTGAATAAATGAATCTTTTAGGGTAATTGCCTGAGGGATTTCTTGACTGGGAATTCTGACACTGAGGGTTATCACACTACTCTAGAAAGCCTGCAAAATGTTTCTGTGCTACTGCAAGGCCATTCTAGCACTCAGGTTACTTGGCCCTGCACACGGGAGTGAAGATTTTGCACTGGGGATCCGTAGCAAACTGCTTAGCCTGATCGTTAATCCAGCTTAACAGCGTAACTGCCAGCCCTAACTGGTAATGCCTTTCAAAGTCTCAAGATTATTTTTTCTAAGCACCTCGTACTTCTGAGCATCCTTTTTTTCTCTGGCAAAACCAGATCCTTTGGCTCCTGAAGCAGAGAGGGTGAGATCGAACCATCTCCTGCTCGTCACCACAACTGCCGGCCGTGGCTGCCCGCTGCCCCCCCCGACCCCTGTGTGTCCTTCTGGCCTTACAAGGTCTGCATGTTTGTTTTGGTCAGCTCAAACGCCCAGTCGAGCACAGCCGGGTCCAAACTGGATACACGCTTGCACTCGATAGAAACATTTAGTCTGCAGCAAAAGAGTGAAAGAAAGACCAGGAGATAATTAGGACTATTTGTGGAGATGGAAAATGGGATTAAACCTGTGGACTGCAAGACAGGAAATGCCAGGCAGCGACAAGTCGGACCACAGTGACACTTTCCAATTATTTGTCACCAAGGGAGAGGCCAAGGTTCAAATCTCATCTCCAGAAAGGACATGACACTTTTACTCACCCGTTTCGGTCGTATTTCTTGAACACAGGAAAAGCTTCTAAGGGATCTCCCAGCTACACAAAGAAAGAGAGTCACTAGACAAACGAAAAAGCTGATGTCTGAAGAGCAGTCAGGCAAAGGGGTAGCTTTCTAACTTTCCCCTGAAAAGCTTTGGAACATGGTTAAGGATCAGGGTCAAGGCAATCCGATGCCTGGCCCTTGTTCCGTTATCAAGGCCAAAGAAAATCCTGCAGGCAGCCGGTTTCAGCTGATCGTATTCTCGGCAGTAATGAGCGGTCAGCTGAACTGCCTTAACTTCAACGTTATCGAAAGTGTCTTGTTTGTGAGTAGACCCGAGGGGCAGAGATCAGAGAGCAACCCTAGAGTTTCGGGGGGTGGGGGGGAAGCTTCTTTCCTTCAGCTGCTTCCTCTGTTCGCATTTTCCTCTGTTGGAATTAAAAAGTTTACTCACTTATAATTCATTCTGACTAACTTCTTATAACCATCCGGTCCTCAGAGGGGTTTAATCCGCTCCCTCTCCAAACACCAGAGCCCTCCTAGAGGGCAAGACTTTGATCTTGCTAATCCGTTCACACCAGGCAAGAAATGGACTCACAGGCTCCTCTCTCCCACCTTCAGAACGCCGTCAAAAAATAATGGCCCGAGCGCCAGGAGGCCGGCCAGCGTTTCAGACTGGGCTGCCGGGACAGGTTGCTAAGCAAAGGCTTGCTGGTGCCAGCAGGCAGACCATAAACCACAATGCGAACTGCAACGACTGGATTCGAAGGACACCTTACACCAAAACCAAGCCAGCTACCTTGCGGCTTTGTGGCTGGCTCGGGCTTCAAACATTAGATTCCGGAGATGGCTTCAAGCACCGATTCCAGATCTACACCATCCTTTTATACAGGTCGTCCTCAACTTACAACCATTTCTTTAGCGACTGCTCGAAGTTATGACGGCGCTGAAAAAAGGGACTTGCAACTGGTCCTCGCACAAAGGACCATCGCAGCATCCCTGCGGTCACGTGATCAAAATTCAGGCGCTTGGCAACTGGCATGTGTTCATGACAGTTGCAGGGTCCCAGGGTCACGTGATCGCCATTTGCAACCTTCCTAGCCGGCTTCGGACAAGCGAAGTCAATGGGGGGGGGGGGGGGAGCCGGATTCGCTTAACAACCGATTTGCTTACTGACCATGGCAAAAAAGGTCGTAAAATCAGGTGTGACTCACTTAACCACCACCTCGCTTAGCAATGGAAGTTCCGGTCCCAATTGTGGTCGTAAGTTGAGGACTCCCTGTATAGAGATGTGCCAAATGTTCTCTGCCCGAACTGTTCTGTGCACAAAACAATGGTTTTCAGTAATTTGTGCCCAAATAAAAACACACATGCTTCAGATATTGGGTCAGTGCATGGAAGGAAACAGGACTGCGTGCTCCAGGCAGAGGTGGTTCAAGGGAAGGGGGAGGGTGGAAAAAGCCAAGGACATTGCCAGCAGAAGGGGCGGGGGAGGAAAGATAAGGTGCTGGAAAGACTGGGGGCAGGCAGGCCGGTGGCATACATTAGGGGTCCCCAACCTGTTACGAAGTGGGCCGCGGGGCTCCCTCCTGCAAACCCCGCCCCTGGTGCGCACGATTGGCTCCCACCTGCAAACCCCGCCCCCCCGGTCCGTGGAAACATTTTCTTCCACGACTGGTCCCTGGCGCCAGAAAGGTTGGGGACCGCTGGCATACATCATACTGTGGGCGGTTCCATACTGCTGAGGCCACTGAAGAAAGGGTCAGGCAAAGCGGTGAATTTCTCAGCAGCAGCAGGAAGGGCAGAAAGGCACTGAGAAGTTTGGAGGGGTGGGTGAACCAGTGGGATATTCCAAGCTGGGACATCAGGAGTGGGGGCTAAGGGGAGGGAAGGAAAGCTGGGGAAAGCCCGGGGAGGGTGCTGCTCAAGGCAGGATGGGGGAAGGGTGCACCCGCCAGGTGTTTCTGGATATTGTTTTGGTCTGAATGCACATGCAAAGCATTCCGAGTTTCAGATCTGCAAACGGGGGCTGATCCAAAAAGAGTCCAGCTGAGTCCCTGCTACACGAAAGTTTTTTTTTTCCCCCCACCTTGCACATCCCCAAACTATGCAATTGTTGGGGTAAAGCCACTCAGTACGTTTCGGGACCGGGGGGGCAGGGGGGAAGCTGAAGTTGAGCTACCCCTCTAACCACGCCATCATTCCACATCCCCCCGATTTTAACTGTATGCATTTCGTTTTATACGTGGTGTTTTTTTTACAGCCGCCGGCTGCCTGGGGTGTTGGAAGAAGCTGAAAGGCAAGGCGTACCTTCTGTAATAAAATAATAAAGACGTGGAGTAAAGAAGAAAAAAAGACTCACTTTATTGGCCGCGTCAACCTTGGCACAGACAGCATCCATGGCTGCCCTTTCCTCCAGTCGTTTCTGCTTCTTCTCCTTGCCTTTAGTGGACTTCCTCTGCAACCAGGAGGGTTGAAATGCTAAGACACAACACACAAACAGAACTGTACAGTACTCGGATTTTCCCCATCTCTTAAGACTTCTTCCAAGTAGACAACACCAGTGTTTCTCAACCTTGGCCACTTGAAGACGTGTGGACTTCAACTCCCAGAATCCCCCAGCCAGCCATGCTGGCTGGGGGATTCTGGGAGTTGAAGTCCACACGTCTTCAAGTGGCCAAGGTTGAGAAACACTGGACTTTCTGCCAGGCCTGAAATGTGGGATCCGAAGGTTCCAGGGGACAGAAAGGAAGAGATACATGACACAAACTTAGTTCACGCACCTCGTTAGCCAGGGTAAATTTTGCTATGACTGATTAATTGGCTGGGAGCACACGGGCTAAAGCACAATCGTACAACCAACGCTGTCTCACTGCACTGTGTGAGCCCAAATACACTAGAGCAACCGATGGATTCTGCCACTAAAGCAAGCTGTCAATGAAGAGAAGCTTAGCTCTATTAGAGCAAAAATAAAACATCCCCGATTAACAATTGCCCCCCCCCCTTTCATCAGCTAAACTTTCTGCGGATTAAGCCAATTAAAGTACATAGGCTTTTTTTTTAAGTTGTGAATAAACAAGCGAATGCTTCCAACTATACTTTCTAATGCAGCCTCATTTCGGTGCTAAAGAACTCTGCACTATGGGCTTCCAGCTCACGGGTATCTGAAACACTTCAACTATCACATTTTTATTTCTTTCCGTGGAGACTGTTCCTAGGAAGTTTAAAATGTGCGTGCTGCAGGTTTTGAGAACAAGGGAGCAAACGCTAGGAGGAATCCAGGCCTCCAACAGCTTCTTTCCCATGACTTTTTACCCTCACTTCTACCACTACAAGCCAAAACAAATGCGACTTGGAAATGCTACCTTTTTTAAAAAAAATCCAAACATTCGGCCAGGTTGACGAGTCAGCAAACACGAGCGATTTCCAAGCCAGAAGCATATGCTTAACCTCACTGCAACCCTTCCACCCCACAAAAGGTTCAAGCAAGGGCACCTTTTCCAATTCTCTGTGTATGATTGGCTAGGACAGAGCTTTCCAAACTTTTCATGTTGGTGACACACTTTTTAGACATGCATCATTTCGCAACACAAGGCAGGCACTAGGACGTGCGCGAAATCACAGCAGGTTTGGAGGCAGCCAGGCACAAGGCAGGCACTAGGACCTGCGCGGAATCCTGGCAGGGCAGGTTTGGAGACAGCAGGGCACAAGGCAGGCACTAGGACCTGCGCGGAATCACAGCAGGTTTCGAGGCAGCCAGGCACAAGGCAGGCACTAGGACCTGCGTGGAATCACAGGTTTGGAGGCAGCCAGGCACAAGGCAGGCACTAGGACCTGCATGGAATCACAGCAGGTTTGGAGGCAGCAGGGCACAAGGCAGGCACTAGGACCTGCATGGAATCACAGCAGGTTTGGAGGCAGCAGGGCACAAGGCAGGCACTAGGACCTGTGCGGAATCCTGGCAGGGCTCGGAGGCAGCAGCGGCGACACACCCAGGCACTGCAGCCGACACACTAACGTGTCCCAACACACAGTTTGGAAAGCTCTGGGCTAGGAAGTCACTGTGAGAGCAGAGTAGGAAGATGCCCAGCCAATGTGGTGTATAGGCAGAAAGGAGCGAAGCATTTCTCCAACATCACACAAACAGGGCATTAATAACAATAATTTGCATGTATCAGCTGGTTTGGACAGGCACATTCTGTTTTAAAAACAGGGCTGCCATTTTATTGACGACAGGGCTATTCAGTTTATTGACAGGTTATTCCAGCTTGCTCAATGGAAAATATGAGAACACTTCAGAGCCTTACAAATTTCTTCTTCTGTGCTGCAGCTTTTCATTAGAAGTGTGCAAAAAATACAGGGTTTGCTCGGGCCTACCAAGATTTACAATTCGTGGCACAACAGCAGCGTGAAAAAGTAGGGGGGAAATATTGAACCGAGTCTCTTCTGGTTTATAGAAGCTGGGAAACCATCAAGTAGCAACTGTCAAATTTGATCTACGTCACTTTGCAAAACGGGCCTTCTGTAGTTTTAAGAACCAAGCAGGATGGATCGTCTGTAGCTTAAATCATGTCAACTGGATTTCTATTTTCTTAGTGGAAACGTTTCGCTCCTTATCCAAGGAGCTTCTTCAGTCTGAGCAAAGTTGGTAAGGGAATCCTAAATATGTTCCTAGGTAGCTGTGTGACCTTACACCTGGGGCTAGGTCATGGTTATATTGAGATGTAATTTTTAAGTCCTTTTATCATCTAATGGAGGGTCGTTAAAATCACCATGCTGCTGTTGAGCTTCTGAAATGGTCTTAATCTTCCTAGGCATAGAAGACAACACGGGGAGGAAGATGGGGGAGAGTTTGTGCCTGAGGCCCCCACCTCTATTCAAGGAAGGATTTTCCAAGTTGGCATAAATGGATTCCTTGACCCCTCTCTCAAACCACCTATCTTCTCTGTCTAAAATGTGAACATTAATGTCCTCAAATGAGTGTCCTTTTTCTTTTAGATGAAGATAAACTGCTAAATAAGATAAACTGATAATCAGCACCTGAGAACAGCCCTGAAGGCCTGTGGATATCCAAATTGGGCCTTCACCAAATCTAAATCTACCAGACCTAAAACAGCGACAGATAGGGCTGAGACTCAAAGTAAACGAAAGAACCTGGTCATTCCCTACATGGCTGGCGTGTCTGAAAATATAAAACGGATATTTGGCAAACACCACATACCTGTATATTTCAAACCCACCAACACACTGAGACAGAGGCTTGTACACCCCAAAGATCAAACTCCAAAACATAAGAAAAGCAATGTAGTTTATGCAATCCAGTGCAGTGAGGAGTGCTCTGAACTCTACATTGGAGAAACCAAACAACCTATGTACAGGAGGATGGCCCAACACAGGAGAAATAACACCACAGGACCAGAGTCAGCAGTTTATCTTCATCTAAAAGAAAAAGGACACTCATTTGAGGACATTAATGTTCACATTTTAGACAGAGAAGATAGGTGGTTTGAGAGAGGGGTCAAGGAATCCATTTATGCCAACTTGGAAAATCCTTCCTTGAATAGAGGTGGGGGCCTCAGGCACAAACTCTCCCCCATCTTCCTCCCCGTGTTGTCTTCTATGCCTAGGAAGATTAAGACCATTTCAGAAGCTCAACAGCAGCATGGTGATTTTAACGACCCTCCATTAGATGATAAAAGGACTTAAAAATTACATCTCAATATAACCATGACCTAGCCCCAGGTGTAAGGTCACACAGCTACCTAGGAACATATTTAGGATTCCCTTACCAACTTTGCTCAGACTGAAGAAGCTCCTTGGATAAGGAGCGAAACGTTTCCACTAAGAAAATAGAAATCCAGTTGACATGATTCAAGCTACAGACACAATGAAGAATGTTAAATAACCATTCTGTTACATTTAATGTAACTTCTGAATTGAATTAAACTTATTGGAGAAGAAGGAATAAAATGCAGGTCTTTGTTGCAACTTAAACAGCCTTCTGATCCAACTTCCCAATGCTTATTCTTCAACAACAACAACAAAATCCCTCCCATAATTAATAGTAATTGCAATTCTTACATTTTTTCATATCATGATCTATTTCTTCCCTGACCTAAAGTGACCCTAAACTACATTCCCAAAACTGCCCTTCCAAATTACCCTATTTTTTAACACTCTAGTCCTAACACTGTTTCACATTTCCTGCTAACACCATTACTTTCCACATCGTTTCCATCACCACCCCACAACTTCCAGTCAACAGCAGAATCTTAATGCTGTGATACTGGCCACCTTTGCGTCCCCACCTGAACTTTTCATTCATATCTTTCACTTCCCAATCCACAATCCAACTGGTTTGTACAATGAATCCGGATAGGCTAAAAAGGGCTTGGACAGCTGGCATTCCACCACTGGGGAATGAAGCAGGCCACCCCCATGAGGCACCAAAAATGGTTTGGGCACAGCATGTTTTACGGATGCAACTACACATTCAGGTCTCCATTAACTTCCTATTCTCCAACTCCAAGCCTTTCACTTTGCTCTCACTTCAGTTACCCAGGTCCCAAGTTTTACAACAACCCAAATCTTCCCATATTTCACAACCCTCAACATTTCTCACATTACAGTAATCACTGGATTACTCCCTCCTTCCACTCCACCCATTTAAATGATTGCAATTATCTCAATTCATTCTCTCCCTCTGTCCCTATAACCCCATATGGATTTCTCTCTCTCTCACACACACACATATATATATACATACATACATACATACACACACACACACACACATATGATAGATAGATAGATATAGATAGATTCTCTCTAATATCCACTTTTCAAGACCCATCCATTCCAACCCCCCTCCCACATCCCAAACTAACCCCTTGACTCTGTAGGATGCCCCACTTCGGCTGTGGAGGATGGGAACTTTAGTCCAGCACCATCTGGAGGGCATGAGGCTAGAAAATTCACTCCAAAGACCTTTAAACGTTCTTTTTTTCACGGAGTCTGCTGAATATTTAAAATATAAGACCCACCACCACCCATTTCCACCCCCAAGGGGTTCCCTATCCCCAAGAGTCCTCTATATGAGATGGGTGGCTATATAAATTAGAATAAATGCATAGATTTCTTCTCCCCCCCCCCTTTATACATTGCTCCACCTTGCCCCTGACTTGATACACTAACCACCCCCGTTTTCCTCTCATTTTACCCCCCCCCAGCTCCCTCCCCCCCATTTATGGCCTGGGCCTCTATCCTTTCTCACACCCAGCCAAAACTTTCCATGCCCATTACACTGAATCCCCCCAACCTTGCCCCCAACACACCCCGTTGCATTCACCTCCCCCCTTTGTGGCCCCCTCCCCAAACTTTACCCCCCTCGCAGTTCCTACCCCCTCCAGCTCCAACCCTGCGCCCTCACTCTCTCAACCCCCCCTTACCCCCATGGTGATGGCGACCGCGAGCCCCCCACAGCCTCCCCAGTGATGCGTAACCCGACAGGGCGGAGAGAGACTTTAAAAAGGTACGAGGCCACTGCGCCTGCGCAAGACCCCAAACGGCGGAGAAGGAAAGCACAGCCCAAGAGCCCCTGACGCAACAGCGCGGAGGTGGGCGCCAGGCCGCCAGCGCCTGCGCTGCACGGCAGACGGGCAAGCGAGAGGGCGGAAGAGGAGGAAGCGGCTCTCCTTGAGCGCCTGCGCCAAGGGGGAAACAACGGGCGGGAGGAGAACGGGGGAAGGAAGACGAAAAGAGCGGGAAAGCGCGGAGGGTTAGTCAAACACAAGCAGGCCCAGGAGCTCCGCCCCTTTCCCTAACCCCGCCCCTCAACTCTAGTTGCGCGAGGGAGGGGAATTGAATTTCTCAGCCGCTGATTGGCTAGAGCAAAGGAAGTATTAATAGTGATTAATATTAATTAGATATGTATTAGTAATATTCATGAAAGACTTCCTCAACCAGCCAGTTGTGGTTTATTAAATAAATAAATACAGTAAATCGAAAAGCTGCTTTGGTATGGTGGGTGGAGGCATCTTTTTGGTTTAACTGTGGTTTATTCAATAAACCACAATTGGCTGGTTGGGCACAATGTGCTAAGTTACCCTCCCCCCGAAAAGAGTATGGTTGAGTGTGATTTGTGAACCCTGCCTGAGAGAAGAGTTTTTCTCTTTTCCCCCCCCCATAGAAAGCGAATTTTAAAAGCTCTCCTGAATGGCAAATATAAATAAAATCAAACCTTCTGGTTCCCTTGGCAGCATTCACACAACACCCTTAACCCAGCCAGCGAGTTCCCCTACTTCTAGATTTCTACAGTGCCCTCAATCAAACTAGCCAAAGGGGCTGCTTTCACACAACCTGATAACCCCCCCCCCCAAACTAACCCAGATTAAAACCCAGGTTTAGCATGTTGTGCGAATGCTGGAAAAAGTTGTGCACGGCTACTTTCGAGCAACAGCACGCACACCCCAACAGAAACTGTTGATATTTCAATTTGCAAAGTCCCTCAACCACGGACATCCCTCAACCACGTTTGCCTCGCGCCCCTCAATGGGGCTGAAAGGGCTTCTGCTGCAAGACAATGGCTGTTTTCCTGTCATAAAATAAACGTCCAACTCTTCTAAGTGTGTATTTTTCACTTGGCACGTAGCACACGTCAAAGGGTTTCGTTGCAGCCATAATAACAAGGCAGCATTGCTACCAATGTCTTTTCTCAGGCTGATGAGGGAGAGAGCTGAGTGATTTGCAATAGATCAGCAAGGATTTCAGCTCCTGAAGGGCTGACCACATCCACACGTCCACACATCGTGTTAGATTGCTGAAAAAGATCACAGCAATGGGGTAGATTTTTGTACAACACACTAAGATTCCATCAAGCCGTCAGTCGAAGTGTGGATTTTTTTGCGCAGCTTAACACGCTGTGCGAACCTAACTATTCACAGGTAGTGCCAATTCAGCCATTGTTGTTTATTGAATATGACATTTATCCATCAATTATCAAGCGACAAATGCATCAACCTAACCTTTGCCACAATCATGGTTTATCACAAGGCACAGCCTTCACCTGTGCCCCAAACCATGTCTTATCACAGCGCATGAATCCAAACCCTGCCACAAAGGAGCCAAGCCAGGATGGCCCGTTGCATTATGTTAACTAGTGCAGTGTTCCTCAAACTTGGCAACTTTGAGAAGAGTGGACTTCATTTCCCAGCATGGCTGGCTGGGGAATTCTGGGAGTTGAAGTCCCCACGTCTTAAAATTGCCAAGTTTGAGGAACACCGATCTAGTGGAAATCACAACGGTTTCCTCCTTCCCTCGCTTTTTCCTCACCCTTCTCATGGATAATTAATTTCTTTCCATCCCTTTAAATCTCTTATTTTAAATTTCCAAATGAAATGGCTGCTGCCCAACCTGTAAAATGTGGAGCCACCGGCCCTAGCCCATCTAGCCCATCTAGCAAGGCCAAAGAATCTGCATAGACGAAGAGACCCTTGTACTTATGAAGCTCCAGAAAGGGAGATTGATGGATGAAGCTTCCTTCTTTCCTCCAAGATGGCCCTTTCCTTAGAAGCTTCTTCACAACCCCTTCCTTTGAAATCCCCCCCTCAATTCTGATTTTTTTTTTTTTTTTAAATGGGAGAATAAGGCCAGAGTACCCATTTCCTTCCAAGCCCTTCTGGAATAAGATAAATGATAGTAAGATAAAACAGAAGAACCCTTGTACCTGCAAAGAATCTAAAACAGGCACCAGAGGGAGCCCGCGTTGCAGGATGATTTTCCGGAAGAAAAAAAAAGGAACTAATAGGAAACCCCTAAGGGTTGACCCCTTCCTGCCACGAGGTGGGGGAAGCCTGGGAGGGCAGACCCTGAATTAAAGTGGGCGATGGCACCGGCTGGACTCTAGGTCAGGGTCCCAGGGCCTCCCAGGAATGGCTGTTTGCCCACTGGCATTTTTTTACGGGGCCCTACGCTCCTGCTAAAAACTCAAATAATTGGATAGGGCTGCAAACATCCAGGGGACCACTAGGGGCAGCAATGAGAACAGGGTTGGGTTGCCTCTCTCCTGCCGCCTATAGGCCACACAGATGTCTGCAGTTCCAGTAGGCCAGTTTTAACTTTTGAAAGGAATGATCCAGAGCTTCCTCGGAGCAAGGACGTTGGTTCCTAAAAGGTCCCTTGTGCAGGGGAGGTGGGCAAGGAGCCGGTGGCATCACATCTTACAGGTCAGGCTGCAACCACCTCATTTGAAAATGTAAAATAAGAAATGTAAAGGGATTGAAAGAAATGAATTCCCCATGAGAAGAGCAGAGAAGAAATTAAGGGGGAGCCAAATGGCTAGCTGGGGGCTCCCTTTCCTCTTCCTTCTCGCCTTCCAGGGATCTCCACCCCCCACCCCATTCATTGAAAGCAGCTTTCCCTGAGAACAATGCTTAGTTTTCACAGCATCCCCGCCTGCCTTCTCCTGTCCTCATCCTCCACTTTGAAAGGACGCAGCCAATGAGATCATAAGATCAGCTGTGGATCACATAGAAAGCCTCTTTGCATATTACCTATAAACTGGTTTTGGACGTCTTGGAGAAGAGAGGCTGGCAAACTTTCGGCTAATTGCACAGCATGAGACCAAAGACTGTCAAGCCAAGAGATTAAGATGAGGATGGGACTAATACGTTTCTCTAAAGCCGTGTTTCTCAACCTTGGGAACTTTAAGATGGGTGGACTTCAACTCCCAGAATTCCCCAGCCAGTCTGCCACCTAGAAACCCACAGCTTGGGGCTTGGCAAAGAACAAGGCATCTGATGGGTTTCCTGGCCAACGGGGGCAGCCGCCGCAGCAACAGGGTTGGCGGTGGGGTGTGTGGAAAAGAGCTTCCTCGCCCAGCCGGCTCGCGTAACCGTCTCCAGGGAAAGGCCAAGGTGACATCAAGAGGAGGCAAAGCCATTTCACCACGCTGGCTGCCTTCCCCGGCTGCTAGAGCCCGGCTCCTGTGTCCCTCTTCCGGAGGAGAGGCGCTACCTTCCCGCTTCCAAGGAGGAGGAAGATGACCAGGGTCAGCCAGAGGGGCGAATGGTTCATCGCGGAACCATGCAAGGCTCTTTCTCTCCTGATGCCGTTTGGCTTCACATGGTGCCCCTTGCTTTCTGCTTCTCCCCTTTCACCTTCCCTGGTCTAGGAGGACCCACCTCCGTTCTTGGCCAGCCTGAACGGAGAACAGAGGCGTGGGCAGGCCGGAAGCCCCTCTCATTCCTGCCTCCCTCACACTCCTTCCTCCTCCTCCTCCTCTTCCTCCCCCCCCCCAAGAGTCCAAGGCTTGGCACAGGTTCGCTGGAGACACAGCTGCCACTACTGAATGTTTAACCCCCCCACCCGGCACCGGGGCGGACGGCTTCCTCTTCGCCCCAGAGAGGAGACAGAAGGAATCCTAACAGGCATTTGCACTCCTTGCCATCACCGGGGGGGGGGGGGGGGAGGGCGGCGGGACTTCCTCCCCCCCCCCCGCAGCCAGCTGTGTGACAACCCAATGCCCCTTTGCCCGGGCAGGCAATCTGGCCACTCCTTTCCTGCTGCCCCTGATTTGGCAGGCTCCCAAACAGCTTGCCAGTGTGGGCTGGTGTCAGAAAACCTAACCTTGGCAACCGTTCCAGGTTGCTTCCCCACCCCTCCCCGTTTAAAAGATAAACACAAAGACTTTCAACAGCACGTCCCCCCCCACCCCGCAGTCTCTGAATTTAGAGCAGGAAAAACTTGCTCTTCTCCATCTTCTCTGCAGCCAACTCCCCCCCACCCCTCCCCATAATAATTATAATAACTATAATCTCCTTTCCCGTTTCGCTTCTAGCAGCAGGGCAAGGGGGGAAAAAGTGTCTGTCTCTTTAAGACTGTCAGGTTGCAGAGAGCAGATGGCATTTGCTTCTAGACTAGAGCTGGTTCTTTGTGTGGCTGCACAAAAGAGGGAGCCGTCTCTCCTGAATTTACCCCCCCCCCCGCCTTTTGTGCTGGGGTGGAGTTGGGCGGGGGAGAAGGCAGCCAGGAAAGGCCTGGATCTGAGGAAGGAAGAAGGGAAGGAACCATGTGGGAGAGGAGGAGATGGAAGTGGCAGGGGCCCACCTGTTTTTGTTTTTCTTTTTGCAAAAGTGAAGTTGCCTTGGCCAGGCGTCTGGAGAAGAACTGAAGATGTTGCCTAGTCTGGCAATGAAACGTCTGCGAGAAAACAACAAGGCTCAGAGAGCACCAAGGACTCCACAATTTCCACCTAGCTGGGCAAGCTTATATACCTACCCATCAGCCTTTTGTGTGTGTGTGTGAGCGCGCGCGCGCACCTTCCGAGTGATGGTTTACTCCTGGTGACAGCCTGGACTTCTGTAGTCCCTGCAGTTTTCTTGGCAAGTTTTCAGAAGTTCTTTGCCTTTTTCTTCCTAGGGCTGAGGGTGTGTGACTGGCCCAAGGTCACCCAGATGGTCTAGGGCAAGTGTTTCTCAACCTTGGCCACTTTAAAATGTGTGGACTTCAACTCCCAGAATTCCCCAGCCAGCCATGCTCAAGCCTCAGATTATGTACCTTCTCGTGCCTGGAATGGGGTCTCCATTTCGTTTTAGCTTCATCTCATCCAGCGTTTCTCAACCTTGGCCACTTTAAGATGTGTGGCCTCCAACTCCCAGAATTCCCCAGCCAGCCTAAAATTGCCAAGGTTGAGAAACACTGGTCTAGTGCCTAAGGCAAGTCTAGATCTCCTGGTCTGGTGCCTTAACCAACCAACCAACCTGCTTCCCACCCCTCAGGCTGCTACCGTAATGAATCGCAGGTACCTGGACAGGAATAAAATTCAGCAGGGGTCTGATAGCCCCTTCTCCGACTTGAGTTCTGGTGAGCTGCAGTTCAGTTCATCTGAATGCAATACAGGCGGCTGCACTGATGCAGGATTTACACCGGGGTGGAATGGGCGGAGGAAGGCCAGTGATGCAGAAGCAATTTACACCTGAGACAGATTACAAAGTTCTTTATCAATTAACAATTGTAAGGCGCTAAAATCCCATTGTGTTTGCAGAGTCCTTTTGAGATTTCAGGACACCTTTTGATGTGTGTGTGTGTAAATTCAGCAATCTTCCCTCCCTGGTGCTGTTCAAGCCTCCTTTTTCCAAAAGGGCCCCTTTGAAGTAGAGTGTTTTGGAATGTTGAAATTTTTTGATAGGACTTCATCCTTGTTTTGAGTCCTGAGGCTAGACTTGTGTCCATCAATTCTTGGGGGCAAAGTCTGTCCTGCCAGTCCTACTGAGAATCCAGAGGGGCATCGCTGGCAGATGATGGGATTATCTCAGATTACAGAAGACCATGAAAGAAATCTGCTTTTTGTGTGAAGTGAAGAGGGGGCACGGGACATGGCAGGTGACTAGATCAGCATTTCTGGGTAAAGATGGAAGAATAAGATGGGGGGGGTGAGTGAGTTCATTAAGGACCTTCCTCTCTCCCTCTGCTCAGGCCAAGCTGTAGAGGAGTATGGAGGTGGCCTTGAAGGAACAATGTGGAGACTGTTGGGAAAACATGGCGTTGACCCAGGAAAACAGGAAGACGTGAGAAAGAAACTCAAGATTCCCCACCTTGATTCTCTTTGGTGTAAGAGGGAGGGAACGGGAAATGCCTTCAGGATTCTGTTAACAGAACCAATATCAATAAAGTAGAGTTCTAGTATTTCTGCTGCCTGACCTGGTCTACCTTGACACCCTGTTGCCTGAGGAGGGCCATCCTAGCTTCTAACCTTGACCAGGATGGAAACACGACTGACTCCTCCTTCCTGGCTTCAAATCCCTCCCCAGCACTGCAATCCAGCCCTCGGGAGCCTTTGGGTTGTGATGTTCAACGCAGCGCAACAAACTTCTCTGGTGATTCAGAACCAGCCTGTTGGCGGGCATGGATGCCTAACGCGCGCACAGATCCATACACAAGCCATATGTGTACCCTTAATCTGACAGCGCTTCGGAGAAAACAGTCTGTGCAGGAAGGCGACTGGAGGTGGTTGTTTTCTGTATGGCTCCTTGGCATCTCCTCCGAGTTCGGTCGCCGCCAGTCAGCCCACAGCCTCGAGGGAGGGCCAAGTCGATAAACCAGTACAGTCAAAAGATCAGGCGGGCCAACGGTTGGCCGCTTCTAAATTGAGGAGCCTTGATTATAGATTGAGGCTGGGGAAAGATGGAGGAAAATCCTCAGGAAGCAGAAGTGTTGGAGGAGCACGAAAGCACATCCCTGCACAAAGAAAGACATCACAGGATTACAGAAGTGGAGAGAGGATGCACGCATGGGGTGCGTGGAAGACACCCGCACCTTCTTTTCACGCTGGCAGAAGTGTTTCTGGCTTTCACAGCCTCGTTGGCACACCGTGCACACTTTTCAGCACTCGCTGTCTGCTAAACTCACGGCCGCCCCCCACGTCTCTTCCTGGGCACAGCCGCGGCAGTTCAACATGGCGGCTGCGAGTTCCTTGATCGAAAGAGAAGGAATGGGGTGCAACTCCAAATCAGGGATCCATCATGGCAACCTTAATGACAGCAGGGGACAGAGTGCACGAAGACTTGGTGCAGTTGGTTTGATTTCCCGCCTAGCGTGTTGTACAAACCCATCCAACTGTGGTTTATCCCGCAGTTTCTTTAGCACAACCTGGGCCAGTGTTTCTCAACCTTGGCCACTTTAAGCGGTGTGGACTTCAACTCCCGGAATTCCCCAGCCAGCCACGCTCAAGCCTCGGATGATGTACCTTCTTCATGCCTGGAATGGGCTCTCCATTTTGTCTTAGCTTCATCTAATCCAGTGCTTTTCAACCTTGGCCACTTGAAGATGTGTGGACGTCGGCTCCCAGAATTCCCCAATGCTGGCTGGGAATTCTGGGAGTTGAAGTCCACACTGCTTGAAGTTCCCAAGGTTGAGAAACACTGACCACGCAGGTCCTCGCAACCATGCTGAATCCAGGATCCCATCGCTTGCTAGTCGAGGTTCAAAAGGGACGGGCTACATTATGGCGGGAACCCAGCCTTTGTCTGAGCCTAGCAGGGGAACCAGGACATTCTCCTTATCCTGACGGCGCCGGATGCGTTTGGGCGTTACGTGGAATGTGAGTGGAGATGCCAGTGGAGCTGCCTCACCCAGCTCTAGGCTGAAGGATACGGCGTGAGTTCTTTCTTCAACCTGCTTCCACCGAGGTTTGAAAAGGACGTGGCTCGCCGAGAGCCGTTCTCAGAAAGGGGGAGGCATTTCCCACATCTGAACCAACGCAGAAGCTGAACTTGAAACAGGGCACTAAGCCAACCTGGCCGAGCCAGAAGTCTCCTGCCGCTTTTCGCAAATGGAGACTGGAGGGGGTGTATTATTTTAACCTAGTTTGCTTCCTTCCCGGCCTTTCCCCACTGCTGCGCCTTGACTGCCTTACTGGCATCAGCTCGACACCTTGTCTAAAGCAGGGGTGCGCTGCTTTTCCAGGATAGGGGCCCCGTGGCGAAAGGGGTGAACCGGGCGGGTTCAGGGTATGGCAGGACGCTGAAACGCAAACGAAACAAAATGACTTTGCAGCCGTGCGTTTCAGCAGCTTTAAAAACGTTCTGCGTTCCTGCGCCCACAGTAGCCCACGTGCGCTCCTGAGCGTACACATGCCATCCTTCTGCAGCAAACCGGCTGCCCCGAGGCCTTGTCCCGAGACTTGTCATTCACGGGCACCCTTGCTGGGGGGGGGGGGAAACACCTCCGTGTCTTGGCTGGTATCCTCGCGATCTTGGCAGCTTGCTTTTTCCCAGGATGGCTGCCTGGTTCTTGGACTCCACTCAACCCCCAGGGTGGCGCTTCGAGAAAACCAAAGGGTGGGGGGGGGGAGGCAGGAGACCAGCCAGAAGGCAGCAGATATGGGGTTTGTGTAGTTAGCAGGCAGGCAGGCTGTCCTTTGCTTCTGCCTTTATAGCAGCTACTCTTGCGAGGTCTCGGCACCCTGCTTCAGTTGTACTGCAACCCCAGTCTCGCCTCAGAGGACATCCTCTCTTGCCAGTTCTCTTTTGAAGCCAAGAACCCTTTCTCCGACAGCAGCTACACTCGCAGGCCTGTTGCTATGGTGTGTGTGTGTGAGAGAGAAAGTGGGGGGGGGGGTGCGTGCACAGAAGGAGAGGAGCAAGTGAGCAGGTGCCTGTTTAGACAATGCGATTGCTTTCTGCAGCTCCCGTGGGAGGGCAAGTGGAGGGGGGGGGGGGAGGAAAAGCGGAAAAGGAAGGGGGGAAAGAATCAAGGTTGGAGGGAAACGTTCCCTGCTTCGGAGAAAAGCTGGTTGGTTCGTGCCCAGGCAAGCTGCTCTGGACTGAGATGGCCCTGCACGTTTTGGAGAGGGTGGGAAGAGAATCTGGGGAATGACGCTGTGGCGTGCGAGCGGTGGGGACCTTCCTTCTTTTCCTGGTCTTTGTTAGGGGCAGAGCTGGTCATTCTCCTGAACCCAAGGAGGAGAGAGAATTTTAAAAAAAGAATTTCCTGGATTCGGGTTTTTTTTAAAAAAAAATCTGTTCCATCGTGTCCGATTCTCGGAGACTGCCTGGACGAGTCCCTGCAGTTTTCCTGGCGAGGCTTTTCGGAAGGGGTTTGCCATTGCCTCCTTCCTAGGGCTGAGAGGGAGTGACCGGCCCAAGGTCACCCAGCTGGCTTTGTGCCTAAGGCGGGACTCGAACTCCAGGCAGCAGTTCCCTTGGACCGACTGACGCTCTCTGAGACGGGTGGGAGAACGAGAGATGCTCCTTCTGCCATGTCTCCGGAGAGATCAGTCTCACCGTGCATATGGTGGGTTCCTGGCAGAACGGCCTTATGTGCCTGGCATTCCAGATCCGCTGTTTCTGAGGGCGCCCAGCTCCCTCTTGCCAGCCAATGCCACTTCCACTATCGCCCGTGGAAGAGCCAGGATACCGGGAAAGCTAAAAGACCACCAGGTGGACTTGGGGAGGGAGGGAGGGGGGGGAAGACATCTGCCCGTCCTCCTCTGATCTGTGCCTGGAAATGCCGGAAGGAGACGTCCGCTCCGCCATCACCCCTCCCTTGTTCCGCTGCGGGCTTCCCTCCTTTGTGCAGAGATGAGAAAGACGCTCGCTCGCCACGTTGTTTCCTGCCTGGCGAACTACCCCATCCTACAGTGGATCGATAGGGCAGGATTTGTCCCCTTACCCCAGGGCACGGGGTTGCCCCTTCCTTTCCTTCAGTGGAAGAATGAGAGCAGACCTGCAGACGGGAGGCCCCCGCGAGATTACAAAACCCGACCCCTGCGAGCCTCTTCCAACTAATTGTCCAGGAAACAAACAAAACTCTCATCGGAGACAGGGTGATTGGCCAGAGTTCCCAAGCTTATGCACTTCACCACTTTCAGAGCCCTGTTTCCTTTGACATCAAAGTGTTTGTACAAAACATTAGGGAAGGGACAGATCCCCCCCTTCTTTAAATGTCTCCCTCTGCTTCTATTCTGTAGCCATTGTTTCCTTTCTTCTCTCTTGTTGGGTGGGTGTGTGTGTGTTTCTCCCTTAATTTGAGGGGAGGGGGCCAGAACTGTATTTATTGCCTTGGTGCATCTGATTGCAGAAGGGAAACAGGAAATCAGTAGGGTCATATTTTGTGACAGGGAATCAGAGATCATCTAAACAACCCCCCCCCCCAAAAGGGAGGGTGGAGGAGGAGGAGGGAAAACAGACGGAAACTGAAGGGGACAGTGGTGGGGATTACAGTAACGTCACTGAAGGCCGGAGTGGGGTTTTAAAATAAGCAGCAGCAGAATTATTTAATACTAGAAGCCAGTTTGGTGTCATAGTTAAGGCATCAGGCTAGAAACCGGGAGACCATGAGTTCTAGTCCTGCCTTAGGCACAAAGCCCGCTGGGTGGCCTTGGGCCAGCCACTCCCTCTCAGCCCTAGGAAGGAGGCAATGGCAAACCAACTCTGAAAAACCTTGCCAAGAAAACTCTGAGAATCAGACATGATTGAACGGATTTTTAAAAAAATAGTAGTAGTAGTTTAGGAAGATTTGGGTAGAGGGAAAAGACATTGACCCACATTTCTGTCAAGCCAAGGAATGGAGTAGACTGTGTTTGACTGATACACCAGGGACTGTATCCAAACAGTAGGTGTGGAGTGATTTAAGGACTGGGGAGGACTGGGGAGACCCAGGTTCAGCCCCCCACGCCCCGGCATTGAAGCTTCCTAGGTGACTTTGGGCCAGACACTCTCAGCCCAACCTACCTCACAGGGTTGTTGTGGGAAAAAACAGGAGGAGGGAGGACTATATCTACTACCTTGAGTTCCCAAAGATCTTAGTGAGGGCCCCGTACAGCAACAGCATGTCTGGTTCTGCACCTCCATGCTAGGCCAAGGTTTAATCATAGTTTGTTGAACGAAACACAAACATAATCCAAAGCTACCAACCCCAGTTTAGAGAGGGGCTGAGCCAAGATGAAGCAAACCAGGTTATAGCTTTAGTGTTCCAAGGGAATCCAGCCAGAAAATCCAGGGACTGCTATCCGGAAGAGACACGGAGGAGAGATGGGGTGCAACGTTTCACCAAGGGTTAGGGTAGCCTTCTCCAGTGTGGTGCCCTCCAAAGACACAATCTTGGGGGTTAATGGATCTATGGCCCTGTTTCAGCTCTCTTGATTCAGAGGCTGGCCATGCCAACCCACTATTGCCATAGACTAGTGTTCCTCAACTTGACAACTTTAAGATGTGTTGAACGCTGGCTGGGGAATTCTGGGAGTTGAAGTCCACACATCTTAAAGTTGCCAAAGTTGAGAAACACTGCCATAGACCATTATATGAGTCACTGTCCTAGATATTCTCGCCAAAGATTATCTGTTTACTTCATGGGGAATCAAAGGGAAGAGATTGCTGTCTAAGAACATCTCAATTCAATACATTTTTGTTGTTCAGTCGTTTAGTCGTGTCCGACTCTTCGTGACCTCATGGACCATAGCACGCCAGGCCTTCCTGTCCTCCACCGTCTCCCGGAGTTTGCTCAAATTCATAATTTAATACATAGAGGGATACAAAAGCAATTTTATCAGACCGGTGTAGGGTCTGCTCCATTTTCTAGGTTCACACAACCATCAATTCACAAGTAAACCTACCTGGGATGGGTCTGCGTAACACGCGAAGGCACGCTCAAAACACGAATCCAAGTTAAAACCATCCAAACTTAGGAAGATGTGGGAACGCATCTGCTCCCCGTTGACCTAACTTGGTTGAAAATATTGCCAATGTTTGAAGGGATCCTAAACCTCTTCCTCGTCCCCAATATACACACTCAAGGGCCTCCTCAGTGGAATATATTCTCTCCCATCAAATCCATGTAATATTACGGATCCGACCCAGCAGTCTGGAGGGCCCTTTTTCTTTCCATCTGCAAACAAAATCCTCTCCATTTCTGTCAACTTTGCCCCGGGGGTTCATCTTTCTCAGCCTCTGAGAGACCGAAGGGAGAAGCTGGTCCAGCCATGCGTGGCCCGAAGCAGATGCTTTTGATGCCAAAGGCGTGCGGGGGGGGGGGAAGGGGCGGTGGTCCCGGCATGTCCCGCCAGCCAAAGTCCACGGAATCGCACCGGGCAGGACGCCGCGCAAGGGCATCGACCGGCGTTGCGCAGGAGACCTTCCAGGCCGGGATCGCAGGCGAAAATCACGTGCCCCCCCCCCCCACACATCTCGTCCCTCCCGCCGGATTGGAGGGGTGTTTCTGAAAATGGGTTCGGGGGCGATCGCCGCGCGGGCGGGGCTGCGGGGAGGGAGGCTTGGTTCTTTCCGGGGGGCGGGGGAGGGAGGGAAGAGCGGGGACCCCTCCCCCCTTGCCCACAGCCAGAGGAGGCACTGCAAGGGGTCCCGCACTGGGGAACGGAAGCGGCCAGCGGGCTTTTGTCCATTTGTCGTCCGCCCCCACCCCACGCAGAGGACCGGAGTGCGAGTCCCACGTGCTTCTGGCCGGCAACGGGATCCGAGGCTCTCTCGGCCCCTCCGGTCGCGGCTGCAAAGTGGCTGCCCAGGAACGGAGATGCGTCTTCCTCTCCCCACGTTTGGGAAGTGGCCCCGGGACCGATGCTGAAGGGGGCGGCTGCGAGGACCGGGCTTCCCCGGCCTGACCTTTCCCTCTGGCGCGCATGCACGCACGCACGCGCGCGCGCTCCTCCCGAGCCGCGCACACCTGGCGCCTCTCTCTCGCGCGCGCGCTCTCTCCCCCCCCTCCCCCCGGCGCGCGCCTCTTGCCTCCGCGTGCCTCTGGCCAGATGTGCAGGCAGGAGCCGGCGGAAGGGTCTGAGGGGAGGAGGTGCGAAGGCAGGGGGCTGGAACTACTTTCTCCTCACCAGCAGCCAGAGCAAAAGCGGGGGGGGGGAGGGGGGAGGGAAAGGGGAAAAAAGCGAGGCAGCGACTCATTGTGTGCGAGGGAGGGAAAAAGCGATGGTGGCGGCGGCCGCGCGAGGAGGCAGCGCTTGCGAGTAGCCCTCTCCCAGCAACTTTTTTCGCTCCGAGTGCCCCGCCCGCCTCGGGGGGGGGGGCGGCCCTGCTTTCTCCAACGTTAACTCGGGGTAGACCCCCCCCTTCCCGGTTTTTGCACAAGTTACTGCATCTCTGAAGGGGGTGGGGAGAAAAAGAGAGGCCGAACTAGGGCTTTGGAGGGGCGCTTAGGCAGACTTCTAGGAGGCCAAGCAGCGCCCGGGGGTCCCGGGGCCACTTCCCGAGCGGGGGAGAGGAAGAAGCATCTCCGTTCCTGGACAGCCCGGTTTTCAAGGATTTTCTTTAAGGTTTCTTCTCCCGCCCCCCCCCCCCGCCCCCCAAACCTTTTTCCAGTATTTTCAGGGGGAGCATCCGGGGTCTTCCTTGGCGACCCCCCCAACCCGTGGGGACCCCATTCCTCCCCGGATCTCTCCCCAGGGGCTAAGCGCCCCTCCGCGCCCGAGGCTTTCCCCCCTCGCGCTCCGCCTGCGCCCGTTCCGGGGAACTTTACCGTAACTTTGCAAGGCGGCGGCGGGAGGGGGGGAGGAGCGCGCGCGGCGAGGAGCAGCCGAGCGCGCCGCACGCCGGCCCGGGGCTTCTGGGTCCGGGCGGGCGCCCTCCTGGCCCGCCCAACTTTCCCTTCCCATGCCAGGGATGGCTCCCCTGCTCCGGCGGCTTTGAATTGGGAAGCCGGGGCAGGAGGCGGCGGGAGCCGGCTCGCTCTCCCCCCAGAGCCTCCTTCCAGCCGGAGCGAGATGCCTTCCGTCATGGAAAAATCGGGGATCCTGTCCAGGAGCCGGGCCAAGTCGGCCCCCAACGGCCCCCACCCCAACTCCGAGGACGAGAGCAGCGAAGAGGAGCATTCACACGGTGAGGCAAGGGCGGGCCGAGGCGCGCGGCGCACGGGGGTTTTGGTGGTGCCGGAGGGAGGGAGGGAGGGAGGGAGGGAAGGCGGGCAGGATCAGGATCGGGCCCGGCCCCCCCTCCAGCGTCCCGGGGCTGGGGCTGCTGCGGGAGACAATGCACGGCCCCCGGGGGTGCCCTTTAGGGCGATCTCCCCCCCCCCGCCTTCCGCTCCGCCAGTTTGCAGCCCCCTCTCGGGCAAGGGGCGGGAGAAAGCGAGGATGCTTCGGGTCCCTCGCGACCTCCTCTTCCCCGCCAGGCTGAGGTTGGGGAGTTCGCTTCGGGAGTGCCCGATTTGTGCCTTCCCGTCTCCGCTCTTGCCCGCTTTAGGCATGGCGGGGGCTTCTTGCCCCACCGCACCCCCTCCCCCCGGCTTTGTTTGGCATCTCTAGGGGATGGGATGGAAGGAGCCTTCCCATTCCCCAAGGGGGTCTGTTCCTCACCGCAGCCAAGCATGGGGGGGGGGCTACTGCTGGGGGAGGGGGCAGGAAGCCCACTGGCCAGGGAGAGACACCCCAAGGACCCCTGCAATCGCGCCCTTCGACTCCGGCCTTTCCAACATGAATTCCTGGGACGGAAGGAACCTGTATTTGGTTTGGAGGTTTAAACCAGACCAGCATCACTGCCCTGGCTGGCCAGCCACAGACAAGGCTCCTCTGGCCCCTCTGGACTGCCGGACAGGCCTTGCTAATTCCGCCCCCCCCCCTTACTACTTCCGTGATGGAGGGGCGGGGAAGCGAAGCTCAAGCTGCTTCCATGCCATCTGTCTCTGCCAAGCCACACACACACCCCTTAAATATCCCACCTGCCCAAAGCTACACTGATTTTTCCCATCAAATGCAGGAGGTATCTGGGGGGGGGGGGGCAGGTTGCATGATGCCCCCTAGATGTCACAAGTGAGCTATACCTGTTTGAAAGTTGAAATGGCCCTGTTCCCACCACCACCACCACCACCCCGTGGAAAAAAAAGGCTGACAAAAAAAGGCTGACGGGGGATGTTACTCCACTCTGAATAGCATAAAACCTTTCTAAGCAGACTCCGGCCTGCACCCGGCATGTGTTTCTGAGACCTTGTGCCAGAAAGGGAAAGCACAGGAGCTCCTTGGCATGTCATTGGCTAAATGTTTCCAGATCTTGCCTGCTGTTTAGCAGCTGTTTAATAATATCAAGGGAGGGAGGGAGGGAGGGAGGAAGGAAGGAAGGAAGGAAGGAAGGAAGGAACAAAGAAAAAGCAAAGGAACAGGAGCTGGTGGGTGGGGTGGGGGCAGGGATGGAGAGGGTGCCTCTAAACTTTAAGTGCAGATGGTGCCTTTGGCAGGATTTTGAGCTATTCTGCTGCTTGTTGTTTTCTTGGGGGGGGGGCGGCGTCCCAAGGGGCCTTGATTCTCAAGTACCCAAAGGTCTGTGCTTCAGAGGTGATGTGTCTGGAATGCCAACACAGAGCGAGTGATGACCAGGAAGGAGGTGACTCAGCTGGAGACAGCTCTGCCACCGCACGAGCCGGGCATAGGGCTCGGTGGCTCCTTTCCGACTCCTGGGCCTCACCTGGGAGAGGGACAGAGCTGTGGTCGGCCATTAGCCAGGGCTCCCTTGGGCAAAAAAGTCACCGCCCCTCGGCCCAGAGGGCAGCCGTGCCATCACCCCAATACATCAGCCGCCCGGCTAAGGAAGCAAAAAACAAAACGGAAGGCCACGGAACGTCCTCTTCACCCCCCAAACACCCCTGCCTCTCTTTCGCAGGGGAGGAGAATGGCTTCCTGACCCTGCGGTGGGCCATTCGGGTGAACGTGGCCTGGGCGACGTGGTGGTTTGGCAAGCTGGGGGAGGGGGGCGGCCATTGTTTGAGCATACTGGGGAAGCAAGCCACCCCTTTGAGCCAGAATGTTTTCTTTGGACATGTGGAGATGGTTGTGCATTGCGAACCCACGTGCGGGGTGTCACCCATCCGTTGGACGCCTGGATCCCTGCCTGGGCACCTGGGGCCTGGCGTGCATCTTCACTAGCAAACTGTCTTTCTGGGTTTCCGTTGCACCAACGCGTGCAGCCAGCTGTCGGCCCTCCTCCTCTTCCTCCTCCCCCCCTCCCGCCACCTTGGCCTCTGTTAACTTGAGAAGCAGGTCCAAGCGGGACCCTAACCCTGACCCTAACCCTATCCAAGCCCGTGGGTCTTTCTTGTTCCTTTGCAGATAGCATGATCCGTGTGGGAACAGATTACCAGGCAGTGATCCCAGAGTGCAAACCAGGTAAAAGGTCCCCTGGGGGAGATGGGGCGGTAATAGAAATTGGAAAATAAATAAATAAACAAACAAATAAATAAATAAATAATGGAACTGGGGCAGGGAGAGGAGGAATCTGCCAGACTGCAGGCGAGGGTTCGAGGCCGGGCAGATGGGACCCCGGGGAAAGCCGCATTTCTAGTCTAATCAGTTGTTTTCTCCCTCAGGAAGAAGCCTGGGGGGTGGGGGGGTGGGTATGACCCTCTTCCCCCCCCCCCCGCAGCTCTGCTCCCAGTACGATCAAAGACAAGACAAGACAGGTGCCCTGTTCCCACCATCCTTGCAGTCCCGGCCCGCCCAGAGATGCTAACCGATTTAAGCCTGCTTTGCTCTTAGTTAGGGGGCTGTGGTGGAGGTCAAGACCCTTCTTGCATGCTGGTGAAGAGTGATGGGGGGGGGCTGCCTGTTGTCTAACAAAAAAGAAGACTGGAGCTCCAGGCAGCAGACGTGGGGGCTGGTCGGGGTGGGTGGGCAGGCGAGGGCGAGGGGTGGGGGGTGTTCCTTCCGCGCCCGCTGTCCTCCTCCTCTCCCCCTCCTTTGGGGAGGGGGTCTCGGCCTGCTTTAACGCCGAGCCATGTGCACTGACGGCCCTTCTCTTTGTTTATCCAGAAAGCCCCGCTCGGTTCAGCAATAAGGAATTGAAAGGGATGCTCGTTTGGTCCCCAAACCACTGTGTTTCGGACGCCAAATGTGAGTCGCTCCCCCCCCCCCACTTGCCCCTTGTGTGTGGAAAGAGCAGGAAGGCAGCCTCAGATCAATGGCTTTTTGCTTCCTGGGCACCCCTGGAGCGCCTTCTTCCTTCAAGCCATCTTGATCTTTGAATGCGCTGACAGCTTCCCCCCCCCCTCTCTCTTCCTCCCCACTTGGAGCCCAAACCACCTCCAGAAGGAACCTTGCCCTAGGTTTTCTAAAGGAAACCTGGAGGGGGGGGGCACACATTCCATCCTCAGCCGGTAACAGAGCCCTTGATTGGCAGCTCCCCCTCCCCCTCTCCCCTCCCCTCCCCAGGATTTCTAGAAGCAATTACTGTATGGCTCCTGTGCTCCCAGGTTTTTAATCTGGCTGGTACAGGCAGCAGGGAAGACAGTCCTGCCTCTGGGTAGCCTTTGCTGAAGCAGGGAGGGTCAAAGCCGGGGTTCGCATCTCCCGGCGGGCGCTGTGGCTTTTGATGAGTGCCCCCTAAAGCATGGCCTTGGGCAGTCAGCGAGCGGGGTGGGGGAGGAGATGGGCTACAGCTGAACTGTTCTGTGAGGCTTTCAGGTGGAAATGGGAGGGGGGGGGTCAAATAGGTGCCTTCCCTACCCTGAGCCCGCCCCCCCCCACACACAAATACCTGGGTATCTGTATGGTTCACACTCCCCGTCTTTTCCCCCAAGAGAGGTTTCGCAAGCAGCTGGCTATGAAATCCGCTTCAGACGCAAGGCTGGGGTTTGCAGAGAGCGTTAGGCCAAGCCAAAAATGAGACGGAGCAGAGTTGTGGGAAGGAAGCCCTGGACATCCTTGTTAAGCTGTGGCAGGATATATTTGTCTGAGCGCAACAGATTGTAGAAAGGCAGCAATTGCTTTCGAGGGCCGTGGGAACACCCAACCTTAGCTTGGCACAACTACCCCCCCAATATGGGCTGCATCGGGAAGACCGTGCCTGTTTAGGCCCTCCTGAAGAAGGTACCTTTTCTGCAAAAGATGCACCTCAACTTGCCATCTTGCTGGATTGGCAGGCATCACAGAATCGGAGGCAGTGCACCCTCGGCTGGCCCACTAAGTAGCCGGCAGCCACCTACCAAGGGAAAAATATTGGCAGCAGTATGATTTATTCTGGTGTTCCTCCGCCCCCTTTCCAGGCTCTGACATTTATCTCTTTCTCCCTCTAGTGGATAAATACATCGCCATGGCCAAGGAAAAGCATGGTTACAACATTGAACAGGTAAACAAAGGAATAGAATTAAAAGCCCACCCAAACCTTCCTTGATCTCAGTCGCATCACTCATCTTCCCAACCGGCACTAGAAACTCACTTTTAAAGGGACCCCCACCTCGTCAGGCTTTGAAGAAACAGGTTTCTATGACCGCAGCTGGCTACTCACCACAATCTTGGTCTCTTTCTCTTCTCCCCCACAACAGGCTTTGGGGATGCTCTTGTGGCACAAGCACGACGTAGAGAAGTCGCTGGCCGACTTAGCCAATTTCACCCCTTTCCCTGACGAGTGGACCGTGGAGGACAAAGTCCTGTTCGAACAAGCCTTCAGCTTCCATGGCAAAAGTTTTGCTCGGATCCAGCAGATGGTAAATGCCCCATTCTGCCTGGCCCAGTGGTGGTAGAACAAGACAGTGGCAAAAATGAATGAATGAGATGCTTTAATTATAACTTACCAGCAAAAAGCAGGTCAGCAGCAGCAGGCTGTAGCCAGGCTACTCTCGGTGAGCAATTGCAATTGCTGGCAAAAAGCAAACCGGCTGTCCTGTTCTTTGCCGGCAAGCAAGGAACAAGATGTGCTTTTGCCATATTTGAGCATGTGCAGTGATGTCACTATGTAAGTCCCATCCAACAGCGGTATCACAATGCTGGGTCATAAAGGAGGGTCTCGTGGGGGCAGGCCTTGGGGTATACGTTCTTGGCCTCCATTTCTGAGCATGAGGGGTATTAAGTTTTCCAACTTTTTGCAAAAAAAACCCCATGCCTTTACAAACCATAATTGAATCAAGCTGGCTTTGCAGATCATATCAAGCTCCCCCTTAAGCTAACCAAGTTTGACCTCAGTGTAAAGTGTGAATACAGCTGCTGGGTCTTTCACTGGCCCAGTTTTAAGTGTGTTGTGTGAACCCGTCGCCATGGGGTAATAAGGTCAAGAAATCCAGCACCCAAGCTTTTGTATAATGATTGACCCTCTTCGCCACCTCATTATAAGGCTGTTTTGATAATCACTTTGTGCCACCGACACACCAATGTTCATCTCTCTCCGTCCACTCACGAAGCTTCCTGACAAGTTAATCTCCAGCCTGGTGAAATATTACTACTCCTGGAAGAAAACTCGGAGCCGCACAAGCGTGATGGACCGGCAAGCCCGCAAGTTGCTCAGCAAGAAGGAAAAGGACGACAGGTAAGCCAGCGAGGGGGTCTGCCACGAGGCACAGGATGCACATTTCAGGGTGATGGGGCAAG
This sequence comes from Charina bottae, assembly GCA_023362775.1. Lineage (NCBI taxonomy): Eukaryota > Metazoa > Chordata > Lepidosauria > Squamata > Charinaidae > Charina > Charina bottae. The sequence goes on along the minus strand of JALMGJ010000026.1, from coordinate 6,546,385 downwards.
CTTTGCAGTAGGTTATCTCACCCCCAAGATGCCCCCTGAGCTTGCTTGGGGCCAAATGCAGCTTCTCGCTGCTTTATAACAAGGGTCCCCAACTTCCTGTTAGGAAGTGGGCTGCACAGCAGGTGAGCGGTGGTGGTCCGCGCGATTGGCTCCTGCCTGCAAACCCCACCCCGTCCACGCGATTGGCTCCCGTCTGCAAACCCCGCCCCCCCCATCCATGGAAAAATTATCTTCCAGGACCAGTCCCTGGTACCAAAAAGGTTGGGTACCCCTGTTTTATAAGTATGGGGTGGTGGGGGCAGATGCAGAGGCGGACCACGTGCGTGTGTTTTTATGGACAGTTGATCTGAACAGGGCATTTCTGGGAACTGGGAAGAAACTAGGATAAATCCCTTTGGAAAAGAACCGCCAATATCTTTAGTTGGAGAAATCTGAACACATCCGTAGGATAGGCAGGTCTGGAGTGCCTGGGGAAGACTACCGCTCAAGGTGATGTATTTTCCCTACAGTAACGATGAACTGGAAGAGGCCCGGCAGGCCAGCGAAGGCGAATTTGATGCCATGGATCCGAAGAAGGAGGTAAGGGACCGGCAATGCTAAATCACGTACGCTGGGTCCAGCATGCTACCAACAGCTTCAGGATCTAGGACAGCAATATCCAGCCAGCCTGGAAATCAACTCAAAGCCTTGATGATCTCAGGGTTAGTCCTACTTCTTCGCGGACGAGAGATTGGTTTTCAGATTTCTCCTCTTATCGCCAGCCTTTGCTTTTAAAAGTAGCCACGTTCCTAGCCCTCATGGGTAGGAAGAGACCTTTTATGCACAGAAAGTTATCTGGATAGACGCATCCCTTACAGGTACCCTGCCTCTGTTAGGGAGACCACCTCGGCTTGCATAATCCTTCCGCACCATGGTAACGAGGTCACCAGGGTTTTATGAGCAGGTCAGAAACACGTGGAGGTGGATTCCCCACAGCAGGACAGGACTACCTTGAAGCAGGAAGGATTTGAAGGGGAGTCCCTCCTTGGACTCAACCGTGGGGCAGCTGGGGGTGGCGACGGCCGACAGGAAGCTCTGGCGTGGGCTGGTCCATGAAGTCACGAAGAGTCGGAAGCGACTGAACGAATAAACCACCCCCCTCCTTGGGGGGAGATGGGCGGTGATAAAAATTTGATAAATAAATTAAATAAATAAATAAATTCCCAGCCCGGCCCCCCGTTTCACCCCTACTCACTCTCTCACCCCCAGCCTAGTTATCAGAAGCCTCCCAGCAGCAAACCTGGGCCAATGAAGAAGGAGGTCCAACTTCCGCAATACCGGCACCATCCTCTCCGCGCTCGCCGGCGCCCTCCTAAGGGCATGTACCTGAGCCAGGAAGATATCACAGGCCTGTCTGCCAGCCCTGACATGGCCGTGCTCACGCTGCGCCATCTGGACTCTCAGCTGGTTTCACTCAAACGCCAGGTACCCCAATCAAATCCAGTGCAGAACTTTTGTTTTTCTTTTGCATTTGAATGCAGCCCTTACAGGTAGTCCTCGCTTAATGACCATTCATTTAGTGACAGCTTGGTCTTACGGCAGTGCTGGGAAAAAACGACTTGCAACCAGTCCTCAAACTTACGACGGTCACAGTGTCCACACGGCCACGTGATCGTGATTTGGGTGCTTGGCAACCAGTTTGTATTTATGACCGGCGCAGCTTCCTGTGGTCATGTGACCGCCATTTTCAACCTTCCCAACCGGCTTCTGGCAAGCAAAATCAATGGGGAACCGCGTGATTTCCTTAACAACCACATGGTTCGCTTAACGCCCGCGGTGATTTGCTTAATGACTGCCGCAAAAAATGATGTAAAATCGGGCCGGATTCGCTTAACGACCGTTTCACTTAGCAACCAAAATACCTGTCTCCATTGTGGTCGTTAAGCGAGGACTACCTGTATTTGAAATGCGTTTTCGGCAGCTGAGGATGGTTAAAGACATAGTGGCGCAACATCAACGTTGCTGGAGGAAGCCGTGTTCAAATGTTGACTCTTTTCTTCCATTGGTTTGGGGAAGGGGGCTTTAGTCCTCTTAATTTAGAATGTTGGGGGCACTTATTGCAAAGAAAACTTAGCCATTGTGGTTTGGCCCTCGAGAGCTTCATTTCAGGTCTATAGTTTGGTTTCCAGGGTAGCATAAAAGGGACCAGCTCTTCTTCTGTCTCCCCCTCCACCCCTTAAACTAGTGGGGTACTGCTGAGCCTTTTTACCTTCCCCCAAACTTGGAAGCCCCACCCCCACTGAGGCTCCCAATTCCTTCCATACTAGGTCCAGAGCATCAAACAGATCAACAGCAGTATGAAGCAGGCGCTAGGCGAAGGGATATACAAACTGCGCCCCCCCGAGGTAAGCGCAAGGCCAGCCTCCCCCCCCCCCCCCCGGAAGGGGAGACTAGGACTGTGCCAATTCATTCAGGGAAAGGACAGTGCTCAGGCCGGGAGAGAGGTCCATTGCTGTGCTCCCCGAAACAGGAGTGGGGGAAGAGGCGAAATGTTAGCTTAATTTATTTAGAATCTAGAGAACATTCAATTCATTCAGTACTGTTTCTTTAACTGAATGGGTGGCGACTTTTGGAGAGACCAGCGGGGACACACTGAAGGTTTTCAGGGGCCAGTCTGAGGATGTGCAGAGGCCTCCTCCCTATTTGAGGCTCCAAAGTGCTGTTGGGGGAGTGGGGGGGGGCGAAAAGGGGTGCACCCGAGATTCAAACCTCCCGTTTTCTGGCAGACTAACATCAAGTTCAACTCCCGCTGGACAACGGACGAGCAGCTGCTGGCAGTGCAGGGTGAGTCTTCCAATATGCACCAGGAGGACGGGAAGAGCAGGTGGCTGCAGGCCACCATGTGGAATGCGGGGGGGGGGGCCTCTCCCATTCAGTAGGATAAGTAAGCAGCAGTTTCCCCCTGGGGGCACCGGGCAGCATTTGTCCTGCGTTTTGTCGGAGGACAGTGCCCTCTTCGACGCAAGAGGCAAGCAGGGCTGCTAGAAATGGGAAGCGTCGGGGGGGGGGGGGCAGCCTGCCAAACGGCGCCCTGTTCAACCCTCGCTTTTCTCTCCACCCCCACCCCCCCGCCAGCCATCCGGAAATACGGCAAAGACTTCCAAGCCATTGCCGAGGTGATCAGCAATAAGACGGTGGCCCAAGTGAAGACCTTCTTCGTCAGCTATCGCCGCCGGTTCAACCTGGAGGAGGTGCTGCAGGAGTGGGAAGCAGAGCAGGAGGGCACGGGTCCAGCCCCCCCGCAAGGCAGTTCGCCCCCCCAGGAGCACAAGAGCAGCAGCGAGGAAGAAGACGAGGTGAGCGGGGAGGGCTGCCCCCCAGGGCCGCGGGGCAGGGTTGGGGCCGGCCGCGCTGACTGACGTTGGTTCTTCTGGTCCTCGCAGGTCCAGATCACAGCCGTGTCGCGTTCTGCGCAGCCGCCGCAGCAGCCGCCGCCACCGCCGCAGCAGCCGCCGCCTCCTCCTGTGCTCCCTCCTCTCCCAGCTTCCCCCCGCCCTCCGCCTGCTGCGCTCTCCCAGCCTCCCCCCTTGCTGAGGCCCACCCTCCCCACGGCGCCCATGCTGCACCGCCAACCCCCACCCCTGCAGCAAGGGCGCTTCCTTCAGCCCAGACTTTCTGTCAACCAGCTGCCGCCCCCGCTCATCCGGCCCGCTGGCTCCCGACAGGCACCGCCGCGGGGAGGCCAGCAGCACCCGCCGTTGCTCCTGAGCGGGGCGGGAGAGCCGCCTCCGCTGCCCTCCTCGGGCTCCCTCTGAAGGGGGGCCCCCTCCAAGTGAGCCTCGCCGCGGCCCCCGTGCGGCTGGGAACGGTACGACCTCTTTGCTGCCGCCGCCAGCCCAGCGGTGTGGGTCTGAGGCAGCGAGGATGGGAGGTGGTGGGGTGGGCAGGAGAGGAGGGGGCTTCTGCCTGTCCCTGCCATCCAAGTAGTGTTCAGAAAGCTGGCATCAAATCCCAGCTCTCGTGTACGATGGGGTGATGTTGGATGGGGGGGGCTTTGTGGGTTGGGAAAAGGTAGAAGTAGCTGGGGATAGGACTGGACCAACTGCTCTTCTTCAGGATCAGTGGTTCCACTGCCTGGGTGAAAGGAAGGGGGTGGCGCATTGGGGGGGAGGGAAAGGCAGGGAGGTGTGTCTGCCCAGTCTGGGGAGGGGGGGGAGAGGCTGACTGCTCCTGAACAAGGAATCCCCATTCCAAGGAACAAGGACTTGGAAGTTCTATGGAGCTGAGGAGGAAGAAGAAGGCAGACAACGGAGAGCCAGATTTGCTCTGTACTTACTCACCTTCCTTGAAGCGTGTGGGCATCTGAGGCCAGCCACGGGTCGTCGGTTCGGGTCGTCGGTTCGGAGGGGAAGAACAGGGCCATTTCCGTCCCCCCCTTTTCGAGGATTCGCCTCCCCTCTTCCCTTTGCCGGAAGCTTGGAGTTGGATTCTTTTTAAAGTTTGTGCAGCGTTTTCAATAAAGATATTTTGGTACAACCTTCGGGATGCTGCTTGATGTGAGAGCACGGTGGGACCAGGGGGCACCCCAATCCCCCCCCCCAAGTTGCCAATACGTAGCTTGGGACACTTTCCAAGGAAGAGCACGCCCCCCCCTTTTTTTTGTTTGAAAAACAGGCTTGGAGCACGTGCATTTATTTCTTTGGCTTTAATAAGAAACCGGCCACAGTCTGCCGAGAGATGCCACAAGTCTTCCCGGCTTTGCGAACCGGGCAAGCAGAGCCGAACGGATAGGAGGGGTGCTCTCCCCGGAGATCCCCCTCTTGCAGTGCCGGCTCTCCCCGTATTTCCACATGAAACGCCGCTGGTCCCAAGTCCTGGGGTGATGCCCAGCTTCCATCCCTCGTGTCAAGGGCGTGGGGTGGGGTGAGTGTGGAACCGAAAACAGGAATCCAACGCTAGGTAGGTGCTTTCTGGAAAGTTTTAATCTAGAACCTGTAAAACTACATCAAACGGCAGCATCCTTAGAGAGAGGGAGGGGGGAGGGGGGGAGAAATGAACCCCTCCCAAAAAAAGGACATGATTTTTTTTCTTTTAAAAAAAGGCATGTTGTGATGAGAACAAAACAAAAAAAAATTATAACCACTCACAAAACCGAGGTATCAGTACAGTTATATACAAACCAGGTGTGTGTGTGTCTGTCAGAGAAGGTGGAGGGGCTACAGAGCCCCCCAGGACCAAAAATACATTCTCAAGGGGCAATGTGACAATGAAAGAAACCCAGAGAGGGGGCCGAGAAGATGGGGGGAACTGAAGAGGTACTGCGACCAGGAGAGTCCCATTTTTGCTCTTGTGCTTTGGAAAGGGAAATAAAGATGGGGAGGGGGCAGGAGCCGTGTCCCCCCCCCCCCGCTTTTTCAGCAGAAATAAACCCAAGCTCTCCAGAAAGCAGGGGCAGCGTACCTGTGACTGGGTGTGTGTGTGTGTGTGTGTGTGTGTGTGTGTAAAACAGCAGGCCCAAAGCTCTTCAACCCATCCTGAACATCCAAAGGCTTTTGTGTGCGGGGCCCCTGAAGAGCCCCTGGCCATGCCCCCCCAGCAGCCTGTTCCACAGCCAGCCCGTGGGGCTTCCCCTCCGTGCTCGCTCGGGTTCCCCGGGAGGGGGGGTTGGGGAGGGGGGAGAGGCGGCCAAACCCCACAGCGGGTTCTGCAGCATCCAAGGCAGGAAGCAGCAGACGGGAGTCTCTGTTGAGTGTGTAAACAGGGCACTGACCGGCCCCAGAGAGGGCCCCAGAGAGTGGCCCTCTCGGCCCGATGCCTGTACAAAGGGGGGGGGACGAGGGGGGAGGAGTGATGGTTCAGGCTGCTGTATGAACAGAAACCCGACAGCACCCAGCCCTTCCTCCTTCAGCCCCACCAGCAGCTCCCAATTAGCGAGGAAGAACGTTTCATGCGGAGAGGAAAACCCGTTGGGGGATCTGGACGCTCGGACGTTTGGGGCGGGGGTGCCATCTGCAGGGACCCGGGTTTCAAGGGTCAGGCCGAGGGGGGAACCTCAGGAGTGCCCCTAGGCACAGGAGGAGGTGGAGGCGCTTCGCTTCCATCGCTGGCTGGAGCAAGGGGGAAACCCCCGGGGGGGGGGGGACCGTTGCTGCGTTAATGCCCATCGAGAACCTCAACTGTCCCTCTTCCCCCCTTGCACAAAGACGGGGAAGGCGCCTGGCTGCCCCCCCATCCCGGCCTCCTCCCAGCTGCGGTCCTCCACTAACCCGGGTCCCAAGGAGGAGGTGCGTGAGAGGGGAACGGCATTGTGGGAAAGGGCACGCTCTTGCTCCGGAGGGGATGGTCTCCGCTTTCTGCTGCGTTTGGTAAAATTGCAAACCCTGTCTCGTGTACAAGAAGAAAAGGGGCAAAAGGAGAAAAAAAAGGGGGAGAAAAAGTACCATGGTCGCCACGGAGACCAAAAGGGATGCCCCCTCATCCAACAGCCCTTGGTACACTCCCATTACTGTTGCCACGGAGACCGGCTAGGTGGCTGCCAACCACTATCCCACGCACCCTGTCTCCATGGAGATCCATCAATGGGGGGGCGTGGGGAGATGGAGGGGGGGTGCCCCCACCTCCCCCCTTGCCCAGCCCACTCCCTGCCTGCATGACCGGCACCAGGGCCCCTCCAGAGGGAAGCTGCAGCTCTCCTCCTCACCCCCCCTCCGTGTGTGTGCAGGCCAGGCACCCCCTCCCCTGGGGTGGCCCGTTAAAGCTTGAGTTCGTTGGCGATTTTGGAGGCAATGTTCTTGAAGGCCATGGAAGTGCCCGATATCCGCTTGAAGCGGACGCCGTTGAGCGAGAGGCGGGGGAGCTTGCAAACCTCCATCTCCCACTGGACGAAGGCCTCGTGGCCGGGCGCCCCGTGCATGCACAGGAGCATGTATTTCTCCTGCAGCTCGCACTGGCAATTGTTCGCGTCCAGCACTTTCCGGATCTCCTTCATCATCTCGTTGGGCTCCATGGAGCTGGTGGTCTTCATGCTCCAGGTGAAGCGCAGCGACCGCGGCTTGGCCTCCCGGTTCTCGTCCCGGTCTTTGTCCCCGCTGCCGACGCCCATCATGTGAGGCCTGCCGGGAGGGAGAAAGGGAGGAGGTGAGGGCAGCGGAGGAGCCCCCCCCGCCCCTCCGGCTGGCATCAGCACGCTGCCCAGCCTGACCAGTGACCCAGAAGAGCTGGGGGGAAGAAGGAAGGAAGGAAGGAAGGAAGGAAGGAAGGAAGGAAGGAAGGAAGGGAGGGAGGGAGGGAGGGAGGGAGGGAGGGAGCGAATGACAAAGAGGTCAGGGACAGGAAGAGGCGGAGGAAGGAGACGAGAAGGCGCCAAGGAGCAGCCTGGCCCTGCTGGAGAAACAGACAGAGTGGAGCAGCATCTTCCCCGGGGGCGGGAAGCCCCTCCCGGCCCTGGCTGCATCTCACCTGAGCGTCTCCACGCGGTCTTTGCTTTCGGGCTCATGCAGGTTCCTCAAAAAACAGAGCAGGAGACAAGCATCAGCACCCTCCAGTTAGCAGTTCCTGCCTGGTTTTTTCTTCTTCTCCCCCAAGCCATGGGAAGGGGGGCTTCGAGGCACGGCGGCGGGGGAGCCAAGGCGCGGCGGGGACCCGGGCCCAGCCGGCAGGCCCTCCGCACGCGCCTTTCGGTTCGGCATGCTGGGATCAGCCAACGCAGCAGTCGGGGGGGGGGGGGGAGGCTGCGCGGTCGGTCGGTCAGCCGGCCTCGAGTCCTAGGGGTGGGGGGCGCAAGCACCGTCTCCCCGGCCCAGCCCCACGAGCAGAAGCCACGGACAAGCAAGGAAGAGAGGAGGAAGAGGAGGAGATGGCGCTACTAGGAGCGGATGAACAGGCCGAGCCGTGGGACGAGGGAACCCCTGGTTTGGAGGGTGGCCTTCCAGGGGGTGCGCCAGGATGACCGCCTGTCTCTCCTTAGGGGAGGTTTGCGCAGCCCCCCGAGGTGGCCGCTGAACTGTCTTTTTTCCTTTTGCATGAGAGAAGTCGGAAAACGACTGTGGGAAGTTACCACGTCAAGCGTATTTTATTTAGAGAGCCGTTTTGGTGTCGTGGTGAAGGCACCAGGCTAGAAACCGGGAGACTGTGAGTTCGAGTCCCGCCTTGGGCACCAAGCCCGCTGGGTGACCTTGGGCCAGCCACTTTCTCTCAGCCCCAGGAAGGAGGCAATGGCAAACCACTTCCGAAAAACCTTGCCAAGAAAACTGCAGGGACTTGTCCAGGCAGTCTCCGAGAATCGGACACGACTGAACCGATAAAAAAAAAATCTCATTTTGTTTCGGTCCTCATCCTGCCCACTTTGGGGGAATGCTCCCCCGCCCCCAGCGCGACTCAGGGGCCAAGTGTGCTAGGAAAAGGTGGAGGACCCCTGCTTTACAGGGTGGTTATGCTTCGGAATATTAAACTGAGGCAAGAAAACAGGCTTTCACGCTCCAAAGCGGTCCCCAACATCTTATCGGGCAGCTGGGGCTTCAGAAGCACTCTTGTGCCTCGGTCCTGGTCCACTCCTAACTCTTCTCCCCAGAAGTCCTGAAAATATGGTCTTTCCCTCTACATGTCACCTTCGTGAAGCACATTCACGTGTGTGCATTGCACACCCTTTGCAAAAGTAAAGAGAGACCATTCTCACAGTTTGAGAATCTACCTGCCAAGGCAATTAATGACTTAGTGAAGTCACAGCCAGCCAATTTCTCTCAGCAGAGAGATGCATGTTGAAGGGGGGGGGGGATCCTGTACTTTTCCCCCCCCTTTTCTTTTTTGCATATATACATGCATACACACAAACACACTCTCTGCTCTGCCCCCGGTCGGTCTGTCCCCAAGAGAATGGCTCTGCCTCAATTTTATAGGTCAACACTGTTGCTTTACCAGGCTTGGGGTCCTGAGGATTGAACAGCCAGGCAGTTTTGTATTCTTTGGATAGTGCAAAGGGCTGCTGGGAAGCCGATATTGCTCAGGCAAACGCTGGGTGTCTGAAAAAGCAATTCTGCTATTTTCTGTTTAAAGAGGTGTTAATCCTAGTGGATGACCCCGGCTTGGTTCCAGGAAGGCTGGCATCTTGCAGCCCAGACACCCTTTTGTAATCGTCTCTGAAGCTCACTTAGACCGCTGAAAATTGACAGCAGTTTCCTCCTAGTTTTGAGGGAACATATGGATGCCATAGCATGAGCACTAACATACGTGTGGCACGCCATATGTAATACACTGAACTTCCTCCTTAAAAAAAACAAATCCCAAAATCGTGGGGGGGGGGAGGACGGACAACGACAGAAAAAGCCCATTCCCACGAATTGCCTCATCACAACCTGCGTCACTGCCTGACCCACTCTGACCCCTGCCCCACCCTTGCAAAACTGCAAAGCCTGACGCTCAGCCCCCCCCCCCCAAAGGTGGCTTATACCTTGTTTGAAACTAAGCTGCACTTTAGAGTTAACTGTTCTGGGATCTAATCCTAAAATCCCTTTTGCAATCTGAGGTACAAGTGGAGAAATGTCCAGATTAAAAAAAACAAAACCAAACTAATTCCTCCCAGTTTCTTCTTTCCTGAAACTTCACACTTGCTTAGCTGAGGGGGCAGGTGCATAAAACCAGCCACCTCCTCATCCCGGGCCTATTTATTCTTGGCTCAGGAGGGAACCTCTGGCGCCAGGGTGCGAGAAGATAAAACCAGAAATGCTCTTATTTCCCACCACTTTCACAGCAGCTGAAATTTTCAGAAATCACAGGCCGGGGAAGGGAGTCAGAAGGGTGACACCCCTTCCTCCGCCCCCAAGCACCTTCCTTTCTTCTTCAGCTCCTCCCTTGGAGGGCACGTGCTACTCTACTCGTGGGTGGGGCGGACAGAAAGGGCCCCCAAGGAAATTCTTCATCAGCAAAAATGCCTATTAAAATCCACAATGAAAGACAAGAGTCTTGAAACTCCCCAGAGGCCGAAACGCAAAGGAGGCTTGTCTTTCTAGCAGAAGGTATCAGAAGGTCCTGGGTTCAACCAAGAATGCAGGGGAAGACCTGGCTGAAACTCTGGAAAGGAGCTGCCCCTCGGGCAATGCCAGCTGGCCTTGGTATAAAGGGGCAGACCAAGGCTTGAACGGTGTCCTTCTCCTTCCTGAAAGACTGGTCTATCCATCTACAACCCAAAGCAAGCAAATCAACATTCCCAAGGCAAAAGGTTCCCCAGATTTACCTTTATTTTATTTTCCCCTTCCAAAATGCCCAATGCAACACCCACAACTACTAGTATCTCGGGGGGGGGGGTGCAAAACACCCCAGGGCCTCACATTTCACCCCTGAGGGTCATGCAGTTTCCTGGACAGGGCGTGTGCCCCCCCCCCCTGCCCCCCCCACTGACCCTGAACCTTCAAGGCAGCTGCAAGCAAGAGGCCAGGGACAGCCCAGCTCCTCCTAACCGCCACCGTGCAGGAAAAGGAGGATTAGTGTGGGGAGGGGGGTGGGGGGAGAGAGGGGAAAGGTTCTGGTTAGAAAGATCAGAGGCCCAGCCAAGGAAACCACAAAGAGGGAGATCACCTTTAAAGAGACAGCCTTCTCCAAGGCCCCCGCCTTCCCTACTAAATCCCAGGCCAACCAATTTGCAGGAGGCCGAAACAGCCGGGGTTCTCTTCCTGCGGGGAGATCCCAACTGCCCCTTTAAGGGTGCCCTCTGCCTGCCAAGGGGGAGGGGGGAAGAGCAAGAAGCTGGCAGGGAGAGGTGAGTGAGAGGAGAGGAGGAGGTGGAGAGAACAAATCCAGAGTGATGAACGCCTACCTTCTGGCAAACCTGAAAGACAGATTTCTAGAAGGGGGAAAAAGGGGAGGGGGGAGAAAACACGGTGGTGGGTGGATGAGCAAGCGTGAAAGTGTGAAATGAACAAGCAATGGGTCCCGGAATAGGCTGGCACCCCATCCTCCCTCCCAATATTGGGGGGGTGTTTGGGAAAGGGGAGCTGCGTTCACCAGCAGCCTGCCTCTGCCCCAAACTGCCCTGGTGTGGGGAACCCGGGGCTGCTGGGGTCCCCCCTCCTCTCTCCCCCGTGCCCCCCTCCAGCTGGAGGCTCACTCTTCCCAGAGAGCTCCCAACAGAAGGACGGGGTGGGGGTGGGAGGGGAGGCAGACAGGAAGGCAAAACATACAGCGAAAGGAGGGCGGGCAGTGCACAGGGTGGCTCCCCTCCTGGGGCCACGAAAAGAAGGAGAGAGGGAAGACGCACAAAACACCCTCCCTCTCAAGCTGCCTTGAGGTCCTTTTTGGCTTGCAGCTGCCACCGTTCCCTGCGGGATCCCTTAAGGGACCCCGGCCTGCCTGCCTGTGCGGCCCTCAGCCCTGCCTGCCGCCTGGGAAGGCCCTAGGGCAGGCGGAAGGGGTCATTGCCCCAGCCCCCAAAAGGCCGCATCCCCTGCCTCCCTCCCCCTACAAAAGTCAAGCCTAGGCTGCCTGTTATTTCGGTGAATAGGGCAGGCGGGCAGCTACCCCGGGGCACGGCCACCCCCAGCCACACATTCACGGGAAGGGGGGTGGGGTGGGGAGGGGGCGGGGGACCCGGACTGCTGCAGGCTGAGGTCAGGGAGTGGCCGGGAGTGTTTGGGAGGTGCGGGGTTCTGGATTGCAATTCCCAGGGGGTGTCTCCTGGAAGAGCCAGGAGGCAGGGCTCTGCCCTCAGGAGCCGTCCCCCACTCCCCCAAGGCTCTGAGGTGGCGATGAGGGTAGCTTGTCACTGTCCAGCTGAGCTGCACGGGGCCACCTACCCCAAGGAAAGTCTCCGGTTTGGGGGCCAGATCTCTAGCAGGTGGTTTCGGCCGCTCTCTCGCGTCAGGCCCACTCGGGGGTCGGGATTTGCTTGCCTGCTGAGCGACTCCCCTTCCGGGCTTCCTGGGGAGAGATCTCTCCCCTGCCCCAGGCTGCCCCTCAACTTCCACGGCGGAGCCGGGCAGGGCCCTCTCCCTCGAGGGGAAAGAGCAAACAGCGGCTTGGACTCCTGGCACCTCCTGGCGAGGTTGATTCGAGGGTGGACAGATGGAGGGCGATGGGCTGCTGCGGCTGCTATGACAGCGCTGGCGGGGGGGGAGGGGGAGGGGCGGCGGGGTCCAACACACACAAGGATCAGCCGGCATGCTGCGCCCGCCCGTCCCTCGGGGAGCAGGAGAACCCGCACTCGGCCTCCTCGCCCCGCTGAGCCGAACGGCCAGAGACGCCATGAACAGCTGGGACATTTCGGCCAGGAAGCCACGAACGGCAGCTGCGGAGGTGGGGAAGCAGGAAGAGGGGGTGCCTCCTGTCTCACTCCTGCCCTGCCCCCCCGTGCAATCGCGCCACCAAGGATGCCCTCGGGGACCCCGCTTCGGTGCCCCCCGGCTCACCTGCGTACGAACTTGGAGGTGAACTTGCTGAAGAGGCTCCCCGAGGCGCCCCTCCGGCCTTGGCTGTTCCCGGAAGGCGAGGCGGGCGTGAGGCCGTAGGGGAGGTTCTGCTGGTCCCGGACCTGCCGTAGCTGCCCGGCATGAAAGGTGCTGCGGCTCTGGATGCCCCGCGGGAAGTTGGTGCGCTCGGGGAGGGCGCTGCTGATGTTGTGGGCTGAGGGGGAGGCTACGGGGGCCCGCTGGGGGGCAGTGCTGTGGGGAAGGAGGAAAGGGAGGTCATCAGAGGCGGCCAAACAAGAGACCGTCCACCCCTCTGCCCTGGGAGATGCAGTCTGCGGAGGGGAGAAGCCACGTTCCACCCCAAAATGCTGGCTTTGAATTCCCGGGGAGGGGTGAGCGGAAAGCCGGGCACTTGATTAGGCCGTGTTTAGATAATATCTCAGGTGGCTTCTCCCCTCGAGGCTGAAGATGGAGTAGGAAGGGTAGCAGGAACTGCTATGCTGATGTTCTCCAACACCTTCAATCCAGCATTCAGATCCATCCTGGCAGCTAAACCGAATTATTTCTTTTAAACGGTGGCTTAAGGGCCAGAAAGGATGCAAGTCACGGGCTCTGGAAATCCTCCCTTAGTCGGATCCTGTGTTACTGGAGGTCTCAGATGCTGGCTTGGCAAACCACAATGTGAACCACCTGGACATCCCACTGATTCGCCCCCTCTTGGGCATGGGCAGGCGAGCAAACCCAGTCGGGATCAGCGACATCATTACGGTTGATGGGGCCCAAACAAGCCAGGCACACAAGCCAATCAGATGCCCGTGATCGAGGACTCTGAGGGCCCCAATTTGAGGAAGGAGGCCACGAAACTTCCCCGTTCCAGACATTGCGCCAGGTTATCTTTGGGGCTCTCCCAAAAGCCCAGCATTCGCGCCGGACGTTCATAAGGCGAGACTCCTGGCTTAAAGTGTCGTGAGAATCCAGGGCCAGCTTTTCAAGAGCGATGGGAACGAGCATCCGGGAAGAACCGGAAGGCGGCCCTTGTTCTTTCGCGGGGTGGCCACAGAAAGGAGCAGGTTCAAGAGCCCCTCGCCTGTATCGCGGCTGGTGCAGCGGGCAAGAACACAGCTGCTTCGTTGAGGGAGGGAGGGAGGGGCACTCCGGACAGGACGTTCCGGCTAAGCGGAAGCCACCCATCCTCAGCCAACAGGAGGAGCAACATTCTGGGTCCCTCGTGACCCTACTGGACGCTGCACGGCACCCAGAGGACCACTCCGTCTGGGGCCCCTCCCCCACCTCAGGTAGGGCAGGTTTCCGGGGAGGAAGGGGGGAGAACCCCCCAACCTCCTCAGCCACTTCCCGCTCCCCTCCAGGCCCTGTGCAAGGGCCATGGCTCTAGGGCCAGGTCAGGACCCAGAAAAATAAAACGGGGGGGGGGGGGGGGGCAGATGGAGAGACCTGGAGGGAGGGAGGGAAGGAGGAAGGACCGCCAGGTGCACACAGCCGCCCACTTGCCTAGGTCGCTGTGCCTCGCAGTTATTATCGGTGGGGGGCAGCGTGGGCTTGGAGGGGTGCACCGAGGCAGACATGGATTTCTGGTGTTGTCGCGGGCGCGCGGAGCTCACGGCGGCAGAAGCGGAGGCGGTGGAGGCCCTGGAGCCCGGAGTGGTTAGGCTGGGGGGGGAGGCGGAGAAAAAAAAATCAAGCAGGGGGGAAGCACAAGTCCGAACCAAGGAGGGGGGGGGAAACGGGGCGGAGGGGGCTGGCGGATGGTATCTGCGGCGGGCCCCGTCCACCCACCCCAGGCCGTCCGTGGACGTTCCCCACCTACAACCAAGTTGGGGAAGTCTTGGGGGCTAAGCCCCACCACTCCCCCGGCCCCAAATGGCACCTTTCCCTGGAGAAAGGGACCGGCCCCCCCTGCCAACTCCTCTGATTTAATCTCGCGGCCATTTACGGAGAAGGATTTATACGAGGTTTATCGAGTTGATTTATATTTCCCCCCCCCCCTTCCTTCCACCCGGGGTGTCCTCAAAGCCCTTTGCAGCGGCCAGGAAACAAAACCGGGGTATGACCCACCCACCCCGGCTCCAGTGGTATGTTTGTGTTAAAAACAAAACCAGAGTTCGACTGCAGCAGGAAAAAAATGCTCTTTTTGCGAGCTTCCTTCTCTCTTTCCTCCAGCTAACAATTCCTGTTTTCCAGGATGACAAGAGATGTGCCCTAACCTCCAGCATCTCTCCCTCTCACTATCTTGGTTTGTCTGCCCCCCCCCCCCCCGCAATCATTTGCTCAAACCTTTCTTTGACAACCTTAAAGGAGGATTGGCTCTGGCCGTGGCAAGAGGAGAGGCCTATTAATGGGCCTCTTTTGGATATCACCACCACCACCACCATCATCCTGCATCTACCTACCTACCTATTTTGATGCTTGCTGGCAGCTAACACTGTCTGCACAGACCAAATGGTTTCTTAGCTCCCGACCTATCTACCCCTTGCTTCTTCAGACGGGGGAAACTTCTGGGAAATTTAACCTCTGAGCCCAAAAGGGGACAGGGCCCCTTTATCAACCCCGCCACGCCACAGGTACAGCCGCCAGGTGGTCCAGAGACATTCGGGGGAAGCAAATATACAATATACAACCCAGTATATGTGTATATGAGTCAAGCACAACCTGGATGCAACAGGGGAGGATGGATGCGAATGGAGGCTGTCCGAAGGGGGGGTGGGGGGGGAACGCGGGCAACGGGGGACTCGAGGCTCTGAAGGAGCCATGAGTTGGGTCCAAAGAGAAAGGCACGAGGGTGTGTGTGTGAATGTGTGCACGTGATGGGGACGAAGCGATGAGGCCCGCTCCTTGCTGTCTAAGGCCCGAGTCTTCAGGGCCTGGGGAAGGGGCTGTTTTCAGTCGGGAATTCTGGGCAGGGGAGGAAGAGGGACAGATCTCTCCATTCTTTGCCTGATGCCACCAAATGATTTGAGAGAAGGCCTCCCCCACCCAACTGCCCCCTTGGTTAGCCCACGGAGAGCATCAACAGAGACTCTGACGCTACGCGCAGGAAAAAGGTATGGTCTCTTCAGCAGGCTGTCCCCTCTGCACCTCCAAGCAAGAGCAGGACAGGAGTTCAATTCCCACCTGTGGGTTTGCTTGCAAGCCTGGATTAAGGCCACGAGATCGTTTAGGTCCTCTCCGACTAGCTTGAAAAGTGGTTGCGGCAGGGGTGGGGGGTGCTACACCACTTCATATTACAATGGGAGCTTGCATTGTTTTAAAAAAAGGGCATTAGCTATTAGTTTAGGCTAGAAACATTTCTTCGTTGACATGCTAGATTTCTTCATGCATGGAACTGCATTTTTTTTTAAAGTAGCATGGAGGAGTGCTTGATCCTGCAAACCTTCCTCACCAGCAGTTTGAAGCAAAACAGCCCAAACTGAAGTCATCTGCTTTAGGGACAGTTGGGTCAGAGCTGCTTCTTACTAAATAAATAAGATAACATTTCATGAGAAGTCATAAAGCTTGAATAGTTTGTCACCTGTGCTAGATGGAAAGCCAAAAGTATCGGCTCCCCTTTTGTACAGTAGGGCGAGTTCTAAAATCCAAGGAGGGAAATGGAAAGGGAGGGAAGAAAAGGGAAGGGGAAGGGGAAGAGGAGGAAGGAAGGAAGGAAGGAAGGAAGGAAGGAAGGAAGGAAGGAAGGAAGGAAGGAAGGAAGGAAGGAAGGAAGGAAGAATTGGTTTCAACTTCAAGGTGACCTTAATAACAATTAAAGCAATTAGTTAATTAATCTTCACATAAAAGAATATAACACAGGCTCTAACTAAAGGAAAATTTAACCGGCTTAAATTTCTGGAAGGAAGGAGGGAAGGAAGGAAGGAAGGAAGGAAGGAAGGAAGGAAGGAAGGAAGGAAGGAAGGAAGGAAGGAGAGAGAGAGAGAGAGAGAGAGAGAGAGAGAGAGAGAGAGAGAGAAGAAAGAAAGAAAGAAAGAAAGAAAGAAAGAAAGAAAGAAAGAAAGAAAGAAAGAAAGAAAGACGGAGGGAGGGAGGGAGGGAGGGAGGGAGGGAGGGAGGAAACGGAAGGAAGGAGGGATTTGCTTCCGATTGTGTACAATCCAACCCAGCCTTCCTTAATCTGAAGAGCACTACACTTCCAATAATTCTCAACCAACCATCCATCTGGAAATTATGGGAATCGAAAGGCTCCTCTAGTGGTTATTCGGGAATGAAGGTGCGCAGTGGCCGAGTGGAACAAGAAGGGGGAGACTCCCGCAGATCCAACAGGGGCAAAAGCCTGCTTCCGAACGGATCGGGGGCTGCTGGGCGTTAAGCAGAACTGGCCCAAGGCTCCAGCTGGAAAAGGGACTCTGGGCGGGCACGGCTGCTTCCGCCTCTTTCCAAGCATCGCTACCGCGAGGGGCAGGTTTGATGGAGTGGGGAAGCGCTCCGCGGGGAGAAGAGGGGACAGAGGAAAGAGGGCTCTGACGAGGACAGACTTGGGGCTTGGGGGTGCAGAGGGGTCAGGTGGTTCTCACTTGGGAAGTTACCGAGGGGGGGACCAGAGGGCTAATCTACCACATTATTAGAAAGAAACACTCCAGATTAACACAAACTAGCCCATCTGGGAGAGGGATAGTTGGCCCTGCACTGCCTTCCACCAGCTGGATCTATGCATATGAGAATTCTGCCCCCCCCCCACCTTGTTCAAGGTAATCCTCGACTTATGACCACAATTGGGACCAGAACTTCTGTTGCTAAGCAAAGCGGTCACTAAATGAGTCACAACCGATTTTACCACCTTTTTTGCAGCGGCCATTAAGCAAATCACCGCCATCGTTAAGCGAATCACGTGGTCGTTAAGTGAATCTAGCTCCCCCCATTGATTTTGCTTGTCGGAAGCCGGCTGGGAAGATCGCAAATGGCGATCACGTGACCCCGGGACACTGCAACCATTGTAAATACATGCCTTTTGCCAAGCGCCTGAATTTTGATCACATGACCGTGGGGACACTGCGACGGCCGTAAGTGCAAGTCACTTTTTCCAGTGCCGCCATAATTTTGAACGGTTGTTAAACGAATGGTTGTAATGTGGAGTCCTTGGTGATCTCTGAGCCTTGTTTTCTTGCAGACGCTTCATTGCCAGACTGGGCAACATGGTTGTAATGGTTGTAAGTCGAGGACTACCTACTCCTGGCACTATTTCACCGCATAAGGTGCTGGCTTGCACGGGGGTTGAGGAAGGGTGGCTGGAGATCCCAGAGCTGAGATAACCGGAGGTCACCCAGATCTGGGAAGGAGGGCAATCAGAGTTCCGGGACGAGGGTGGGCCAGGTTTTTTCCCCCAAGGTCCAAAGAACACGACACACAGACCATTATTTGCACAGCATCACAAATACTTTGCTGCGCCCGGGAGCTTCAGACTTGCTTTCTCCTTTGCGTTTCCTCCACCGCTCCTTTAAATACGCGCCCTTCTTCCTGGGTTGGGCAAGCTACACGGTCGGTTCCAACCTCCCCTCCTCCTCCTTACCTATCCTTGCCGTTCTGTATCGAGTTCTGGCCTAGGCTGGCACGGTCCAGCATGGGTGAGTTGCGACTCCGGTTTGTGCTGGTCGAGAGGACGCTGTTCTGCAGAGGAGTAGAAACGGCCAGTGAAGAACAGTGGGGCGGAGGCGCCAGGTGGAGCCGCCGACAACAACTTCCTAATGCTTCCGCGGGGAGGCAAGGGGGCAGGCTGCTCCCCACAAATCCAGAGAGAGACTCTAGTGCAGCCTTTGGGAACAGCTGGGGCCGCTCCAGACGTCTGAACTTCAACTCCCCAATTCTTGGCTTCTGGGCTCAGCTGCCTGGGGGCGATGAGTAACGCAGCACCACCCACCAAGAGGCAACAGATGAAACCCGGGGGCGGCTGTGCCGGGCAGGCGATCCCAGATCCCCGCCCCAAACCCCGCCGCGGTCCTAGGGAACTGACCGTGGAGGGCATGGGGGTGCTCTTCTTCCTCTCCAGGCCGGGCAGCGGGCTGGCGGGCACTTTGACGGTGCTCCCGGTCTTGCTGCGCCCGGCCTCCCGTTCCTCTTCGGGTCGCTTGTTCTCGGCGTTGGCAGCCTGCGTTTTCTTGGAGTAAGACGTGGAGGTTGGGATGGTGGGTACTGCGGGGAGGAGGGGGCGGAAACGAAGAATCAGTGCCACGAAGATTCGGGAAGGACGACTGGAGGGGGGCGGGGCAGAGGGAGGGAACAAGGGCTTTTCTTTAGGCCAAGGGACCTAAGGAAGACCCCTGGGACCCTCCCAGAATTGATTACCAAGTTGTGATTTGGAATTATGATGATGATGATGATGACGACGACTTCTCTGGCGGCCAGATTGGAAAGATTCCCGGTGACTTACATTAAAAACTCAAAACCAATCAGAACTGCCTCCTATTTTCCCCAACACAACAACCCTGTGAGGTGGGTTGGGCTGAGAGAGAGTGATTGGCCCAAGGTCACCCAGCCGGCTTGCATGCCTAAGGCGGGACTAGAACTCTCAGTCTCCTGGTTTGCCATTGGCTCCTTCCTAGGGCTGAGAGAGAGTGACTGGCCCAAGGTCACCCAGCCGGCTTGCATGCCTAAGGTGGGACTAGAACTCTCAGTCTCCTGGTTTGCCATTGGCTCCTTCCTAGGGCTGAGAAAGTGTGACTGGCCCAAGGTCACCCAGCCGACTTGCATGCCTAAGGTGGGACTAGAACTCTCAGTCTCCTGGTTTCTAGCCCAGTGCCTTAACCACTAGACCAAACTGGCTCTCTAGAACGCTTTGGGGAAGTACTTAAAAAACAGTTTCCACCTCCCTCATCAATCATTCCTTGGAGGGAAGGCAAAACACCCTGGTCCACGTAAATATCTGCCTCAGAAGCCATTATTACTATTGGTTCTGATGCGCGTTCTCTGCCGAAGTCACCCCAATCCTTTTTCACTCAGCAGGAAAACCTCCCTGCATTTCCCGGGAGGAAGAGGGGCCTCGGAGAGGAAGAAACTCACCCTGGTCACTTAAGCGGCGCTGCTTGGGGTTGGCTGATACGCTGCGCTGTACCTTGTGCGAAGGGGAGGGAGCCGTGCTGTTGGCGAGGTCGGGCTGGGGCCGCGGTTTTAGGGTAATGCTGTCGTTGTCGAGCTGAAAGAGCAGGAAAAAGGGATCACAAAAGGCCCAAACCCTAAGCAGCGTTTTCACCCAAATCCATCGCGCGAAACGCGGAATTAAAAATGTAAAAATGGAGGAAAAGAGAAGTTTACTGTTACTTTTTTTATTTATTTAATTTTTATCCTGCCTTTATTATTTTTATAAATAACTCAAGGCGATGAACAAACCTAATACTTCTTCCTCCTCCTCTTTTCCCCACAACAACAACCCTGTGAGGTGAGTTGGGCTGAGGGAGAGTGACTGGCCCAAGGTCACCCAGCCAGCTTTCATGCCTAAGGCGGGACTAGAACTCACAGAGTCCTGGTTTCTAGCCTATTGCCTTAACCACTAGACCAAATGGTTCCTGCCAGAGCGTGGAAAAGAATTGGGAGAGAGAGGTTTAGAATGCAGAATGAGGTGGCAGAATGCAGCGGCAGGGAATATAAACTCTGAGTAAGCCAGTGTAAAAAGGAACCCCATGAAACAAACCAATCTAGGACATCAGGGAAAAGCCTTCCTTCCTTCCGTCCTCCCTCTTTTACACCACTTCAATCAAAAAAGGCATTTTAACCTTGCCTGTTCTCCTTGTGTCATTTTTTAAATTTTCAGGCAGAGGATTTATGAATAAAAGAGCATTTGAAAACTGCTGCCTGGGAAGTGTGAGCTTCAAGACACACCCAAAGGGCCCCATGCCAATACAGGGAAGACTTGCTAGGAAACGCACGAGGGTCGGGACGCTGCTAAGAAATGGGAAACCGGAGTCCCTCTTTTGGGGGAGATGGGCGGTGGCGAAATTGGATCAATCAATAAAAATAAAAAATAAATAAATGAAATTCTGGATCCGGTGATCTCCGGCGATATTACAAAAGGCGGCACAGGCTGGCTTCCAATTGTATTCGGTGGTGAACAGGAAGAGCACAGCCTGTCAGTCGCACGTTTCACCCGGGTCAGCTCGGCAGCTGCAACACTCTGCCAATTCCGGAGGCAAGCGCTGGAACCTGGTCGCCGCGTGCACGGTGCGCTCGGAAGCCTTCTGCTCCGACTTCTCAGAGTTTCAGAGGAGGCAGAAGAGCCAAGCGAACACGAGAAAAGCAACGTGACGTATTGCCCGCTGGTTTCAGGGCTGCCGTTCAGACGTTCAATTCACGTGGGCACACCCCTCACGCTCACCTCTGAGTTTTTGTAACCTAGCAGCAGATACGTCGCCATAACTTCATTATACTTCTGGCTGACTAAGGAGTCCTGGATTTCTTCCCGGGTGTATCCCATGGAAATCATGAGCTCTGTCGGGTGAGGGAGAAGAAGGGGGGCAGAGGGAGGAAGAGGGTCAATACTCCTTGAAGGATGGATGGAGAAGTAAATAAAATTTCACCGTGTTGAAACACCGTTGGGCCTTTCTGTTACTTCAATTTAATGTTCAACCCTCAGGATTAAAGACAGGGGAGAGTCCTAGTGGACCTTCCAAGTAATGCCGCTGCCCTCGCAGGACCAATGAAGTGGAGAAATCACATTCTTCTGTACGGTCTGCTCTGTAAGATATTTGGGCCTGAATTCCACGCTTCTTCCCTCCCCTCAGAGTAAAGTTTGGGCATTTATAGCAACACTGCTAAGTTTCGATCCACCATCACTTGGTCACTTTCGGGTTTGCTTGGTTTAGTGCAGCGGTCCCCAACCTTTTTGGCACCAGGGACCGGTCGTGGAAGAAAAATTTTCCACGGACCGGGGGGCGTGGGGGTTTGCAGGCGGGAGCCAATTGCGTGCAATGGGGGGGAGGGGTGTGCAGGCGGGAGCCAATTGCGCACACCGGGGGTCGGGGTTTGCAGGTGGGAGCCCCGGCCCACTTCCTAACAGGCTGCGGCCCACAGGTTGGGGACCCCTGGTTTAGCGGGCCCAACTTTTGATAAAACCCCTTCTAGCTTTGGTTTTCATTTTGGAACATATGCAGACTGTTTCAGTCTGCGCGTAGGTCTGTTCTTTCAAGACTCCTGATGCTGGTCTCTTGAAAACAGCAATAAACTAGGTAAGAAAATAAAACTAAGAGGCAAATGGAGATCTGTGAGCCTCTGTTGTAGGAAAGAGCGCCCCCCCAGCTGCTTAGAAGATGGGCTGTCCCGCCTGGCCATCAAATGAGGATCACCTACCCCCCCCCCCAATGTTGTACCTGTCCGCCGAGGGTCCTTGTAGTCTGGCAGAGGTTCCACATAAGGCTTCAATTCATCGTCCTCGTGTCCCACATTCATCCAGCGGTCTTTCATGATTTGCTACGGGGAAGGAAAGGTAGAAATGTAGAGCTGCATAGGGTGTGAATACCACGTGGCCCAGGAGGTCTTCTTTAAAAAAAACAAAACCTGTATTTCTGTTAGAAGACTTTTTTTTTTTTAAGAAAAAAGGAAGAGTTGGTATTCTGTCTGTTCTGTCTTTTAAAGTGGAAATGCTACTGTTGAGGGTTGGGGGGAAAGCTTCCTTTATACTGAACCAGGACACTGGCTGAGCTATTTATCGAACAAATATCTTTACTGCATCACCACCACCAGCACCACCAGACATTGAAGAGGATGAGCAAACAGCAGAGGAAGAGAAACAGTAAAGCAATGAGATAATACCGTCTCGTCCCACGTTAAAAGGCCTTTGCACGGCACAGAAAAAGGCATCTGTACTGATGATCAGCAGGGAACCTCACCAAGGCAGCTCAACGCCCCACGCCGGGAGAAAGATCTCCCAAGACCATCTTCATGGGACACCAGCTGGTAAGGGAGGGGCCTTCTCTCGTGGGCCTGCTGACCCTGCCATCTCCTTTGTAATGGAGGAGGACACGGACTGGACCTCGGGCCTTTGGGGTGCAAAACCCACGTTCCGCCCCTGATCCTGCACACGGGCAAATGCGACTGGTTCTCTGGCTCAAAGTCAGATTTCCTCAACGCGTTCCCCACCCCTCTCTTTTCGCTCCCTTAAGTCACAAATGCATCTTGGCACAAAACCTTGGGGTGCCTGACACTGAGGGAAGTGGGGAGCAGAGTCTGTCCCAATGTTGACCTCTTAGTGCATGGGGGGGGGGGGGGAGAAGGAGAAGCACCAGCATGCTTGACCAGAAACCCAACTCTAGTAACAATAGGCAGACGCGCCAATGGTTCCCATAGGATACTGTCTGCCTTGCCTTGTCTCCTTCTCATCTTTAACCCGGCACGCTACTTTCCTTTTTCCAGGAAAATTGGGGACGTATTTGCTAACGCCCCCGCCCCCCCGCCCCCCCCAGGAAAGCTCGCTGGCTGCTCCTTTTTCGTTTCCACTTCCAAATCCATGGGAATGCGACCGCCCTGAAGTGGCAGAACGATTCCTAGTGGGCAGAAAGCAGCGGATGTAAAACAGCTTCCCTGTTGGAGAGCTTAAGAAAAGGCTCAAGCGCCCTGGTAAATCACCCCTTTCATGTAGAGAAGTAATTTGGGCACTTCAAGCCAGACAGACAAGGGAGAGGGGCGGTAGACAACAGGGAAGTGAACGGGGCCTTATTTGGACCAGCGAGGAGGTTGTTCAAAAATAAATAATAAACCCAATAATAACGGTTGCAGATGCACAGCGGGAAAAGGTAAGGCTTTCGCGGGGCAAAATGCTCAGGAACGGGAGGTGCTCCCCAAAAGACCCCGTTTAACATATTATGCTAAGCCATGGTTTAACAGGGTTGGTTGAATAAACCACAACTGGCTAAGTTTGCACAAGATAAACAATCAGCCATCGTTTATCAACCACAATAGCTGGGACCATGTGTATTTCCAATCACTGTGTTTTTAAACTTATGCTCTCAAGAGTTCCTTAAAACGTACACGGAAAAATGCAGCGTGGATCGAAATATATCTGCAAAAGATTGGATCAGAGGAAGGACACAAGCGAACAAGCCTGGGTTCCTCTTGCTGGCTCTGAAGACGTCCGCTGAATTGACCCCCGAGTTTGCCGTCTTTTAAAGTGTGAAAAGACCTTTTCTGCCTGAAATCAGCAACTATTTACAGCATCGATTGATCACCGCTGTCACAAAGGGAGAAACCAGTGCCCGTTTTTCAATAGTTAATTATGAAATTAAATTTTGCAGGATTGTGGTCGATGGTTATTAACACCACATTGTGCAGAGATCAATGCGCCCAGATGAAATGTGCAAGGCGTCCAGTGATTGAAGAGCTCTTGGCTCCTGTCCCAGGACTCTGTACTGTTTCTAGCCTTTTAGAAAATCAGACTGCACACACGCGTGCCCGCACACCCATGTATGAGCCTGGGTTGAAACCGGGAGCCCCCTGAATTGTTCCGGCTGGGGGTGGGAGCTGGCGGTAAATTAAAAAGGCCTTGCGTTTTGAGCTACAGGCCCCAATTCCTGCCAGGGTGGCAAGCGAAGAGACTTTCCTGCTGGACTTGCAACCCAATGGCGCAAGTGAGAACGGCATGCCAGCTATCAAAGGGCCTCTTGGACTACGGGAATACCAACCAGCAGAGTCTGCCCAGTCAACCAAGGGAGGGGGTGTCAGGGTAGACCAGATCAAGAAACACGCTCTATAGGAAGACCAGAATTCTACCTCAGAATTCTACCAGGACTTAAGGAATATTTCTCTCCTCTTTGTTTCCATAAGTGTTTCTGAATATTTGCTTCAAGGCCATCTCCCTGGCTCGCTACAGAGGGAGACGCTGCTCAGTGATGGACAGCAGAGCTTTCGCAGAGGGGAGGGAGGGAGGAGATAATGGATTTTGCGTGGAGGAGCCCCCCCAAAGGCCAGGGCAAGAGTGGAAAGGCTGTGCTTTGCACCGGCGAGAGCTCAGGGTTAACCCTGTGCCTCTCCGAAAGCAGCTCTGGAAAAATGCAGCACAGCAGCCCCCAGAACAGCAGGCAGACGAGGAACAGTCAAACTTTGGGCCCTGCCACGATCTGGACGTTTGCGGATGAATTTTGGCACGTGCCGTGCCACGTGGCTGCCAAAAGGGGCTTGAGGTTGGTTCTTAGCCTGGGGGCTGCTCACTTCTGGCAGGTTCACACACATGCTTAATTGGGTTACTGAATTAACCCATTGTCTGGGTTCACACAATACCCTGAACCACGATTAGCCAAACAGGCTGGCTTCATGCAGCACACTCTAAGTCACAGAAAGACTAGCCAAGATTAACAGCACCCAGGCTTAGCATGTTATGTGAACGCAGCCACTAAGTCTTCCACTGACCTGGTCAAGTGTGTTGTGTGAACTCCACCTACTGGCCACGTTTGTACAATACAGCCAACCCAGTCAGTTGCTTCCCCAAGTAAACCTTATCCCTATTCATCAACAACGAATGATCATCGCCAACATCTTAGCTGAATAGGAAGCGGCTCTTTTGCACATCGCTAGAGCTGGTGGAGAAGTGGCTAAGAAATTGTCAGTTCCTGATTGTCTATGAATTTTAATGATATTTTATAGGTTGTGTATTTGTATTAGGATAGGTTTTGTATTGGTTTGTATTGTTGGTTTGGTTGTGAACTGCCCAGAGTTCTCCTTGCGGAGAAGATCGGCGGTAATATAAATCCGATAGATAGATAGATGGATGGATGGATGGATGGATGGATGGATGGATGGATGGATGGATGGATGGAAGGAAGGAAGGAAGGAAGGAAGGAAGGAAGGAAGGAAGGAAGGAAGGAAGGAAGGAAGGAAGGAAGGAAGAAAGAAAGAAAGAAAGAAAGAAAGAAAGAAAGAAAGAAAGAAAGAAAGAAAGAAACGGAGTGGCCCAGCTGGATTTGCCAGGATTGTGGGCAGAGCTAAGGAGATGACCTTCCTCTACCCTCTTCTGCCCACTTTCACCCCTGTGCAGCTGTGCCTGTGGGTGCTGGTATGCTGAATGAACAAACGTCCAATTTTTGCAGCTCCCAGACTTGGACTCTGTTGGGAATTAAACCAGACAGAACCGACTGGGGAGAATTTAGCCCTCTCTAATCTCCCGGCGACAGGTTTACGGGGTTCGCACAACAGGGTAACCCCTCCCCTACCAGTCCAGGTAAACATGTCGTGCAGACAGGGCCTCTTGCGGTAAGATGAACCGACATCCCGACTTTGCACAAAGTTAGCAGATGTCTGCAGAAGACAGACCCCCAGGGGAGAATGCATCGTCCGCCTCTTGAGCGGGGGTGCTCCCCAAAGGGGGTACCTGACTCTGCTTTCGTTTCCTGCCCCCGGCTGCAAGCCCCACTTCCGTCCGCTCACCTCTAAAGTGCCTCTCTTGCTAGGGTTCAGGATAAGGAATTTTTTCAGCAGGTTCTCGCAGTCCGTGGACATGTAGAAAGGGATGCGGTACTTCCCCCTCAAGACCCGTTCTCGCAGCTCCTGCAAAGGGAGAGGATGTGATGGCGGGGGAAACAAGCAATTATTTTAAGCGCTACTAAAACAGGACCCGTGCACACGTAGACTCTCTCCTCCAAGGGAGCTGGAAGTGTTTTGCATGGGAGGAGAGAGGAGGATTTTTCCAGACGCCTTTAAATCAACACCGGGCCACTGAGCTTGCGCGCGAGTGGAGCTCGTGTGCCGGGCCCCTTCTTACCTTGAGGTTCTGCCCGTCGAAGGGCAGGGAGCCGCTGACCAGTGTGTAGAGAATGACCCCGAGGCTCCAGACGTCCACCTCGGGCCCGTCGTACTTCTTGCCCTGGAACAGTTCGGGCGCGGCGTACGGGGGACTCCCGCAGAACGTGTCGAGCTTGTTGCCGAACGTGAACTCGTTGCTGAAACCAAAGTCTGCAATCTTGATGTTCATGTCGGCATCTAAGAGCAGATTTTCTGCCTGCGGGGGGGCAGGGGAGAAGGGGTGGGGAGGAGATTCAGAAGGGGCCAACCCACAAGGAGCCCCCGACTTTGGGCGGGAAGTCGTCACAGATCAAATCAAAGACGGGAACCTTTTAAGGATCAGGAAGCACCGCGACACTTTGGGGGAGACGGGGGGACGCAGTGGGTGGGGCGACAAAGCAAAGCGGTGAGACTGCTCTGCACAACGACAGAGCAAGGCCAAGCTGCGATCTTCCCTGGGTTTCACGAGCGTTCACTGGGTGTCTTTCAGAACGACTGGAAGTTTGTTTTTACCATATTATTATTTTTGCTCATAAGAGTTTTTCTGTGATTCCCACCTCCAAAATCCATTATGAACATTTATATGCTCTTCTTTATGCCTTGTTTGATTGCAAGCTGCCCAGAGCCTGCAGATTGGGGCGAGTCACAAAAACTACAAACAAACAAACGAACAAACAAACAGCAAATAAATAAAACTGCAGGGGAATCTTTGGCACTGAGGCGGGAGAAGCTTCTGCCTGCCTAACCAGCAACCCAGCTCTCCCGAGTCTTTGCTTTGAAAGCCAGTGAGATCCTTCGCTCTTATGCCTTCAGGCTTGGAAGAAAAAGAGAGGAGGGGTCCTTGATATTCAATATTCATGTTCACAATAAACGGGGAGGGGGGCATTTGATATACTCTGGGGGGAAACAAGTGAGGAGCGAGGGCAGGAGCCGGATGCTCCAGCTGTCCTGGGCTATAACTCCAGATGCTGGCTGGCTGAGGATGAGAGACACTTCAAGAGCATCTGGTTGGGGAAGGAAGGCTTGCCTAAGGCTGCCTTTCAATCCAAGCGCCGTCAGCCATGTTATTCCCGACATGGCTGGCGGGGAGGCTTGCTGGGGCAAAAGGCAAATGGATAGAAAGTCAGGCCAAGCCTGAAATCCGAACCGGCAATCTAGACCAGGGGTCCCCAACCTGTGGGCCGCAGCCTGTTAATAACTGGGCTGCGGGGCTCCCGCCCACAAACCCCGCCCCCTTCCGCATGATTGGCTCCTGCCTGCAAACCTCGCCCCTGGTGCGCGGGATTGGCTCCTGCCCGCAAACCCCGCCCCCAGAAATCCTGGAAACCCCGCCCCCCGGAAAAATCATCTTTTGAAACCGGTCCCTGGCGCCAAAAAGGTTGGGGACCCCTGATCTAGACAAGAGAGCAAGAACTAGAAAGAACCCCTCTGTTTGGGTCAAACTGCTCTGACAGAGGAGCTGGCTGGAGGGCTATAGGGCCACGCCTAATCCTTGGCGGTTCAGCTGACTTAACCTCCTGCCAGGCTGGTACTGCAGCCTAGGTGGCACCCTCAAGGCCCCGAGCCCCACCTGCAGGGAGAGCGCAAAGCTGGTGAGACAGGAGCCCCCCCGGGGGGGTGCCGGAGGGCCCCTCCGATCTCAACCCAAGAGGCCTCCGAGTTCTGCTCGGAGCTTGACGCCTGTTCCAATCCACCGTCCTCTTGCTCAAGCGGAGCTGAACCCAGCCTCCGATTCCGAATCCCCCATTTGCAAAGCAAAGCGTGAATTAAGGCATGCTCCGCCAACCTTCGCTGGCCGACTTCGACCTTCGGTACTCACCTTCAAGTCTCTATGTACAATGAATTTTTGGTGACAGTACTGCACAGCAGAAACTATCTGGAAGGGAAGGGGGACATGGGTGAGCAAGGCATTGCTGCATCGAGGTAACCAGTCACACTCGGCACTGCGTCCACCCCAATACTTTTTAGACCGGTTACGCCACAGTTGCTCTTCGGTGTTGTATCCCCAACACCAGGAACTGTAGGCGAATGACGCAGTGAGCAAGTAGGTGTGTGAGCAACTCGGGTGTCTTTTCCAACAAGGAAAAGAGCTGCATAAATTGGGCTTCTCGGTGTAGTTGCATCATTCGCACACAGCATCCAGAAAGGCAGGCCTGTGTGTGTGTGTGTGGGGGGGGGGGGTTGACTGTTCCTTAGAAAGGGGGGGGGCAGTTGTTGCAGCAATGAACCAACGAGACTCCCTCTTCTTCCTGTCCTCCTTCACGCCCACCACGTTCTTTTTCTTGCTTGGCTCCCAACTCTATCCTTTTCTACAATGTGTGACTAATTTTAAGGAACTGATTGTCACATGACACAGTGACATCCATTAGTCAAAGGTGGCTTTATAAGGAGAGGAGCCCAAGACGTGGAGGAGGGAAGCGGTGACGGACTTCTCTGGCCTGGGGAATGAAAGCAGACGTTTCCAAAATATTGCTGGATAAGAAACTACCTTCTCCTCAAACCAGGACTCCAGAAGAAGAAAAATCAAAGGCAGCCGGGAGGCCCTGCCTTAACGTGCTCGCTGATAAACGAGGGCCATGGCAGACAGAGCCAGCTTCCAAGCGTCTGTAACCTTTGTCATTGCAATGAACCTGCACCTTTGCAACTGTGAGACTGGGAGGGGCCATAAGGCGCTTAACAAACGCTCCAGTTGCCAACCTCTGGACGGATGGAAGGGCCGCGATAAATACCTTTGCACGCCAAAGGAAGAAAGAGCATCGCAACCAAGCCCATTTGGCTGACCAAAAGTGGGACTAGAAATGGCGCTTTAGTCAAGAAGGGATTTTTGTTGTCACTCAAAATTCAGCTGCACACAGCCGGGGGGGGGGGCAGCAGAGGAGGAGAACTTTTCCCAGAATGCCTTGGCTAGCACCTTCCCTTTCCTCTTCCACCCAAGCTTTTAGAAATTCAAAAGCCCTGCCGATCAACCTAAGGATCCCAAGGGGTTGATTTCGGCCTCAAGTGTTAAGCACCAGGATGCCAAATTCTACGAGGAGCAAATTCGGCCTCTTTCCCACGGCCCCACGGACCTCGAGCCCCACTTTCCTCTTTGCCGGGCAGTTGATGGTGGCCGAGACCCCTTGCTGGCTTTTCACAGGTTTAAAAAAGGGGGGCGCAGCACCAACCTGTCGGAATTTTGCCCGCGCCTCCTTCTCTTTCATTCTTCCGTGAGCTACTAAGTAGTCAAACACTTCGCCTGGAGGAAGAGGGAGAGTGCAATTCTAAACCAGAAGCTGCCTTTTCGTTTTGAACAGAACTATGGCACATAAAGCAGGAAAATAAATAATAAGGAAGGGGAGGTGGGGCGGGGAGCAACGTTGTCAAAAGCTAACCATTTTTGCTGCTGGGATACAAGTTAGGCCCTAAACCAGTGTTTCTCAACCCGCAGCAGCTTTAAGATGGGTGGACTTCAACTCCCAGAATTCCCCAGCCAGCCATACTGGCTGGGGAATTCTGGGAGTTGAAGTCCACCCACCTTAAAGTCGCTGAGGTTGAGAAACACTGCCCTAAACTGTTGATTCCCATCTCATGCCTTCCCTGGCTGCGGCCACCGGGCTTTGCCAGGGGGCCTCCGTTCTCTGCCTGGATGGGCATCGATCCCCACCTTGCTTTCTGCATGAAAACCAGCCTCCCAGCCAGCTGTCTCCCTTTCATCCGAGTCCTGCCATCTCCAGGTACCACAGGGGCAGGGATGGATTTCGCCCATCTGCTGCTGCCCGGCCATTTCCAATAAAGGCCTTTGTTATTCCTAATGCACCATATGCCATTCTGAGGAAGCTTGTCAGGCTGTCCCCAGGGATTCAGAGGCCACTCAATGCAACAGAAGCAAAGTGTGGGGGGGGGGGGATGGGACACCCTCAACTCAGAAAAGCCATCCTCAGTCACAAGGAAATGATTTTTTTTTTAAAGTTCCAACAGATCACATTTAAATTCCCTTTTTGTCTCGCTGATAATTTGCTGGGAGCATGTATGCATGTGTGTATATAAATAAAAAGCATCTTGGAATGGGTACAGCAGATAAACTTTTCTGGAATAAGCCACTTGCAAAAGTTAAGCCTTCTGTGACTGGCCAGCTTCATACTTCAGTACAACGAACAGTGCCTGAGCCTACATATTGCACTAAACCGTGGATTGTTTTCACCGTCTTTTGCTGAACGAGCCATACAGCCTGGTTCACATATATAATGCTAAGTTTAAGCCATGGTTTATAAACCATAATGGCCAGCGTCACACTTCGTGCTGAGTCAAGAACAAATCAGCTTAGCACAGGGCGTGAATCCCATCACTGACTGAACTCATACAGAATGCTAAACCAGGATTCATACGCCATAATTTATTTCCTGTTACATTTAGACCCCATCTTTATTTGTACAACTCAAAGCAGCATACTTAATGCTCCTGTCTCCTATTTTCGCCACAACAACCACCCTGTGAGGTGGGTTGAGCCAAGAGACAGGGACTGGCCTAAGGTCACCCAGCCGGCTTTCATGCCTAAGGCAGGCCTAGAACTCACGGTCTCCCAGTTTCTAGTCTAGCAGTTTAACCCCTACACCAAACCGGTTCTCTTTTTCAAAAAGAAAACATGGTGGCCCAAGCCATAACGGATGTGCGCATGCATCATGTTAAC
The DNA here is from genome assembly GCA_023362775.1 of Charina bottae. Taxonomy (NCBI): domain Eukaryota; kingdom Metazoa; phylum Chordata; class Lepidosauria; order Squamata; family Charinaidae; genus Charina; species Charina bottae. The sequence continues at coordinate 6,515,644 of JALMGJ010000026.1, read as the reverse complement.
CAAAAGTCAAACAAGCTAAACTGTGGCTTAACGGGCCATGTGAACTAGGCCGTGTGAACTGGTAGGACTGGATAATCTCCCCCAACTTGAACACTTCCAAACACGTACACTTCAACTCCCAGAATGCTCAAGCTGCTTGAGGAATTCTGGGAGTTAGAGTCGATGCATCTGGAACGCATCTAGGGTGAGGGAAGAGGCGGACTCTACGTATCTTTCCCAAATTACCTGAAAAGGACAAAGAAAGCCAGCTAATACAGCAAGCCTGGGCTAGGCTCACACATTACAAAGCCACGGCTTGCTTTGTCAAACAAACCTCAATTGGCAGAGTTCACCCCGCACAGTGGGCCAGAAATCACAGTTTATCAATTGCAACGGCTGGATTCACCCAGCAGGCTACACATCAAACGGAGCCAACCGCATCAGGCCTTTGCGCGATCGGCGGACCCCATCTGGTTCCCGGAATTGGGCACTTGGGGGGACAACGAACACTCACCTCCACTGGCATACTCCATCACGAGGTACAGCGTCTTATCTGTCTCTATGACTTCAAATAATTTAACTGGAAGGCAAGAAGGGGGAAAGGTTGAGCGAGGTTAGAAATACCTTCCCAAACAAAGAAACCGAAAGCAGCTGGCTCAGGAAGACAGAGGAAACACGCCTGCATGTTGGGAGGCCATTACAGGTAGTCCTCGCTTAACGACCGTTCGTTTAACGGTGGTCCAAAGTTACGACAGCCTCAGAAAAAGTGCTCTACAGCCTGTACTCACACTTACGACTGTCGCAAAACATTGTACCCTCCCCCGCAGTCATGTGATCGCAATTCAGGCACTTGGCAGCCGGCTTGCATTTACGACCAGTTGCAGCGTCCTGCGGTCACGTGACTGCGATTTGCAGCCTCTGGGGCCAGTTTCCAGCAAAGAAGTCCATTGGGGAAGCTGGATTCACTTCACGACTGTCGTAAAAATCGGGTCCGGTCACAGGGTGACTCACTTAACGACCGCACAGCTTAACCGCCAGTTTTCCGGTCCCTATTGTGGTTGTTAAGTGAGGACTACCTGTACTGGTGAAAGGCACCGCCACAGGAGGAGTGCCAGCCACCAGCTCACGTCTCCCGAAGCCACAAGGAAGAGAGGCTTTCTATGGCCATGTTGGAAAGCTCAACGGCTTTCAGGATCGGGGGCAGAATGCCCGGTGCCCGAGCGCTGGAGATGAGCTCTCGCAAGCCCCGGCCCGCAAAGCCGGATGTCGAGAGCATCGGAGGAGAGGCGGCTGGGGAAATGCTTGGTGGGCAAGGCTCACCCGCTGCTTCCCGCCAGCAGGCTGGGACCGGTGGATAGGGAACCTCCACATCTGGGAGCGAGGAGGGAAGAAAAGAGGCAAACTAGGGCTGGCGTTCTCACCTATATTGGGATGATTCAAAACCTTCATTATTCGCACTTCCCGGAAGAGCTGGAGAGAAAGAACAGGGACAAAAAGACCAGCAGGGTCAGCGTGGATAGCTCCTGGCAAGCCTCCAACGGCTGCATGCCCCTCTCTGGAAGCAGCCTTCCCCCCCCCCCCCCCGGGGCCTTCCGGATGGGCTGGGACTGCAGTTCCCAGAATTGCCTTGTTGGCATCAAAGCTCACGGGGAAGAGGGTCTTTGCAGGATGCTGCCAGCAACGGGAAGCGGCCGGTGGCTCCGGCGTGCAGAAAGGTTGCTGGGGGGGAGGGGCTGCAGCCAAACAACCCGCTCCCAATCCTATAGAATCACAGGGCTGGAAGGGACCTTGGAGGTCTTCTAGTCCAACCCTCTGCCCACTGTAGGAACCCTCATACCATTCTGGACAAATGGCAGGCCAGTCTTTGTTTCTCAACCTCGGCAGCTTTAAGACGTGTGGACTTCAACTCCCAGAATTCCCGGAATTCTGGGAGTTGAAGTCCACACGTCTTAAAGCTGCCGAGGTTGAGAAACACTGACGTAGACCGCTGTTCTCACTGGATTAAGCATTTTTAAGAATAACGTGTTACAGTACTCTGTTAGTGCCAAAAAGGCAAGTTGATTGGGCCTGCAAAGCGTCAGGATAAGAAGCCCCTAATGATCTCAGCCGAGGGCCAGCTGGCGGAGAGAGGCTGCATACAAGCACGTTCTTTCCTCAACCTGGGCTTGAGCAGAAAGAGAAGATGTTCAAATCTGCTAAATAGGGTAACGGGGGGGGGGGGGGCGGGCAGTGGCGGTGAGGGACTTGTTTGGATCAGAACAACTTCTGCAGAAACCTTTGGGGTGGGGGGAAAGGGAGACTCGTGCAGGACTCGGCTGGCGGATCCTAGGCCTTTCAAAAATCCCTTCTCCCCCTTGAGTTCGACAAACAGATGCTCCGGCAAGGGAGGCAGGCCGTCCCTCCCAGGCCCGGCGACAGCTGTTTGAGCAAGAACGCTTGCTGTTGGAGGGAAAAAAACTACAGCTGAGATATTTCCTTGGCCCAGCAACCACCAGAGACAGATGGTGATTCCAGCTGTTCCCTCCTTCCTCTTTCAGGACTCAGAGGCCCCGGGACATACATAGGTATGAGAGGCCAGCTGCAGGTGGGCTGAGAAGTAAAAGCCACCCCACCCCACTCCAAAGGCGGGTCGGATGGGGCTATGTATGGCACAGTATCCAGGACAGGAGGAGCACACAGAACATTTGGGGGGGCTCGGTGCCAGGTGGCACGGCCAGGTCACGCCCAGGGACGAGGCAAGAGCTTTGAGGGGCCCGAGAAGCTGGCTGGGGAATTCTGGGAGTTGAAGTCCACACATCTTCAAGCTGCCGAGGTTGAGAAACACTGCTTTAGAGCAGAGCTTTCCAAACTTTTCATGTTGGTGACACACTTTTTAGACATGCATCGTTTCGCGACACACTCTTACAGCAGGGCACAAGGCAGGCACTAGGACCTGCACGGAATCACAGCAGGTTTGGAGGCAGCCGGGCACAAGGCAGGCACTAGGACCAGCGTGGAATCCTGACAGGGCAGGTTTGGAGGCAGCAGGGCACAAGGCAGGCACTAGGACCAGCGTGGAATCACAGCAGGTTTGGAGGCAGCAAGGCACAAGGCAGGCACTAGGACCTGCACGGAATCACAGCAGGTTTGGAGGCAGCCGGGCACAAGGCAGGCACTAGGACCAGCGTGGAATCCTGGCAGGGCAGGTTTGGAGGCAGCAGGGCACAAGGCAGGCACTAGGACCTGCGCGGAATCACAGCAGGTTTGGAGGCAGCAGGGCACAAGGCAGGCACTAGGACCAGCGTGGAATCACAGCAGGTTTGGAGGCAGCAAGGCACAAGGCAGGCACTAGGACCTGCACGGAATCACAGCAGGTTTGGAGGCAGCCGGGCACAAGGCAGGCACTAGGACCAGCGTGGAATCACAGCAGGTTTGGAGGCAGCCGGGCACAAGGCAGGCACTAGGACCTGCGCGGAATCACAGCAGGTTTGGAGGCAGCCGGGCACAAGGCAGGCACTAGGACCTGCGCGGAATCACAGCAGGTTTGGAGGCAGCCGGGCACAAGGCAGGCACTAGGACCTGCGCGGAATCACAGCAGGTTTGGAGGCAGCCGGGCACAAGGCAGGCACTGGGACCTGCGTGGAATCCTGGCAGGGCTCGGAGGCAGCAGGAGCTGCGACACACCCAGACATTGCAGCCGACACACTAACGTGTCCCGACACACAGTTTGGACAGCTCTGCTTTAGAGGGTCAAGCCTACCCACCAAAAACCTTCTGTTCTTAATAAATTGCAGAAGACGATCGGTGAACGTCCATCTTCACGGCTAAAAGCAACCCGAGACGCCTCAGAGAGAGGCAGCCCTCTGGCGGGCCACTGCCCAAACTTGTCATCTAGTTGCCGTTGTGCCTTCCGAAACACCTCCCTGTCTCCAGGGCACTGCCACGGGGGAGATCAAGTGCTGGCTAGCCAGCGAGAGGCTCACTGCTGGGAAGCCTGAACCGTTTCATACAAGTTCACGCTGGCACAAGCAGGATCTGCCTTCCTGGGGCAGAGACTCTCCGCCGCGCCGGACTTGCCAACGTCCTCTCTGTCACCTGGAGGAAGAGGGCAGGCAGCCCTTTTGCGGCTCGGAGAGCAGCGCCTTTTACCGGACAGAGGTCATCTCCAGCCTCTGGTGGAAAGGGAGGGCGATTTCCGCGCAGAGCAGGGGCGGGCCACCTTTTGCCAGGCCGAGGGACATGCCAGGCCTCCGAGGGATGTAATGGTGGCAACGGGGGGAGATCTCCAAAGGGTGGGGTGGGGCCCTGTGGGTTTGGAAGGAAGGCAGGGGTTCCATGCCCAGAAGCAGCCCCATGTCTCTGGCAGACCCCATGGATAGAAAAGGAGCAAGGAGGACACCACTGAAGCGCGGTGGGCTCATTAAACTAATAGGCTTCCTGGGCAGAACTGAGAGGTTCTCTTGCCCTGTGGGCTGGGGACAAGAACCAGACTGAGAGGGAATGCCTGTGATAAAACATGGCAGAAGAAACAGACGAGAACAGAAGCAGCCCCAATCCCCCCAAGTTTATAGAGCATTCATAAGGGCTAGCACCATATTTTTTTTAAAACAAAAGCACTCTAGATTAGAAAACCTACTCTGCTCCTCACAATACATAATATGGACTCCTTGATGACACCCCAGGGGCTTACATTCAACTTTTCCAAGTACCAAGATCAACAAGCAGTACCATCCTTTGGTGGATAGCAGAGGTTGGGGCAATAAATCCAGGCCTCTGATGGTGCATTTCTCCCCCAAACCCCCCCCCCGAGAATATCCTTTTCTACCCCCTTCTTTTGTCGACAACTCCAGCATAGAGATCAGCACGCCAGGGGACATCCGGTCCCTTGCAAACAGGAGAAGCGAGAAACGGAGGGAGTCCTGAACGCTGCCAAAGGTTTTCTGAAGCACAACCAAGCCCTCCGGTTTCGTAACTGTATGTGGGTCTGCCAAAGGGGAGAGACCAGCCCTGCTTGGACCACCCGCCCCGAAGAGGACACATCTGGAGGCTCCAGGTGGTGATGGTGGTGACGGCTGCCAAAGCCACTTCTCCCGAGCAGAGCTGCGTGGGGCCAGCTGGTCGTCTCAGGCTGGGAATCAAGCAGGAAACTTTAAGTCCTACTGGCTCGGCCGCCGTGTTTCGGGTCCCGGTTGCAGCTGCCGAGAAGGACCGTCGCTTGCCGGGGAAGAAAGCAGCTGTGACCGGGATTCGGCCAGATGCAGTCCGCCGTGGGGAGACTGGCGCTGTGCATGGGTGTGGGGGGGGGGGATGTTAGCGGAAGGACGTGAAGCAGAAACGGAGGCTCATCTCTGGACTGAGAGGCTGAGTGTCCCCGTCACCTTCAAGCGGGACTGAAGCACCCACTGAGACCTGGTTTGCACAGAAAGCTAAGACCAAAACAAACCTGCTATATTATGGTTCAGTTTTTGTGTGAACAAAACAAAGAACAGATTAAAGCAGCCTGGTTGTTTTTCTGGGTTCGTGGGTAAATAGTCTGAAAGAGGGAAGGGAAGGGAAGGGAAGGGAAGGGAAGGGAAGGGAAGGGAAGGCTGTCTGGATATTGACCTGCAAGGCCCAGCATCCTGCACTGGCTGGGGCTCATGGGGATTTGAGTTCAAGTACTTCTGGAGGGTTTCGAGCTGTTGCCCACTCCTGAAATCTGTCATCAGGGAAGAGGGGAGCAGGCGCCCGGCGGCAGACAAAAGGCTGTACATTTGGGAATGCTTTATAGGCAAAAGTGAAGGTTTCCCTTGCATTTTGCTCTGAATTGTTCCAATCCGGGGCATGTTCCAGGCCTGCCTTCTCAGCTCTCCAGCCAATGGCAGAGCGCCCGACTGCGCTGTACCTCGGCAACATCAGGGACACTCGGCCAATTGCTGCTAAAGGCTTTAAAGCAGGGTTTCTCAACCTTGGCAACTTGCAGATGGGTGGACTTCAACTCCCAGAATTCCCCAGCCAGCCATGCCAAGGTTGAGAAACCCTGCTTTAAACCATCATTGCCATTAAAAGCCACACTGGGTTTATAAACGAAGTGAGATTAAGAACCCGGCGGCTTCGCACGGCCCACGAAAGGGAACGTGGCACGCAAATTCGTAAAGCCGGAACGGCCTGCTCTGCCTTACCTTCTGCAAGCTGGAGGAGTTCAACTGCGTCTTGTCGATTATTTTCACAGCCACCTGAAGGGGAAGACACACCAGAAGGTCACGTCAGGCTTGTCCGAACCGCAGCGAAAAGAGGCCCGCGTGCTACAGCGGCTTGCCCCCGCCTGGGGTTTGTGTGGCTCCACAAAAGGAGGTGGGTTTCCTAGCGCTCTAAAAAAGGGAGATTATAGGAAAGCCCGTTTCTAGGGACAGCTAAAATTTGACTTCAGCTGCAACAGCGACATTGCAATCACCTTCCTTGGCAATTCTGAGCTCTTTCGGCGAAGTCTCGGGGCAGAGGTTCTGTAGCAACTTGCAGTGCCACTTAGCTCGGTCCCCCCACTTTCCCCCCACTGAGGCTCAGTTTGGTGACAAACTACAAAGAACGTGATTCAGTGCTGCTGACCCCGGACACTATCCTCCTCTTGGCTCCCAGGAAGAACGTAAGAGCAAGTAGGGAAACTAACTCGGTTACTTATCGACCAGAGAAGAAGCTGCTGTAAGCATCCCTTGCCTCTGCCTTCCAGAAAGGTCATTCATTCATTCATTCATTCATTCATTCATTTTCAATGCTTCTAATCAAGCCCCCTTCCCAGAGATTCTACGACGCTTGCAGCAATACACAAAATAAAAACACGTAGTCATAAAACCCCAAAATCGAATACAGAGGATGAACTCGGGACCATTATAGACTTGCTGAAACCATAGAAAATTAAGATTTTCTTAACAAGGGAGGGGCGGCATGGACTTCCGGAGGTGGGGAGAGTTCCATAAGGAGGGGGCTGCCTTGAGAAGCGTCAGCGTTCATCTCTTGGCCAGGAGGGTAAGAGTCCCTGTTGCTACTTAAGTCAGAAGGCCAACAACGGGGCATCCGCCCTTGGCATGAACTGGATCCAAGTGGCAGCTTTACCACTTACCATTATTTCATTCTGCTCTTCTTCCCCTCCCCTTCCCCCTTCCCCCCCCTTTTTTAGTGTGCAATCCTCATTGGCAGGATTCGTCACTGTTGTTCAATGGCAGCCAGCCGCGTGGGGAGGCCGTTACCATAATGGCCTGGAAAATGGGACAAAAATGACTGTCGATAGGAGATAACCTTGGTGGGCTGCCTGTTTTTTTATTTTATTTTCCCCTCCCGCCCCAGCTGCGACCCACCAAGCCGTTGGGGCAGGAATCTGAACACAAGGTCTCTCCGGCTCCAATCCGCACTTCCCAGCCATTGTTCTCCAGTGCTCCCTTGCACTTAGGAGACACTTTCCTGCTCTTCGCTACGGCCATAACATCGTCCCTGCACTGCAGTGTTTCTCAACCGTGGCGTCTTGAAGATGGGTGGACTTCAACTCCCAGAATTCCCCAGCTGCCAAGGTTGAGAAACACTGCTGCATTGCAAGACAGGTGCTTTATTATCCCCATGTTGAAGCAACGGGTGCATTATCGATGGCCGCCCTGCAAGCTTGCAGTAGCCAAGGCGAGTGTTGAGCTAGGACCAGCTGGCTCTCCTCTTGGAGAGATTGCAGAGATGAGATTCCACCACGGAGGGGAGGCCAGGCCGTTAGCAATGTGTGTGTCGGCTTCTCCAGGCTAAAGCTGCTTGATTAAGGAAGCTCTCGTGGTACATGTGGCTGCAGGCTCCCCGGGGGCTGCGCTAATAAGACACACCGGGAGAGAGATTGTTTGAGTGGGTGGATGTTCCTGCTTGTAGCGCCTGCTAAATGGCTGCCTTGCACAGCTATCGTCGCTGGACAGCCATGGCAGAGACAGGCAATTAAGAGCTCCAGGAACGGAGGGCGGCCTTTGGACTCAACCTGAGGAGTTCCCGGTCTTGTTAAACCTGCTCCCAGGCACAGGGAAGGCAGGTATGGCTGACCACAAGCTCCAGCCATTCTGCAATGCTTCGTTTAGGCCTCTCATAAAGTCTCTGTGTTTACAAAGCTAAATTGCTCGCTCTGCTGGGGCCGAGACAACCTGGTGAGTTGAACAAAACCTGGCTGGGCTGATAGATGGGAGTTCCCAGCGGGAGACACTCTCAGGACAAATTGACTTATGGGGACAAGGCAGGGAGAAAACGGAGGAGGGGGCGTCAAAGGAGGAAGCCGGGCCAAGCTCCCCAAAACCCTGGGCAATCGTTATGGGTGGGGTTTGCTCTGTTTTCCTGGGCAGGAGAGAAAAACAAAACCGGCAATCCAGAAATAAGAGGTGGAGGGAAGCCGGCAGGGCCCTCCAGCCAACCAGGACATGGCTGCTGACTGTCCTTGCCCAGCGGCAGAGAACGACTGCACCAAGATGGCCCTGGGGCAAAATTAGGAGGCTGACCGCCCACCTCTGGAGGATCTGCTTCCTGTTCCATGGAAGCCCTCATCCGGCACTGAAGGAGAAGGGAAAAGCCCTCCATGAAGTCCCATTCCAGAAACAAGGTATGGGCTTATCTTAAAACCTGGAGTTTTAAGTTAGGGTTTCTATGAGAAAAGAGCTGCCGTGGGTGTGGAGGACACAGACAAGGGAGGAAAGCGGAGGGGAAGAGGAACCCAGGTAATTAACAGCCATGCAAAGTGCAGAAATGGCAGTCCTTTTACAGGTGGACCAGACAGGAAACACGGCCAGATGAGCTAATTCTACTTTACTGTAAGGCTACATTAACAGAATCTCGCAAGTCTGAAAGTCCAATTCTCCCCCGTCTCCTTTACAGCCTGAGAAACTAGGGAGGGTCCCTTCTGAGCCTCTTTCTCCACCCATTATCCAGCTGTGGGCTGTACCCTCTCTTATCTGACTGCTCCTTCGCCCCATCTCCCAAGGTCTTTCTCACATACCATTACACAGACTGTGCTGTGCATGTCTTTAAAATGCTATCTCCCCAAATAGTGAGGTCTAGAAACCTGGACTTAAAGAAACCCTGACTCATGTCACGCCTGCACTCAAATTCTCCAGGAATAACTCTCTGGGAAGTACCTTCGGAGCTTCATGACTGGGTCTGACAACCCTGCTGTGGGGATCCCTAAACAGCAACTAAAATATAATGTATTGTTGAAGGCTTTCACGGCCGGAGTTCAATGGCTGTTGTGGGTCTTCCGGGCTGTGTGGCCGTGTTCTGGAAGTTGAACTTCCAGAACACGGCCACACAGCCCGGAAGACCCACAACAGCCAACTAAAATATACTTAAGGAGTGAATGGATCTGACCAGGGAGAAGCATTGACTGGCAGAAAGAGTTTGGTCAGGCCCTGAAGGAATCGATTTGGGAAGCCAGGAATTGATTCCTTACGTGGCCCCAAGCCCTGAAGCCAGCAGTTAACCTCTAGACGAAGCCTTGGTCTTGACTTGGATCTAGCTAAACAGCAGAACTGGCTGATAAGAGGAGAATGTATCCCTAATGAGCACAAATTGGTGTTCCTCTAGGTCAGGGGTGGGGAACGTCCGGCCCGCGGGCCGTATAAGGCCCGCAAAATCATTTGGTCTGGCCCTGCCAAGGCAACCGCAGGAGAGACTCAAATTCAATAACTCTAGGAGCTCCCGCCCGCAAACCCCGCCCCTTTCTGTGCGATTGGCTCCCACCCGCAAACCCCGCCCCTGGTGCTTGTGATTGGCTCCCATCTGCAAACCCCGCCCCCTTCCGTGTGATTGGCTCCTGACCCTGTCCCCGGTCCGCGAATGATATTATAAATATCCAAATGGCCCTTGGCAGAAAAAAGGTTCCCCACCCCTGCTCTAGGTGGTCAGCTCACTAACAAACCCACTCCTTAAATCTGTTTTAAAATTTAAATTATTCCCCCCTGCCCCCCAATTAAACTCAGCCCCCAGTTCGCAAGATCTGCCGGAGCTGCCGGAAAAGGTTGCTGCCATCTATGCAAGACGACAGTTTTCCTATGCCTGCTTAAAAGTTTTCAGGATATTGCGATCAAGTCAAGGGTCCAGAATCCGGGAATTTCCGGGAGTCAGCGGACTCCGCGCCGAGGAGGTCCGCTGACTCCTCCCTCACTGGTGGGAAGAGAAGGCAGACAGCGTCTGAAATAAAGCCTGGGTGGGGTGGCAGTGCCATCAGCCACCCCCTGCTCAAAGAGAGAACTGAAAGTGAGGAAGACAGCCAGGAACTGCAGACTCTTGGCAGGATTTAAAAGAAAAGATTCGGTATTTTTGAAGGCAGAATGTTTGTTCATCGGGATTTACACTGGAAAAGAAGGGGGGGATATTTCAGTGGGCCATAAAGGAAGTTTTTGGGGGGTGAATCTGGAGTCCCCCAGCCCAGGGGGTTCCCACATTACTGCTAAAGAATGTGGGTATGCGTTTGGGCAAGGCGGCCTGCCACTGGGGACCAGGATGGGCATACTGGCACTGTGTTGCAACAAATGATTTAGAAAACCATTTTTACAGGGGACCCCTAGGGGCCAGACATGCTGTGAAAGATTCAATTCCTCCTTTACCTTGTGTGTGACTTACAGACAATAAGAGGGAGGGATCCAACGGGGAAAGCCCTTCAGCTGCCACTGACGGTGCCCGCAAAGCCCTGTGCCAACCAAGCGATGTGTATCCCTGCCGATGGCTATATGCCCAGGTGCCCCCGGAAGTGAAAACCAGTCTCTGGTGCAATGCTTTCGGGGCGCCTGAACCACTCTTTGGCAGGGGGAGGGGGGTGGTCTGTGCCAAGGACAAAGGAACATTCGGCCTTCAATCCCGAGCACTGGCAGAACATTTTTCGGCTTCCTGGAGGCAAGAGAGCTTTGTAAGTTTGAAGCACGGAGGGCAGCCCCCAGCCCACAACTCTGGAGGAACAGTCCCTTTCCCCCCCAAAGGCCCTTGGAATTCAAGCCTACACAAAATCACCTATCTCTATCACTGGTTACAGATTGTTATTATGAAGATTTGCTGTATTTAGTCACACTTGTAGGCTATCTTAATCACAGTCACAACTCTAGGCAGCATAAAAAATGTGAGATTAAAATAATATCAACAGTAATCAATAACAAAGAACTATAAACATACATTATAAGGGTTGAGTTTGTGATTTTCACATTTTAGATTGCTAGCGTTGTCTATAGCAGGGGTCCCCAACCTGTGGGCCGCGGCCTGTTAGTAACTGGGCTGCGGGGCTCCTGCCCGCAAACCCCGCCCCCTTCTGCGCGATTGGCTCCCGCCAGCAACCCCCCGGTGCTTGTGATTGGCTCCCGCCCGCAAACCCCGCCCCCAGTGCACGCGATTGGCTCCCGCCGGCAAACCCCGCCCCCGGAAACCCCGCCCCCCCGGTCCACGGAAAAATCGTCTTTTGAAACCGGTCCCTGGCGCCAAAAAGGTTGGGGACCCCTGGCCTATAAATCCAGAAAAAGACATCCATTTACACAAGGGTTATAGGTGCATTTCTAAAATGAAAGCAGGGGACGTGCAAATCACTGCGTTAAGTGCTGCTGTAAGGTGTCGGCAAAGACCGTGAGCCATTTCCAGTTCAAATTCACCAGGTGGCCTCGGGGAGTCACCCCTTTACAGCCTTATTGGCTCCCACTCCCCACCTCCCAGGCTGGAATGCAGGAGTAGTAACAGTGGAATACATGGAATGAGAAGATTGGAAGGGATCTTAGAGGCCATCAAGTCCAACCCCCTGCTCAGGGACCATCCAGGCTCCGTTGGAAGACCTCCAGCAAAGCTTCCATTACAGGTTTACTCCCTGAACCGAGGAAGCGCAACTTTACAGGTAGTCCTCGACTTACGGCCATTCATTTAGCGACCGTTCAGAGTTACAACACTGCTGAACGAAGGGACTTACAACCAGTCCTCACACTTACAACTGTCACAGCGTCCCTGCGGTCACGTGATCAAAATTCAGGCGCTTGGCAACTGGCATGTATTTATGACGATTGCAGCGTCCCGGGGTCACGTGATTGCCCTTTGCGACCTTCCCAGCCAACTTCCGACAACCAATGTCAATGGGGGAAACCGGATTCGCTTAACAACCATGCGATTCACTTAACAACCACGCGATTCACTTAACGGCCGCAGCAAAAAGGTCGTAAATTCAGGCAACCCACTTAACTGCCTCGCTTAGTGACGGAACTTCCAGTCCCAACTGTGGTCGTACGTTGAGGACTACCTGTAGTTCTTTCAACCATAAAAAGAACCTGCAAAAAAGTGCTAAGCCTGATCCCTCCTGCAGCTTGGAAGCCCCACGAGAAGTACGCCAGCCGACCTGCAAAGGCTCTCCTGCAACAGTATGCTCGAATCTGCACGACAAACAAAAGCAGATTCCTCTCCTCGTGAAATCACGCAGTCTCGTTTGTTAAAGCCTAAACGCGCACGGATTAACCTGCGTAGATTTCACACGCAAGTTCTCTCCGGGGTCTGTTGCGTCTCCCGTCTCCCAGGATCCCCCCTCACCTCTTTCCCCGTCAGGATGTGCCGCGCCAACTTGACTTTGGCAAAATTGCCCTTGCCAATGGTCTTCAACAGGCGGTAGTTCCCAATATGGGGCTGCTCGTCAGCGGAGGTGGCAGGGTTGCGGCCTCGTATCATGTTGGACTTCGCGCTCGGTTTGGACTCCGGGTGTCCCAAGGCCGGCTGAAAAGACAGAAGGGGCGGGGGGGGGGAGAAAGAAATTGTATGAATTGGTTTCTATGAACTCCAATCTGTCTACAATAACAGCTCACCCCCCCTTCAGAGCAAGGCAGGTGATCTAATTTCCAGTAACCAACGTTTAAATTAACAACTGTCCAAGGGAGCCGTAACAGTGTCTGCTCCAAAAGCCTCTGCACCGAAGAACTGGCCTTGTCCATTCAATGCCTGGCGGCTACTGGGACACCGAATTCTGACCCCTGCCTGCCGTCGCACGGAAGAACCTCTCGCCCTGCCGCAACCGGCAAAGCAATCTGTGCAGTCTCCCCCAACGTGGGGTCCTCGGCAAGTGCCGGGCCGCAGCCTCCGGCTAGGCGGCCGAATCAGCACCGTCCGCTGGGGACGTCCCCCCTCTGAAATCCAGCCAAGGAACCGCCAGGCTGCTCTTAGATCGATGAAAGAGGTAGAGCTGCTGAATCTTCCTAGGCGCGGACAAGCAGCCCTTTGTGGATTTTAATTCTGGAAGGCTCTTATCTGGCCCCGCTCTCGGGTAGGATACAGGCTTCAAGGATATAATAAAGAAAGGAACCCCCCAGGATAACAGCTATTTGAAATGACAGCACTGGCTGCCAGAAAGCTTCTGGGCCAGAAGATAGGCCTTCTCTGTGGTTGCTCCAAAATTGTACAGCAGTGTTTCTCAACCTTGTCAACTTTAAGAGGTCTAGACTTCAACTCCCAGAATTCCCCAGCCAGCATGCTGGCTGGGGAATTCTGGAAGTTGAAGTTCTGACCTCTTAAAGTTGCTAACCTCTAGACAAGCCTTGGTCTCAAGTTGAATCTATCTAAACAGCGGAACTGTGGTGTTCCTCTAGTTGGTCAGCTCACTAACAAACCCACTCCTTAAATCTGTTTTAAAATTTAAATTATTTCCCCCCCTCCATTAAACTCAGCCCCCAGTTCGCAAGATCAGCCGGTGCTGCCGGAAAAGGTTGCTGCCATCTATGCAAGACGACAGTTTTCCTATGCCTGCTTAAAAGTTTTCAGGATATTGCGATCAAGTCAAGGGTCCAGAATCCGGGAATTTCCGGGAGTCAGCGGACTCCGCGCCGAGGAGGTCCGCTGACTCCTCCCTCACTGGTGGGAAGAGAAGGCAGACAGCGTCTGAAATAAAGCCTGGGTGGGGTGGCAGTGCCATCAGCCACCCCCTGCTCAAAGAGAGAACTGAAAGTGAGGAAGACAGCCAGGAAGTCGAGACCTCTTAAAGTTGCTAAGGTTGAGAAACACTGCTCTCCTAGAGATCCCTTATTCTTGGCAGTCTGGAAAGCCTGGAGACTCTTCTGTTCAAGCAGGCATTTGAGTTGAGTTGATGGTGTCTGGGTAAACATTTTTAGCTTGGTTTTGCTGCTTCCAGGTTTTCCTTTATGGATTATTTACACTGTGCTGTTAACTACCCAGGGTTGATGGACTGGGGCAGAATAAAAGGTTGCCAATAAACAAACACATGGGGTAAATAAAAAGCTGAGCAGGTAAAGAATCCCAGGGACCCTTCACCTTGCAGTTATTTCAACCTGCCGGTAATGCCACATCCTGTACGGAAATGCCAGCTGTGCCCGCCTTAGCCTGCTTATCGTATCTAACCTACCATAATGTTGCCCATTTCATGCAGGGGGAAATTAAAGTGGAGAACATGGTGTGTGTCTCGGCACATTAAGAGAGCACAGCTGAGACCTGGAAAGTTCCGAGGTTCCATTACTGTTCCACAGTAGCAAAACCACCACGATGCAGTTCATCTCTGGAGGTTTCCTTCGAACAACTGCTCAGATGTTCCCAAGCGATTCTTTGCTGGGTAACTTATTTATTTATCGCATTTTTCCACCGCCCATCTCGACGACTCTGGGCGGTTTACCACTAGTAGCACCACGCACCCTCCGAAGTGCTTTGGACCCACACGACCGCAGCGCAACTCTGCTGTTCACCGAAGGAGCCTAACTCTTCTCGGGCTTGAGGAGCTGATTAACGTTAACGTGAATCGTATCTGAAGTGCGCACAGCCCTAGTAATTAGATGATGGGAATAAATAATATTTTATGTCTTCGATCGCACGCTACTCCTGGGTGGGACTGTTGGTCTGCACTTTTCCAGAGGAGATAGTGCTTTGTTAACACCCCACTGAGCAGGTCTAATAATGATGATTTGAAGGGATGGGAGCTGATAACCAGTAAAGGGGAGGATAAAAACGCACAGATTTGACAATAGGTAAACTGAGGCGCGTGGGGTAAACTGAGGGCGTGGGGGGCATGGTGGCTCAGCGGGTAAGACGCCAGGCTTGTCGATCGGAAGATCGCAAGTTCGGAGGTTCGAATCCCTAGTCCCGCGTGACGGAGTGAGCTCCCGCACTCGCCCCAGCTCTTGCCAACCTAGCAATTCGAAAGCATGCAAGTGCAAGTAGATGAATAGGTACCACTTCGGTGGGTAGGTAACAGCGTTCCGCGCGCGTCATGCAGCCACATGACTGTGGAAGCGTCTTTGGACAGCGTTGGCTCTTCGACTAACAAAGAGTCGAAGAGATGAGCACCGGCCCCTAGAGTCGGACACGACTGCACAAATGTGCGGGGGGAACCTTTACCTTTACCTTAAACTGAGGCGCACCTCCCTCTAACTGGATTTCAGGGTACAGGTAGTCCTCACTTAATGCAATTGGGACCGGAATTTTGGTTGCCAAGCGAAGTGTTCATTAAGAGAATCCGACCCAATTTTACGACCTTTTTGCAGCAGTCGTTAAGCGAACCACGTGGCTCCCCATTGCTTTTGCTTGCCAGAAGCTGTCTGGAAAGGTCGAAAATGGCAATCTCATGACCACGGGACGCTGCAATGGTCATAAATGCGAACCAATTGCCAAGTGCCCAAATCATGATCATGTGACTGTGGGGATGCTGCAACTGTCGTAGTGTGAGGGCCAGCCACAAGTCAGTTTTTCAGCACCGTCGTAAGTCTGAACCATCAATAAACGAATGATCATCAAGCGAGGACTACCTATAGTTTTTAAAACATTTAACAGTAATATATTTTTTTAGCTTTGTGCAGGGGTGAAGAACGCAGACAAGCTTGGGGCTAGGGGCACACGATGAGAAAGCTTTCTGCTCTGTGTCTGTGCCCTACATTCCACTTGCTCTTCAAGGACGCCGCAAGCTCTGCCTCTCTTGGACGAGCCACCACAGCTGAGCGACCGTTCTGAAAGGCCCACAAGAGGAGCAGAATCGAAAGCTCATTTATCACTCGTGCCCAAGCTGGGCATGGAAGGCAGAAAAGGGACACGATTCCCCAAGAGGAAAGAAGTATTTGGACCACAGCTGTAGATTTTCAGATGTGGCCTGTCACTACCTGAGAATAATCCGGTGGGGGATCCAGTGGGACCTCAAACGAGGCCGAGTTCCATAAGGGCCCCATAAGAGACTCCAGGAGGCCGAAAAACAACCGAGGCTGCTTTTGAACGGTTTAAACCTTGGCATCGCCTGAATACATCCTTTGCCCTTCACAGCAGCCATGTTGCATCACAGAACCACCCAGTTAGAAAAGATCTCAACAGACCTTGAGTCAACTTCTTGTCGACGGAGGAAATCCGTTTAACGTGCAGTGGCCCCCAAGCTCTCTTGGGAAGCCTCTAGTGCAGGGCTTTCCAAAGTGCCGCCGCTGGCGACACACCCGTCGGCGGCGACACGCGCCCACACGGCGACGGCGTGTGGGGGCGTGCGGCAGCGCGCGCGCACGGCGGTGGCACGGGGGGCGTGCGGCGGCACGGGGGGCGTGCGGCGGCGCGGGGGGCGTGCGGCCGCCGCTTCCGGGTGGTGTGGCGACACACCACGCTGTGTGTGGCGACACACTTTTGTGTCGCGACACACAGTTTGGAAAGCTCTGCTCTAGTGAAAAACAGCTCACCACCTTCTTCGATAACCAGTTCTATACCAGTGTATCCCACCACGAAGGGTCCCCCTACCCCAATGTTTAGTTGAAATCTCCTTTTCAGACTATTTATTTATTTTGTCGAAGGCTTTCACGGCCGGAGTTCAATGGCTGTTGTGGGTCTTCCGGGCTGTGTGGCCGTGTTCTGGAAGTTGTGGTTCCTAACGTTTCGCCAGCATCTGTGGCCAGCATCTTCAGAGGGCAGGAGCACAGATAGAAGCAAAATCTCTTCTATCTTTTGCTTCTATTTGACAGCCCGGAAGACCCACAACAGCCTTACTTACTTACTTACTTACTTACTTACTTACTTACTTACTTACTTATTTATTTATTTATTTATTTTCCCTTTATTTTTATAAATGACTCAAGGCGGCGAACATACATAATACTCCTTCCTCCTCCTATTTTCCCCACAACAACAACCCTGTGAGGTGAGTTGGGCTGAGAGAGTGTGACTGGCCCAAGGTCACCCAGCCGGCTTCCATGCCTAAGGCGGGACTAGAACTCTCAGTCTCCTGGTTTGCCATTGGCTCCTTCCTAGGGCTGAGAGACAGGGACTGGCCCAAGGTCACCCAGCTGGCTTTCACGCCTAAGGCGGGACTAGAACTCTCAGTCTCCTGGTTTGCCAGTGGCTCCTTCCTAGGGCTGAGAGCGCGCGACCGGCCCAAGGTCACCCAGCCGGCTTTTGTGCCTAAGGCGGGACTAGAACTCACAGACTCCTGGTTTCTAGCCCAGCACCTTAACCACTAGACCAAACTGGCTCTCTATGGAAACCATTCATTCACCATAGCAGCCCTTTAAACATCTGACAACCACCATCATAAAACTTCCTAACCAGGCTAAAGAGCCCACTGCATCCCTTTCCCCCCACATCCCGAGTGGGTGGCCAGCAGGATGGCATGAGGGAACAGCCTTCCTTTACCAACACCCTCCACCAACAGATACCCCAAGGCATTCTGTCTCTGAATGTGGAAGTCCCCCTTTGCTGTCATTGGTCAAGAAGGCAGGCCTGGCTGCTGCCCAGTGGCTTAAAGCACCGCAGAGGCGGGGGCAGAGCCACAACTGGGGTTTCTGCACTTGAAAAAACCCTTCCCGAATAACCATGAAAGCTCAGCACAAGCCTTGATACCTTGGGAGAGGCAGCGCTGCCTTCCCTCTAAGAGCCAAGATAATGCATTAAGAAACGTTTCTGCCCCAATACAAATGCTTTATCGATGAATAAAACATGAAATCCACTATCTGCGGAAGCCTTGAGCCATCAAGTATAGGCTACAAGACGTGAGCAGAACTGGGCCGCACCATGGCTTGCTTTCCCATGTTCATACAACAGCTTCTTCCTCTCCTGCTCTGCTGGGAAACTGAGCGAGGGAAGCCAGCGCCAGATTGCCCACCCCCAGCAGTGCAGTGAGCATCTCCCCAGAGATCTGGAGGGCTCCCTCCCCGATGATGTCCCCAAAGGCGATTCTGCCAGGCCTTGGGGCAGAGTGGTTAAGTGAGCCCCTGTAAGGCTTTTTATGTTGTTTCATATAGCTTTTCATCAGTTTCGCTTTCTTACTGTTCTGACTTTTTATTATGTGACGCGCCCAGAGTTGGTTGGAATCAGGTAATACATAATACGTTTATGTGATACATAGCAGGGGAGCCATTCTCACTGCAGAGGCTGGTCAGCCCTGAGTACTTTGTTAACGTACAGGCAGTCCTCACTTAACCACCATTCGTTTAATGATGGCTTGGACTTATGACGGTGTTGAAAAAACTGACTTACGACCGGCCCTCACATGACCATCGCAGCGTCCCCCTAGTCACATGATCACAATTTGGGTGCTTGGCAACCGGTTCACATTTATGACCGTTGCAGTGTCCCGTGGTCAGGTGATCACCATTTTCGACCTTCCCGGCCGGCTTCTGGCAAACAAAATCAGTGGGGAAACGTGTGATTCGCTTAACAACCGCCACAAAAAGGTCATAAAATCGGGTCGGATTTGCTTAATGACCACTTCGCTTAGCAACCGAATTTCTGGTCCCAATTGTGGTCGTTAAGTGAGGACTACCTGTATAACGTGCGCACCATCCTAAAACAAGCTCTCCAGGTGGGTTAGAAGTTTAAAGGAAAAAAAAAACAAGTTTAAAACAATCAAAGAGAAGATAATCACAAGGCAGCCAACATACGAATATATGAAGAGAAATGGCCAGGTAAATAAACAATAGAGTTAAAAGGCCATTTAAAAAATGGGAGTGCAGAGCAACATGTCCCTGAAACTTTAAGTACACAAGGGTTACATCTGCAGGAAACGCAAAGCCAAAATGGCTGGAAAGGCAGGCTTTTTTTATTGCAGAGCAAGTGGCGGCTGGTTCGTGCTGTTCAGCTGGAAGCCAGAGCACTGGCGGAAATTATGTTAGCGCATGGTGCGATTAGCATTAATGCAATTGTTGCCAATGGGCTCCTCCAGCAAATGGGAACGGGACCTCTCAGGATAGCAGGTAAACCTGGGCCGCTGGCTGATCTCTCTGGCCAGCATTCAAAGCACGCTTCGGGAACCTGGCTTGTTAGAGGCCCGAGATCCGCAGGCTGATGAATACACTATAAATTCCCCTCTAACTTCATTTAGTCTTTCGCAGAGTTTGGAAAAGGCTGTGGCTCCTCCAGAGTGGCTGAAATACAAGGCCCCGCATTGACCACAGTGGATGGGGACCGCATCTTTGCTCTTCCCCATCTTTCAAAGCCGTCCTGTTATTCCGGGGCAGCAAATTCCCTGGCGGGAGCAGAAGCAATTTAACTGGTACAAAAGCGTTTGGCTTCCAAGGCAGCCACTCCTCTGGATGATGTCAAAGGCTGCCCTTTCGAAGGATGATTCACACAAACTCAAAAAAAAAAAAAAAAAACTGCTCCTAAGGAATGGAGTCTGGGCTCCGTTGGTAAACTTTGGTGATCCCCCCCACCCCATCAAAGAGAACAAGCAAGAAGGGCAAGATTGGTCTTCAAGCAGGAAATGCATCCCAGGAAGCCCACGGATCTTCTATTTCATGCCTTTGAAAGCCGTAAGCTCAATTTACACCTGCAAGAACAGGGCGAGGCCAGCTTAGCCCTGACAAATATTCCCAGGAGCCTCAACCTCTCTGGCTGCTTTATTAGAGGCACCAAACCACTCTATGGCAGTCTCCCTCCAGATCTGTAGGGGTTGCTCTCCCACGGGGCCACCATGAGCAACACGGGGACACATCTCTTGGGCACCAGCCTGGGGGAGCTGTTTTATGATACGCAAACGCTCTGTTCTTGAACAAGCTAGTGATCTGTTGCTTTTCGAAGCATTCCCCTCTCCCAATTTTCATGACATCCTTCTTGAAATCAGCAACAGGGCTTTTGCGTTCCCTTTTTACCATCATCAGTCTGGCTGCCTGTTAACGGCACCCCCTTCTCAGGCACCCCTTTCTCAGAGTAAACAAAAAGCCGGGCATCAGAATGAAGAGCCTTTCCTTTCCCCCCTAAAAAAATGGTTAATTTCTGCTTCATATTTCCTGTTCTGAAGGGTAATTCTTTAAAAAAAAAAAAAAACTAATTTGGGATTTGGCAATAGAAAAATGTCACCAAGTGATTAGCTAAAAAACAAATTGATCGACGAGAAATTATTTAAAAAAAAAAAAAAAGCTTGCAGAGCTGAAGTCTCGGGCTAAGTTACCTAAAGGGAATTTTCATTAGAGGCCTCTTTTTAAAGAATGGAAGGATATGGCCACAGCCCCTTTCCAACAGGCACAATCATACCCCAGGAGAGCATTCCGGCTCTGGATCATACAAAGTTCCTCAGTTGAACAAGATTCTTCTCCTCGGCCTCCCCCCACTCCATTCCCCTACCAGGAAGAAGAGAAGAAATACCAGGGGAAAAAACCCCAAGGTTTCCCAAGCTCAAGTCCTCAGCAAACCATCCAATATTACAGCCCTAATCAGTTTAAACATCTTTCAAGAATGGCGGATCCTTTTAATCTTCCAAGAAGAGGAAGATTTGGAGATGGGATGAGAGCGTGTGAGCTGGACGTCTGCTAACAGAACCAGCCCAAGGCAGGAAACAAAGCAATCTTTTGAAGCCACATTCAGCTCGAAGACGGGGGACCCTACCCCAAGCTCCAGAGCTGGTACTGACACAGCTGAGAACCCCAGAAGTTTTGGAAATAATTGAGACTTACTACTCCCATCGTCCCTCGGTTTCTGTCTCCTCCGCTCATTAAATGCCGTCTCCTCCTCTGCCCTTCGCACGGCAGCCCCTTGGCGGAGTGCCCGTTGCCAGCTGGGGGGGGGATCTGTCCCTCACTGATCCATTAAGGCCTTTGGGGAGGCCAAGGGGAGCGAAACCGACGCCCGACTCCTTTTGCCCCAGGTATGTCCGAGCGGTGAAGGAATGCCAAAATCTCCAACGGTCAAAAGGAAGGGGTGCCCCGTGGGAACGGCCTTTCCCGGTGCATTACTGCTTCGTCGGCTAGCCTGGAGCGAAACCTTCCTGCAGAGCAAAGTACAGCCCAGCCGCGGCCGGGAGGAAGTGTGGGGCTTCCTCACCCAACCCGCGCTCAGTCCCCGCCTCCGATACCTGAGCTGGCTCAACCTTTCGCAACCCTCCAAGCCGCTGAGGCAGAGAACACCTGGGCAGCTTGTGGAGTTTTCCAGTCAGTTGGAGGGGGGAAGGAGACAAATGAGCCGTACAGATGTATGGCTGAACCTTGAAACAATCCTTCCCATCTAAGCCAGCTAAAAGCGAGAGAGAGAGATGGCGGGCTGTCCTGGAATCCTGGGGGAGAAGTAGGTAAAGGAGAAACCTGTCTGGCTGCAGGTTCCTCCACCCCACAGGAGAAAGGGAAATGGAGGAGAAACCTGCTTTTCACTGGGTGGGAGGAGAAAGATGGCACTTCAACGGTGTGAGGTTCTCCCCCACAGGAAGACGCCTGCCCCACCCATGCAAACAGCAGGCAGGCCTTTACGAAGGGGGGGGGGGAGGAGGAGGAACCATGACGTTACCCCTTTGACCTGCCATCAGGTGATCTGGAGCTCTGTCAAGCCCGTTGCTCAGCGCAACCTGCCGAATTCGAAATCCAGTTTGTTTTTCTGAGATAAAGGAGTGCCAAGTCAAAAGGAGGGGAAGGGAGAGGACACCTCCCAGCGCTTCGGAAGAGATGGAGTTGAATAAGCCGCCGCAAAGCCCGGGAGGGCATGTGCCAGGCGAGGGAGTCAGGATTTCGCACCCAGACGAGGCATGCCATGAGAGTCCAAGAATTGGGATGGCCCAGCTTCAACCCCCCCCCCCTACTCAAGTCCCAAATCCCACCAGGTGGCCCGTGGCTAGCCTCTTGCCCCCAGCTCGTCGACTCTGCAGGATGCATGAGGATAAAATGGGCAGAAAGAACCACTCAGGCCACTTTTGAGCTCTTCAGGAAAGGTGGCATACTTATTTCACAGTTTTGGTAACTTACCCAACCTGCAGACACTGGGCAATGGGCAACAGAGTAAAAATACAGAATAAGAACTCCCCTCCACCGCCCAAAAAAGACATGGAGTTGACAGACGACCACCAGAAACGTTCAGTCCTGGGGGAAAGCAGTTGAATAAGGTTGTTTTAACAGTTTTGTGAACTCCAGAGACGGAGTTTGGGGGCTGCAACAGAGACCGCCTGCCACTTGGTGTACATCCCCTTTGCCTCCTGGTAGAGAGGGGACTCAGAGCAGGCTTGCCAAGATTTAATTTTGGCAAGATGGTGCATGATGTAATCTGGTGCTGTGCTGGGTAGGACTTCGGAGGACGTCACCAGCCGTTCGAACTGGGCCTAGAAGCCTACCGGTAACCAGTGCAGGGATTTTAGTGGTGGTGTTACTCTGCCACGATGGGATTGCCCCACCAATAATTGAGTGGCTTCATTTTGGACGAACCACCAAAGGCTGCCCCACATACTGTGGGTAAGAGTCATCCAATCAAGGGGTGATCCAAACATGAATTAATTGGGCAAGGCACCCCGGTACAGGTAGAGTCGTAATTGGTGCAGCAACAAAAGCTGGTCAAAGACCGCAACACCCCCCCCCCCCCGGGATGACCTTGACCTGGCGCTTGAGCAATAGTCCAGGTGGAACCCCAGATCACGAACCAACTTCTTCAGGGGAAGTGCCACCCATCCAGAATAACTACCATCCTGGATGTTTACTGATGAAAAGCAACTCAGACTTGGAGGGATTCAGTCTAACCGTGTTTTGCCCCATCCGCATCCTGACAGCCTCCAAACACTGGTTCGACCTTTTTACAACATTCCCTGTCCAACTGTCATCCACAGCTGTCATCCACATCCTGCTGACACCTCACCAAACGTACGCCTTTTAATAGAATGTTAGTTGAAACAGGTACTCCTATATTCCTGACTTTTTTTCAACCATCCATCTGGCTTCAGAGACTTTTTATTAAGCATTGCTTATGCCTTTGCAACCACATCTCTACCATCAGGACAAGATACAGCACATAAAAAGCCACACACACCGCTTCCCATGATGCCCAATCTTTTAGCCAAAGCTTCCTGTCCTGCAGCTAGTATTGCATTCTGCGCTCTCTCGAAATTCTAGCAGATGAACTACAGGTAGTCCTCGCTTAACAACCATTCGTTTAGTGATGGTTCGAACTGACGACGGTGCTGAAAAAAAAGGACTTATGACCAGTACTCACACTTACAACTGTCGCAGCGTCCCCGCGGTCACATGATCACGATTTGGGCACTTGGCAACTGGTTCACATTTATGACCGTTGCAGCATCCCATGGTCACATGATCGCCATTTCTGACCTTCCTGGCCGGCTTTTGGCAAGCAAAATCAATGGGGAACCGCCCACAGTGATTCGCTTAACAGCCGCTGCAAAAAAGGTCATAAAATTGGGTAGATTTGCTCAATTACTGCTTCACTTAGCAACCAAAATTCTGGTCCCAACTGTGGTCGTTAAGTGAGGACTACCTGTAAATTGCTGTAGGTCATCTCTTTCCACGGTTAAGAGATTCCTGAGTACCCTGATATACTGTCTATATATCGAGTATTCTGAAACACCTTTTGACCAGGGGGCGGGGTTTGCAGGCGGGAGCCCCACGGCCCACTTCCTAACAGGCCGCGGCCCACTAGTGGGGCGTGGCCCACAGGTTGGGGACCCCTGCTTTAGAGCATCTTACCGAACTTGACCAAGCATTTGTGGTGAGCTGAAGTTGCCTTTGGGTAGCTAAACACAGTTCCAAGTCTACCGCGCTTGAGTGTAGAGCAGGGAAGTGAGAGCTGAGGTTTGCTCAGCCGGGGACTTGGGGAGATTCCACCTCCTCATCCTAGGAAGGTACCGTGTTACTAAGCACTGATGCACAAGGATACTCAGCCGGGGAGCCATGACCAGATGCCAATTTTTTCATACGACAGGGAGCCTGCTGTAAGCTGTTTAACAGGTCCTTATTTTGCCGGCGCAGAATTAATTCAGATTCCAAGCATATGCTCGGTCCCACTCTAGAAACTGACTTCCTAACGCCAGGAGAAAGCTTTTTGGGGGATGCTCTCAGCAGCCACTGCACAGGCACCCTACGTTCCCCCCAATTCATGCACGCTGCACATCAGAAGCAGCGTGCCTCGAGTACCGGGCCTAAAATTAATGGTCCAACTCAACAGCTCCATTCAGACAATGATTAAACCAAGATGTGAACAAGCCTTTTTCTTGCAAATCCCCATCCTAGGAAATGCTCACTTAACCAAATCCCTGTTTAGGGGAAAGCAGGAAACTATGGTTCTCAGTTTCAGAACGAGCCAGAAATTTAAACCAACGTCAGAGCAGGCTCCTTCGAGCCACCTTTAAATTCTAGTCTTCACAAGTGCAGAAAAACAGTTTGCTAAACAAAATCGGCATAACATGCCGAAGGCGTCGGTCAGCAGAGAAGTGATGGCGTTCTTTACCTTCCAAAGATGATTTTCAAGACAGATTGGGCCAAGCTCCGAGCTGTTTGGGAACAGGAAGGAGGGCTGAGCCAGCCTGGCCCCGGTGACCGTTTTCCCATTCATGAAAATGAAGAGCAGGGAAGATGCACTGCCCCAAGGTAATGGCTTAGAGGAGACGGGTGGCCCTTCCTGAGATCTATACTAAGAAAGCTCTTTGCTCAGTGGTCCTGGAGGATGGGGAAGTGAAAGTTTAGCTCCAATAGAAAGCAGCTTTCTGCAGGTACAACCCTCCAGCCATTCCAAAATCGAGGCACCCTAGCCCTATCTTCTTCACAAATCTCTTGTTCGAATACCTCTGACGAGGATTTAAATAGCGATTGTGCCCTTTTTGGGTACCAGTTTTATTAGCTTGATGTCTAATTTACATATATTTTGTTTTTATTCTTCATATAAACTGCCTGGAGTGTGGGTGCTCTGCAGTAGGTGGGTTTGTCAAGCAGGCAAGTAGATGAAGCAAACCCAAAGCCAGGGCCACGGACTCGTGGGGACACGGAAAACACCATATATTGCCAGACCACAGATCTACCTGGCTCAAAGTTTCCTCTAAAACGGAGGGCCCTTCTCGGCACCTTCTCTACCCAAAATGTCAGAGGTTGAACCTTGGACCTCCCGCACGCTGGGTATGGGCTTTACCCGCTCAGCGGTGGGCTTTTGGCAAAATGCCAGGCAGCGGGCTCACGGGACTCGCTTGCTGCCTTCCCCCCTCTTCCTCGGTCGCTGACATGCAGAGCGTACACTCCTCGGGAGTAGGCCCCGACGCTTTGCCTCCAATTCCCCATAAAGCACCAGACACATAGCTATCGAAGAGGTAACAGCTTTGCTCCCCAAACTCAGAATTTTACAGGGAGGCACTATGAACCGCTCGCATAAGAGTCACAGTGCCCTGTGTTCAAATTTCCCTTCTTTCGCTGTTGTCTTTCTCTCGCCCTTATCCCATTTGGGTTGTTCAGCAACCCCACCAACATTCAAGCTCTGCCCCCTCCAGCTCGCTTGCAGGCTACACAGCGACTGGCGCTCCCAGAGAACAGCAGCTGCTGCTCTCTTACACCGAAAAGCTCCACTGCTGCTCCCTTGGCCTGTAGGCTTGCAAACTGGTTGATAAAATTAGCATACCAGGCCTTGAATTCTCATGGTGGCATCCGAGAGATTTCTTACAGGTAGTCCTCGCTTCATGACCATTCACTTAGTGACGGTTCGGGCTTACGATGGGGCTAAAACCAACCTGCAACCGGTCCTCACACTTACAACCGTCGCAGCGTCCCCACGGTCACATTATCACGATTTGGGCGCTTGGCAACCGGTTCGCATTTATGACTGTTGCAGCGTCCTGTGGTCACGTGATCGCCATTTTCGACCTTCCCAGCTGGCTTCTGGCGAGCAAAAGCAATGGGGGACTGCATGATTCACTTAACGACCATGTGGTTTGCTTAACACCCATGGTGATCCGCTTAACGACTGCCGCAAAAAGGTTGTAAAACCGGGCTGGATTCGCTTAATGACTACTTCGCTTAGCAACCGAAATTCTGGTCCCAATTGTGGTCGTTAAGCGAGGACTACCTGTAGTTCTTTAGAGCCTCACGTGTTGTTTTGTTGAAAAGCTCCATTTTTAGAATCGCATTTTCACAGACTTTTCTGAAGAAGTTCTGGGGAGGAAAATAGCATTCTTATCACGGTCCTGCGCCACGGAGAAAGTGACCTCCTCTTGCCTCTTCTATTTCAACAAGAGTCAAGAATATACATATAGTATACATATAGTATGAAGAAGCCCTGCACTATGGAGATTTTTCCAATATTATACAGCCCAAAGATGGGGATCGTCTTTCCACGTTCTGCAAACTCGAGTTCCAAAATGTCCACTGCAAACCCTAGCTCTTGGTGATTTCTTTTCGAACATTTGCATTTTTTTTTCTTTATTTAAAATATTTATACCCTTATATTTTCAATCAGAAAGATTCCCAGAGCAATGTACTGATTAATAATAAAAAAGGACAGTCCCTGATCTCTGACTTACAATCCAGAGAGACCTTGCATAAAAAGGAAATCAACAACATCAGGCACCAATTTAAAGTTCCAAAATTCTTACACTGGCCACTGGGACTGGTGATGGAAAGCATTACCACCTATTTCCAGGCAGAAATATTTAGATTTTTTTCCATTTTAAATTAGTATCTCAAGCTGCTTACATAAGACAAAAATCAATCAGAAACAGAGACAATGAATAATTAAGGGGTTTCATATTTAACAGGGATCAATAAAAGGTAGAATCAAGATTGCAATTGTACCCACAACATAAAAACAAAAAGCAAGAAAAACCCACTAAAAGCCTTAGGAAACCATCTCTGGAAAAGTCTAAGTCTAGGACGCCATCTTGTTTCAATTCACTTCTTAGCCTGCACTAACGACCACAGGTACAGCAACCAACCTTCAAATTGACCGCGAAGATACTGAAGTGGTGGATAAAGGTAAAGGTTCCGCCCCCGCACATTTGTGCAGTTGTGTCCGACTCTAGGGGCCGGTGCTCATCTCCGTTTGTTAGCCGAAGAGCCAGCGTTGTCCAAAGACGCTACCGCGGTCATGTGGCCAGCATGACGCGCGCGGAACGCTGTTACCATCCCACCGAAGTGATACCTATTCATCTACTTGCATTTGCATGCTTTCGAATTGCTAGGTTGGCAAGAGCTGGGGCTAGTGCGGGAGCTCACTCCGTCACGTGGGGCCAGGGATTCGAACCTCCGAACTTGCGATCTTCCGATGGACAAGCCTGGCATCTTACCCGCTGAGCCACCACGCCCCTTATGTGGTGGATACTTCTGCCTTTTAGGATCAGCTATTAACAGTAAAGGAAATATGTCAAGAAATAGCCGCAGCACTTGGTACAGTAGCCATGAAGGCCTTGGGAAAGATATTCGAATGGGTGTTGTGTAAATTAATAGCAGGTAAGTTGCACTGCTCCAAGGTAATGGCTTAGAGGAGGTGGGTGGCCCTTCCTGAAGTCTATACTAAGAAAACTCTTTGCTCAGTGGTCCTGGAGGATGGGGAAGTGAAAGTTTAGCTCCAAATATATCTATATCTACAAAGGTCAGAATCGTGCAGGTAATGGTTTTCCCTGTGACACTCTGTGGAAGTGAAAGCTGGACAGGATAGAAAGAGCATTGACACTATTGAACGTTGGCGTTGGAGAAGACTCCTGACAATACCATGGACAGCCAAGAAAACAAACCGATGGATCATCGAACAATCCAACCCAGAGTTCTCACTCCAGGCAGGAACAACCAGGCTCAAATTATCTTACTTCGGACACATTATGCAAAAACCTAGATCTTTGGAGAAGGCTCTGATGCTGGGAAAGGTGGAAGGAAAGAGAAGAGGACCACCAGCAGCAAGGGGGATGGACTTAATTACAGTGGTGATGGGTGCAGCGTTGAAAGGCCTGAAGAACCAGGCTGGGGCAGAAAATCCATCTGTGTAGTCACTAAGACGTGACACTGACTCAATAGCACATAATCTTTGTCTGCAACGCAACAAACCATGACTTTCCAAAGGTATTTTGGCCATAATGAGAGGACAACGTACAACTGTTTGCAAGGTGGAAGACCATCACAGAGCCCTACCTAGGGCCAATGTACTTTGATCTGTCCTGCATGTGCCCCATGTTTTGCAAAACCATTTTAAAGAAAGGAGATCTCACGGTCAAACTCCATACTAGGTTATTACTATTTCATTGCTACAAACATGGACCGCTGTACTTTGCCCTTTCCAGAATACAAGGATTTTACAATCTGCAGTGTGGAACAGGGAGGAAAAAGAAAAGGAGAAGAAGAGTGTAAATTGGAAAAAAATCTGCAGTAATTTCAGTTGGGCACAGGAACTAGAGGGTTATACCAAGAGGTCAACACAGAGCAGCTGTTCTACTTGTACGCCACGTCTTCAGAATCACAGAAAAATACAGGCAAGAGCCTGGTTCTGAAGACCTATTTGCTTCATGGTTATTCGGCAATAATGAATATTAGCACCGGTTGCCATGATTCTACACCAGAGCTTTTTCTGTGATACTCCCCCACAAAGGTTGGGCTTTCAAAAGCAAACAAGCTCTCCATAAATCTCTCCCTCTCATGTACATGCAAGCGGTCTGGCAGCGCTCTGCGAACCGTGCGCCAGATGGCCGCAGTCAGACGAGGCCTGCTTTGCTGCAAACGGGGACAGGCACAAACGATTTCCCCCTCTCTGAGTAAGTAACTTGAGGGTGCTTGCAAGCTCCAGGTCTGTTTCAAAGCCCATTCAGTCGGGCTAAACTGATGTGGAACAGCTTTGGTTTCCTCAGGACCAAATTTCCCACTGGTCAACAGTTAATTGCATAAAACGTCCCAAGAGTTATGAGCCTTGTTCTGCAATTAAAAATTGAGTATACTCAACAGTATCTGGAGGTGGACATGGAAAGGCATAACCTTAACACACGATTATCCCACACAGTGGATTGACTGTTCCGTGAATTTTACTTTGGCCAGAACACAGCACTACTTATACCTTTTGATCTTCAATTTGGGGGAGCCATCTGAGGTTAAGGCACCAAACGAAATCTAAAACAAAGTTTCCCTTCCACGCAGCTTGCTTCTATTCAAAACAGGTGGCTCGCGTAATGTTGAGAGAGGGTAAAGGCTTTAACAACTTCAACGTCTTCAGTTAAAGCATATTTTCGAGCACGGAGGAGGGCCCCAAACGACGCCAGGACCAATCTTGAACTTAAAGGTAAAGGTCCCCCCCGCACATTTGTGCAGTCGTGTCCGACTCTAGGGGCCGATGGTGCTCATCTCCGTTTGTTAGCCGAAGAGCCAGCGTTGTCCGAAGACACTTCCGCGGTCATGTGGCCGGCATGATGCAGAACGCTGTTACCTTCCCACCGAAGTGGCACCTATTCATCTACTTGCATTTGAATGCTTTCGAATTGCTAGGTTGGCAAGAGCTGGGGTGAGTGCAGGAGCTCACTCCGTCACACGGGGCTGGGGATTCGAACCTCCGAACTTCCGATCTTCCGATCTACAAGCCTGGCGCCTTACCCGCTGAGCCACCACGCCCCCAATCTTGAACTTGCTTGCCCTTTAAAATGAGGAACGCCAGCCCTTGTCTCTTTGCTCTTCTGCTCAGAGTGAGTGAGAGGGCCTTTTCCCCAGTGGCCCCACATCTAGGGAACCCATATTGTTGTTGGTCAGGATCCAGTCATTGCCACGTCTTGTGAAAAGACCTCATGACTTCCCTAGGCCTGCCTTGAATAAATCTTATGGGTCCCAATTGGGACCAGGATTCATTTTGACCCATTAAAGGGGCGTTTTAGTTTGTGTAACATGCTGGCTTTGTTAATATCTCACTCCTATTATATAGGCATCCCGGCTTGGGAAGGTTTTTATCCTTTGAGGCAGCCTAGAAATGTTTACAAAGAAAAATCAGGAGAACACCTGTCACGATAACACCATCCTTGGTGAGGTTCTGTTAAAGAAGGACCGAACCACAGACGTAAAGACGACTTTCCTCTTCTTGTAAGTAATTCAAGTGTGTGGTTAACCTTTCTTCATATGTGGCATGCATTCATTTACATGAAGAAAGAGGATGCACCTGGGGTAGAGGACGCACTCTGCTCTGCGGGACTCCAGCTATTAAAAAGCCAAACTGTTGTGATGTCCACCATCTCGGAGTGCTGCAAGATGCCTTTCCCTCTTCTGCCCGGAGACACCAGAAAATGAACATGGATTGCGCCAAGCACATGCCCCTTTGATCTGTGGTTCATTCTCTGGAGCGCCAAAGGGGAGCAAACCAACCCATATTGCCGGCATTATTCCCGCCGCATCATCTTTGGAGGCCAGAGCATCGAGCTGACTGCACTTCTGCATCTGGGAAGACTGAACCTTGTGGCGGTGACCTGTCTTGCTTCCAGCTCCACCACCAAGATACAGATGTTGACAGCTGAACATCATCCACAGCTCCCAATACTCCCAATGGTTCTAAGTCAATAATCTGCATTCATGTGTATCTGCTCCCTGCTCCCAAAATGCTGATGTTATGCCATTCTCATTGCCTCAGAGTGCCTGTGCTTACTGGGTTTCCGTGTTACGCTGTACTTTTCTCATCCCTGTTTGGTTTCTTAAGGTAAAGCTGGCTGAGTCCCCACAACAGGCTAACCTATAAACCGGCTTACCAACAACAGTGGCTTGCTGTTTTGCTGCACAGAAACAAAGCACATTTTGGCTTGGCGTAATGTGTGAACCCTCTTTCTCTTTCCTGCCTACACACTCATTCACCCACCACTGCACAGCTTTTCATGCACGGGGGAAGAAAGAGTATCAGAGCCAAAATTTAGCCAGTGAGCGAATTCAAGCACAGTGCCTAAGTACACTCCATTCTGATGCTGTATCCCTATTTGGGAAGCTTCTCGAGCGGGACTCCCCATCCCAAGTGCTCTTCCCATTAAAAAATGGTTAAATCCTTTCTCCAATCCTCTCCACAGTGATCTCCTCACCTACGAATCACACACAGTTCCAGCCTGTGGGACGGCCCATGAATCTCCGTAGTGTATTTCACATTCTGTCATGCCAGAGAGATGGGCTATGATCAAGGGTGCTGAAAAAAAATCAGAATTACTTGACCTCACATTTAGTTTACAAAGAACAGCCTCGCTCAGAACCCTGTTTATATTGCGGTGGTATTTAGACAATTAAAAAAAAAATCTGTTCAATCATGTCCGATTCTCGGAGGCTGCCTGGACGAGTCCCCACAGTTTTCTTGGCATGGGTTGCCATTGCCTGCTTCCTAGGGCTGAGAGAGGGGGACTGGCCCAAGGTCACCCAGCTGGCTTTGTGCCTAAGGCGGGACTCGAACTCGCGGTCTCCTGGTTTCCAGCCTGATGCCTTAACCACTACCCTAAACTGTTTGGGGTAAGCTCAAATTGATCCTAAATTACCAGCGTTTGCTGAGCAGAGGCAGCAGCCCCTCGCTGTGTGAATGGGCTGGGTTCCGGCCTGGTCAATGGTCACCTTTAAAAGTGCCCCGTCCTGTCCCTCCCCCGCCCCACCTCCCAACCCTTCATCTTGAGCTGCACAGCCCTGGAGAAAGTTCCACCCCCACCCCTTTAGTGCAAATCTTCCGGTCTCCTGCCTGCCTGCCGCAACTTGTTCGTCCGGTTACTCCGAACAGGGACTCCAGTTAAGTTTGCTCTGATCTGAATAAACACCCGCTGGAGAATTAACCAAAGGAGATAAGGCTATTTAACTCTGACCAAAGGAGGTCACAGGGGAGGAAATTCGGCTTTTCTTCCAGTCGATCTTGTAAAGGGAGTGGGGGTGGTGCAGAAATGAAGACACCCCCTCCTAAACCCACTTGTCAGTCAGCCAGGGAAGGCTACCAACCAGCTAAAGCAGCTGGGGTTGATCCCTTGCCAACCATTAACACTGAAGTAAACTCATGATCCTTTGCGAGGTAATTGAGAATCAAGTCGTTAAAAAGAAAACAAATACAGGTAGTCCTCGCTTAACAACCATTTCGTTTAGTGAAGGTTCAGACTTATGACGGCGCTAAAACCCGACTTATGGCCAGTCCTTACACTTACGACCGTCACAGCAGCCCCACGGTCATGTGATCACAGCTTGGGCGCTTGGCAACTGGTTCGCATTTATGACTGTTGCAGCATCCCGATGCCGGTTCCAATTGTGGTCGTTAAGCAAGGACTACATGTACCCGATTTTCTTTCCCCTTACAATCTCAGTAGCTCACAAATAATCTTCTCTTTTTTGTTGATTTGTTAGATTCATCTCCAGCCTTTCCTTCAGGAGCTCAAGGTGGCACATACAAGGTTCCCTCCTCCTATTTTTCCCCCACAACAACCCTGTGAGGTAGGCTGGCCTGAGGGAGGAGGACTAGCCCAAAATCCCCCAGGGAGCTTCTGTGGCTGAGGGGGGACCAGAACCTGCAAATCCCAGAATTTCCAGCAAGCAGGTGTCGGAATTGTTCATATGCCGGCTGGAGAATCTGGAAGTTGCAACGCCAACAAATTTGAAGGATGGCACATTGGAGAAGTTTAGGTTGCTTGTAATTAATTTATTACAAAGAGGAGCATCCACGCTACTTTGAGTGGCTTGAAAAAAGATGGGATAAAAATGACTTCAATAAAATACCTTTATTAAGGTGGCACCAACAGCCTACTTTGAAAGATCAAGATTTTGATGTAATAAACAGATACACGTTTTCTTCGGGCATCCACAGAGCAGCTCATTTACTCCTCCCTATGGGTGAGCAAACCAGTGTTTCCCAGTACATCTGAAGCAGGAAACCATAGTTAACTGAGGTGAGGAGGTTAGTCAGTCTGTTGAGAGGTTTTTGTAGACTGTTCTGTTTGGGTTTACCCTCGGCGACCATTGTAGGTTTTACCTCTTTGTTAATATTGTTTTTCATCGTTTTTATGTGTTGTTAGCAGTTGGGCAGCCATATAAATTGATTAAACAAACTAATAAACAAATACACAAAGAATGATTTAAAAGCTGTGGGTTTTTCCTGATCCAGGCTTGTTTGGAAGCCACCGAACAGCTTTTTTGCTTTGGAGATAATGGGAAGCTGTGGTTAATTATAGTTTGGGCTTGTTTGGCAAAGGGAGAACTGAAGGAACTCAGGCAGAACTCTGTTAATGAAAGATCTTGATTGTCCAAATGCATAGAGGCATGGATGAGAAGTGCTTGTCCCAAGAAGATCATCTAAATCCACGGTGGGTTGAATGTTGCAAGCGCCACCTCAGGAAAAGCCCCATAGCGTCCTACACCAATGAAGCAGGAAAGAGTGTTTCATCACACTGGTCCTCCACACACATTGTGGCTTTTTTTTTTTTTTTTGCAAGTCTGCTGAAATCTCCCATGAAACAGTTCCTCATCTGGAAGGGTGGAAGGAGAAGAAGTGAAGAGAAAGGAAAAGGGGGGACCCTTATGAGCTGGCTCAGTAGTACAGTCCTCTGGCTGCTAATACACAAACCGAAAATTTTAAATTAACCTATTCATCCTGAACATTTCCATGGAAGGATGAGGCAGACCGTTTTTCTACTCCAGATCTCAGGATCCTTTCATTCCTGCAGGAGGCTCAGAATGAGCAAGGCGAGGCTGTCGCTCCGGATTTCACCCGCTGAAAGAACCTCAGGTGGCCTTGCTGAGGAAGTCCACTCCAAAATCCTATCCTATTTTAACGGGCTCCCAAGAATTGTGCAGCAGTTCCCCCCCCCCCCCAAATAAGTCCTTGGATCTTTTCTAAGACGATTCCTGGATTCTCAAATAAACAACGGCGTGCTACAGCGAAAACAGGGATCTGGAGAGGGTGATGGCACTCAAGGAATCCTAACAGGGCTATGCCACCATCTTCAAACAAAAAACTGGAATTTAAGGTTGGATTTTTCCCCCCTCTCGAAGCACCCGAAGTATATTTGATAAGCTTCATCAATCGCTCTTATAGCCGCTACTTTAGATAAGCTATTTTCCAAAGCAAAGGGAAAAAAAGGCAGGGAAACAGGCAGACTAAGCCCACCTGGCAATCCAACCTCAGGCTTGGGTTCAAATCCAGATTCCCAGACCACACTAGTTGGGAAAGCGTTTGCTTAGAAAGTAGCTCCCTCTGCCAACAAATGCCAATCAAGTGCCAGTGCAAGGCCCTGGTATAGCAACTGGCCTGCAGAGATAAGCTAACGCCTACTTTTTATAATATCCCCACCTTCAGTATCTCCAGGTTGGCACAAGAGTGACCTAAGTCTGCCTCAGACACCCGGATGCCAGGCAATTCCCCCCCAGACAAATTGCAGGAATTCCTTTCGAAGGAAGTTTCCCAGAAGGAAGAAGGGCAACGGGGCACTGTTCCAAACAAGGGTGCCCGATCCCTCTGCCTTTTGATCCGAACTTCCTGTTTCCCGTGAAGTCTGGCCTTCTGGAAAGTGAGGAGCCCCGGTGCCCTAGAGGCAAGAGGCAGAGTGCCTGGCCCATCGAGAACACCGCCCGGCTTGCCATCTGAACGGCAGCTTTTAAAGGAAGAACGGGAAACGGGTGCCGTTTGCTCTGGAGCTCCAAATCAAAGTCCAGCCCGAGCGAAGACAAATCTTGCTTACTGCCCTCTCGTAGTCCGGAGGCTGCTGATGGAGACAACGATGGCAGCAAACTGACTCAGACACTGTTCTCAGAAAGAGCTCCCCCCCCCCAAACAACAGATCAACAGGGGAAGCGGCTTGTGGCTCCAGCTCCATTTTTAAGCCAGCCTGTGTTTCAGCCCAGGATGTCCCCGAGCCAGTGAGCCGAGACAACGCACAGATTCCAAAGAGAAGTCCATGTACAGGAGACTAAAACCAGCCCCAGCCACCAATTGGGGGAACTCCTGATGAGCTTCCACAGAGAGGACCAGAATTCTGTTCGTGCCCGTAGCAAACCGTTGCTGGCACTGGCATCAGACTGGAACCTGGCAGATGCTGAGGCTGGGCATCTGGCATTCTCTTTGGGCTGACAACTAAGTGGCTTCTGAAATCTGCTTCCTGTTACAGGGAACTGAGATGAGAAGAGCCGAGCCTCCTTTTCCTTGGCGGGGGGAGGGGGGGCAACTTTCCCTTGCAAAGGGCAGAAAATGACGGAAAGCTGCCGATATTCCCATCCATCTTTTTCTTTCCCACATGCATGCTATGTTTCTCTTCATTTGCTGCCCAGTGTCTTCCTGACCCGGGTTTGCCCTGACACCTGAACCAAGAACTACGACCCGTGCTTTCCTTCCAAAGCGGAACCAGAAGCCCATTTGATTCGGATTTGGGAGGGCAAAGAGTAACTGTACTTTGCCGTTTCCAACACCGTTACAAACCTGTGGCCAGCAATATGATAAACAGGAAACTGGCGGGAGGGACCTGTGTGAGAGAATGGGGGGGGGGGGGGGCGGAATTAATGCAAACTTCACAATATTCACTCACGGCTGTCCAAAATCAGGCGACCTTCCCAGCTACGAGGTGAATGTGTTTTTTCCCCTTTTCCTCAATATCAGTTCCAGAGGAGAATAAAAAAAACTTGCAACAGCCCCGTGAGTCACCGCTGCTGGTGCTCTTTCCTAACCCTGCAATTATTGAAACAAAGGCCCGTGCAGCTGAACTGGAGCCAGAAATGATAGGGGTTCCAGACAACGCCAGGCTAGAATCGCTTTCCCCGGCCCCAGGCTCGTGCTGACTGGGATGGTGGGGATTGGGCAGGTTCGGGGAAGGTGGCATTAAGAGCATGCAACTGCAGGAGCGGGCAAAGGGGCAAAGAATGTCTTGACCGTGTCCCCTGAAGTTCAAACACCTCCCTTCTCACTGGAAGAGATCTTAAAAGCAGCAAAAGGAGAGACAGACAGACCTGGAACAGAATGGAAGACCAGTCAGATTCTAGCACTGCTTCTGAACTCCCGTTCAAGACGGTTTGGGAAGAAACACTAATAGCTTTGCCAGTACAAACAGAAGCAACTTTGCAAGGCTACCCCAGGAACACTTTCCTTATTCTTAAATTGTTTTCAAAGGGTGCTGGGGCACTTCCTTTCTTCTTGCATCTCCCTGGCTGTCTCGGTTTACCATAGGAATGGAAAAAAATCATCTTTCTTCCCCAGGAGGCACCCTTTCTTTGTGATAGAGCAGCAGCCCCCAACCTGGGGAACTCTAAGGTCTGTGGACTTCAACTCCCAACATTCCCCAGCCAGGAGAACCACTGCTAAGAATTCTGGGAGTTGAAGTCCACCCATCTCAATGGCTGGGCAACCTTGTGGCCTGAGAAAACAAGAGGCAAAATCTACACTCACCAAGGGCAAATCCACTAAACTGAATGGTGTATTAAGCATGAAAAGAGTAGGAAAAGATGTTGCAACTTGTGCTGCGTGTTTGCCTCAGGTTAGGCAAAAATGCCACCAGACGTTATGAGTCACGGACAGCTTTTGAAACCACCGAAGTCTTGCCTCTCGCTTGCCAATGTCCAGCCTGGCCCCCCGTCCTCCTGGTCTTGGGCACAGAACCCCTCTTTCCCCGTTGGGAAGGCCCAACGATCTCAAACTCTTTAAACATTTCCATGTGTTCAGCATCGTAAGGGCAGAGCTGCGTCAGTTCCCTATTCTCTGCGTGACAGAAAGAAATAAGCTACGTCACAGGAGATTCCGTGCTTCATCACTGGGTTTTCCAGGGCTGAATCCTAAGGGTCTCTGTCTGCAAGATTCTCAAATATCTAGCCCCACCAGCGAAGGAAACGAGTGTGCGCCCTGGAATTGATCTGCAGAAAAAGATGGCTTTAGGCTAGGCTTCCCCAGACATGTACCAAGCTGGCAGCATATCAAAGAGAACGCCACCCACCAACCGTATGCTGCGACCTTCCCTGGATCTGACCGGTCTTTATGTTTGCAAACAGATGACCAAATTTGCAGGTGCTTCGAGCCTCTGGGGAGCTGTATGCGGCTTTGGGTGCTGCCAAGCTTAGACAGGGCAAGTATGCTTGGATGGGTGCAAATAGCTTTTGTGCCTCCTTGTGGGATTGTACGCTGCACAGTAGTGGTTAAGAGTCCCTTGGACCGCAAGGTGGTCAAATCAGTCAATCCTAAAGGAAATCAACCCTGACTGCTCATTGGAAGGACAGATGCTGAAGCTCAAATACTTTGGCCGCCTAATGCGAGGAGAGGACTCCCTGGAAAAGACCCTGATGCTGGGAAAGACTGAAGGCCAAAGGAGAAGGGGACGGCAGAGGATGAGATGGATAGATAGCATCACCGATGCAACGAACATGAATTTGAGCAAACTCCGGGAGACAGTGGAGGACAGGAAGGCCTGGCGTGCTATGGTCCATGGGGTCACGAAGAGTCGGACACGACTGAACGACTGAACAACAACAACAATTCCCTTAATTTTTAATGTCCTTCTTTTAATGAATGCCTTCGTCCATCTGGATTTTATAATTACTTATTGTATTGTACTTTTGTGGTTTTTTATATATTTTTAGATTCTATTTTAACTTATTTATTGTGAACCGCCCAGGGTTCCCCATGAGGGGAGATGGCCGGTCATATAAATTAAATAAATAAATAATACACAAACAAAGAGGCAAGGAATCTATTTCCAATCGGATGGCCAGACGGACAGAGGCGGCAGAGCCAAAAGTGGATGGGGAACATCCTCTCTCTTACACTTACACTTACACACACAAACACATCCACTGAACCTACAGGAATGGAACGACGTGTGTGTATGAGCTTGGGCGGAAGAGTCCGATTCCTTCCTCCGTTGTTTCAGGGAGAGTCAAAGGCTTCAGGAAAGGCCCCGATCCATATCTCAGTGGGATGAAGCTGGAGGCCAGGCAGGACTAGCATTTCCTTTCCTTGGGACAGAAGCAAGAGTCCAATTCCTCACAATCTGAAATCAGATCACCTAGTGCAGTGTTTCTCAACCCTGGCATGGCTGGCTGGGGAATTCTGGGAGTTGAAGTCTTCAAGCGGCCAAGGTTAAGAAATACTGACCTAGCGAATGTGGCGCTACACTGCCCAGTGGCCTGATTTGGTTTAAGTCAACTTCTTGTGGTCCTTCCAAAAATCTGATTAGCATCCCCAATCTTAGTCGTTCCCCCAATCTTAGTCGTTCCTATTTAAGTACTTAGCCTCTTGTAACAGGAAAAATCCCACAAAATGTCCTGGTGACAACAACATTGACTGTACAAGAGCCAAAGAATCACAAATACTTCTTAATTTTCTAGCTCACTGTCATTTGGGTGGTAAATCATATATCTTTCTTTGCTCATTACTTCCAGCAATCCTGAAGTCTTTTCATTTTATAGACAAGAAACAAAAAACATTTTTTCTTTATGTCAATCAAAACGTAAACCCTGGAAGAAGGCTGAGAATAAACCATTCCACAGGGAGAACTAAAATGCAGCCCATTAATTGTTTAAAATGACTTTATTTACTATGAATTACCGCAATTAAAGTTTGTCTAGGACTGTTATCATACCTTATTCTTCCTTTCCGGTAACAGAAAAGAAGTGAATAACTGTTTATAGCAAGGTTGCATTTATACAATGGTAGGACAACATAGTGGAGATGTTATTATGTAAGGATAGGGTTTATATCTTATGGTATACATACATATATGTATGTATACATATATGTATACAATATATGTATGCTTTATACATATATTTCAGATACACACATGAATTTTTACAGAGATGTATTTGCTTTAAGGGAAATATGTGCATTATTTAATTGCTGGAGAAAACTCTTAAGAGTCCCTTGGACTGCAAGGAGGTCAAATCAGTCGATCCTAAAGGAAATCAACCCTGACTGCTCATTGGAAGGACAGATACTGAAGCTGAAGCTCTAATACTTTGGCCACCTAATGCGAGGAGAGGACTCCCTGGAAAAGACCCTGATGCTGGGAAAGACTGAAGACAAAAGGAGAAGGGGACAGCAGAGGACGAGATGGTTAGATAGCATCACCGATGTAATGAACATGAATTTGAGTAAACTCCGGGAGACAGTGGAGGACAGGAAGGCCTCCATGAGGCCACGGAGAGTCGGACACGGCTAAACGACTGAACAACAACACGTAAGAAACAAAAGGCCATCATCCTTAAGGAAGTATTCACCTACCACCATTTACCCCAAAGGCTGGATTTGTCTTTTTATCTAAAATGCAGAACAATCCTCATCAACCAACCATCCAACCATTTTACAAATAAAACCAAAAACCAGCAGCCACAATAGTGTAATCCAGAAAACCGCTCCGCTGAATGGCACATTTTACAAAATTGTTTTTGGTGGTTTCTAAAGGCACAAAGGGGCAAGTAAAATAATTCCCCACAACCGAGGCACTGTCCTGGGTATGTTTCGCCCTACTATGCCACAAATCTTGGATGTGATGGAATAGGGAACTACCAGGATGCAAGCTGGCTACTGGGCCAACACCACAACTGGGCAATTCATACCTCACCTCACTCAAATAGAGGATGGAAGTTATGTTGGGAAGATGTGCCCAACCTCATCAGATTATTCTGATGAGGAATATTTTCTCTCACCTAATAGGCAGCAGATGACAATTGTACACCGACCAGAGTCGCCTTGTGTGAGATGGGCGGCCACATAAATGCAAGCGATAGATAGATAGATAGATAGATAGATAGATAGATAGATAGATAGATAGATAGATAGATAGATAACATGAGTAGGCAAAAGAAAGATTGTACCCTTAACTAGCTTTTTCCAACTTGGATATATTTTACATATGTGGATTTTAACTCCCAGGATTCCCAAGGATGGCCATGCTGGTTTAAGAACTAAAGACCACACATAGGAAGGTAGCCACGTTGGGGAAGGCTGGATGAAGCACTCAAGGCTTGCCTGCCTTTTCACATAATCACCCCAATTATTGCTTGGGAATGGCAGGCAGGCAGGAAGCCATTAGGAGAGAAAACCATGGTCAAGCAAGGCAGGATCACTGTCAGCAGCGAAGGCTGCTTTCAGAGGTAAGTTTGGCCATTTGGATTTTACTATATTTATTATATTTATAAATTGTTAATTAAGATGTATTTTACTCTAATTATTTGTGTTTTAATGAGTTATACTCTGTCTGTAAACCGCCCAGAGTCCCCCTCGGGGGAGATGGGCGGTGATAAATCAATCAATCAATCAATCATAAATATATATATATACACACACACACACACACACACACACACACATACACATACACACATACACACACACACACACACACATATACACACACATACATACATACACACACAAACACAAATAAATAAATAAGTTGGGGGGGGTTTCCTTGTGTTATCCTGCAAGCAGGCCACCTGTGCCAAGATGCAATGCCTGATGTGATGTGTCCTTAGCAGGGAAGGAAGAGGCCTCTGTAAACACAGCTGTCTAGCAGATCTGCACCGTCCTAAGGTGTCCTGATGGGGATGAGAAGGGAGAGATTGAAGGAAGCTGCCTCTTCCAAACCAACCGTACATACAAACAGAGCAGATTGAGAAAAGAGTTGCGAACTAACTCAGCATGTCCCACATTGCTTGCTCTGGTTGCACTTTCCCTAGCCATCAAATTTATGCAAAAAGAATGTCCCCCCCCCCCACCCCACCAGTGGTAAAAGCCAGCCCACTCCCCAACTGAACAATACAATCAACCAGGTTCCTTTTTTGCCCTAGCTACTTAACATTTGCAAGTTCGGTGGCATGACAAATATTCTGCCTCTCTCTCCGAAGAGTGTGAGGGAGGCAAAAGGAAACACATGATTTTCTATGACAATGCAAGACAGGAAGAGGAATGCAACGCGAATACTGGATGGGGATGGGCAAGGGAATCTAACCTGCCACAAGGGGTCACTGGGAAGATAAAATGATGGTGGATATACTCTTTGGCGGAAGGACGATGATTAAAAGAAACAACGGAGACACTAAGCTTAGCAAAATGTGATGTGACCTTATGACTAACAACGTTTGGTAAGCTTCTTTCTACCACCACCGCCGCCCAGCTTCTGTAGGACACGAGGAAGACAAGGTCCAATCTGGCTGGCAAGAAAGGCTGATTTTGGAAATGAAGAGATCCCCCCCACCCTGAATTTTCTGTTCTTGCTCTCAACAAGGGCTGGGACGAGCTGGTCTCCTGAACAGGCCCAGGAAAATACACCACTGCTCACCATCTTGCTTTGGCGTTTAATGTTTCCATACCATTCTGCCAGCCCTCCGAGGTAGGCCAGGTCAGGAAACAGACTCCTCAGTAATGACTGGAACCCTACTTCATTGAGCTAGGCTACAGCAGTGTTTTCCAATCCCGGCAACTTTAAGAAGTGCGGACTTCAACTCCTAGAATTCCCCAGCCAGCTGGGCAATTCTGGGAGTTGAAGTCCACACATTTTAAAGTTGCTGAAGTTGGTAAACACGAGGTTATAGTAACAGAACCTTGAAAGCCTGACTGTGTTTACTGTTCCCTCCCTCTTATACTCCAGTCGGTTGGAATTACTTTCTAATGTTTTCCTCATTTCCCGGGCTTAAAACACGTTTTTGTAAATGTCGCTGCATTCTCTCTCCAAGGTCATTTCTGTGACCCTCCACCCATTCACACTGCTGCTAGCCATGCCTTATAACAGCATGGAAGGCATTGCCATCAAGATTTCTCCAACAATCCATCTGATTTAAAAAATAATAATTTTAATTTGGTTAAGCTAGAATCACAACAGAGTGAGGATCCTAAAAGAACCATTGCCTATCTTCTGTTCTATTGTTACCATTTGGAATTTCCCATAAGGCCACTTTATTTTTTTAATTTGTTTATTTAATAAATTTATATGGCCACCCAACTCACACACGGTGACTCCGGGCGTCTCACAAAATTAAAATCCACAGTACAGGTAGTCCTCGCTTAACAACCATTCGTTTAGTTCAAAGACAGAATTGTTTCCTTCCCCTTCCTAGATTTTGGATGTGCTTTGTCTTTTTAATTGGCAAGCTTGCCTCTTTACTGATCGGAGCCATTTTTGGAAGGCAGTAATTGTGGGCTGAGAATACGGAACATCGTGACATCTCAAAATCCTTTTTGTCAATATGCACCCCGGAACATTTTGAGCTGAAAACGCAGTGGAAAAGGTCATCGGTCCGGTTTCAGTATTAATAATGAGGAGAACCAGGATTTTCCCAAACAGAACCTGGCCTACTGAATCAAATCACATAGCATGAGGCTTCCCTGCCCAGCAGCTTCTAACTCATGGCTGATTATAAGAATGCATCAGACGGTTTAGCTCAGAAAGCATCCCACCCACTAGCCCAATGAAATCGGGGGAAGTAATTAGTAAGATCAATTAATAGTAATAATACTTAGTCCAGCAACATGAGAAATCCATTTAAAGCTTGCAAGACGACTCCCCCAGAGAAAGGATACTGAGAAAGTTGCTTTACCAGAGGATGAGTTAAGAACTCATGCTGTTAATGATGATGATACTATAAATCTATTTGAATGAGGCAGTTTACTGCCTATGACTCAGTCTTCCGAAGGATCCCGTCTGAGTCTCACCTTTCTTGGCCCTTTTGGTCTCTTGGGAATGCAATCCCTGATGGCGCACCAGTTCAAGTTTATCTGTTTAATGAATGAAAAATGAGCATCAGCTCCTCGCTGGTTCGTATTTTGGAGGAAAGGAAA
Organism: Charina bottae; assembly: GCA_023362775.1. Taxonomy (NCBI): domain Eukaryota; kingdom Metazoa; phylum Chordata; class Lepidosauria; order Squamata; family Charinaidae; genus Charina; species Charina bottae. The sequence continues at coordinate 6,472,855 of JALMGJ010000026.1, read as the reverse complement.
GGACTTGGAGAGTACGAAGAGACATGCAGAGCAGTTAAAAGGCCTGGTGTATCCAAAAATGGCTCTTTTCCAAACGCTTGGTATTTCCCCCCCCCCTCCCAGACAGATAATTCACGTTTGGATGCAGACGGCCCATGGGTGAGGCAAGTCAGTTGCCTGGTTTCTGTTTCCTGGTGCACACACACGCGCACACGCACACACAGCATACAACTACAAGCCTGTACAGAATTGCAGCTTTCTCTCACACCTCCACCTCCGAAGGGAGTTGTATTTCTAGCTGAACTTGTTCTAACAGACCATCTCTCCTCATTTTTAGAATCACCTAGGGTACAGCTTTGCCTGTATTCCATCATCTCGTCTCAAGTGCCATGAAAGATGCTAGCAGATGCTTATCTCCTGATAAGCAGAAGACAAGAGAAGGGTCCTCCAGTAAGAATATTTTCATGGGAAACCCTTACGGCAGACTTTCCAACCTGGGCACCTCCAGATGTAGGAACTCTTAACTCTCAGAATTCTACTGCTGAGACTTCACACATGCGGAGGTTGCCCAGGATGGAGACAGTGTTTGTTTGTTTTCTATCCTGCCTTTATTATTTTTATAAATAACTCAAGGCGGCTAACATACCTAATACTCCTTCCTCCTCCTATTTTCCCCACAACAACCACCCTGTGAGGTGAGTTGGGCTGAGAGAGACTGACTGGCCCAAGGTCACCCAGCCGGCTTTGATGCCTAAGGCGGGACTAGAACTCACAGACTCCTGGTTTGCCATTGGCTCCTTCCTAGGGCTGAGAGACAGGGACTGGCCCAAGGCTTTCATGCCTAAGGCGGGACTAGAACTCACAGTCTCCTGGTTTCTAGCCGGTTGCCTTAACCACTAGATCAAACTGGCTCTCTTGTTCCTCTTTTGTTTTGGGGTGGACTTCCTCTAAACACAGCAACTCTGTCAGTTTCACAGGGTGGGTATTATATATTGATTATAACCCATTTTTCTGATCTCGGGGCTCAGGAAATCGTTTTTCTTGGAAGGGCAGGCAAGACTTGGGAAATTCCAGTCAATAAAAAGCTGAGCAGTGACATATTGTTTCTCTCTTTCCTGATAAAAAGAGTCAGCCCTACTTGGGGTATGGAGAAGGCCACTCCTCTTCGCTGTAAGACTTTACCAGAAATTGCAATAAATCTCAGCCCTCCAGAAACTTTCAGCAAGTAGCGAAGAGCAGAAACTCAACAGGCTAGATCAGAGCTTTCCAAACTGTGTGTTGGGACACATTAGTGTGTCAGCTGCAGTGTCTGGGTGTGTTGCAGCTGCTGCTGCCTCCGAGCCCTGCCAGGATTCCGCGCAGGTCCTAGTGCCTGCCTTGTGCCTTGCTGCCTCCAAACCTGCTGTGATTCCGCGCAGGTCCTAGTGCCTGCCTTGTGCCTGGCTGCCTCCAAACCTGCTGTGATTCCACGCAGGTCCTAGTGCCTGCCTTGTGCCTGGCTGCCTCCAAACCTGCTGTGATTCCACGCAGGTCCTAGTGCCTGCCTTGTGCCCTGCTGTAAGAGTGTGTCGCGAAATGATGCCTTGCTGTTAGAGTGTGTCGCGAAATGATGCATGTTTAAAAAGTGTGTCACCAACATGAAAAGTTGGAAAGCTCTGGGCTAGATACTTTATCACCAGCTTCAGTTCTTACAACTGCCCAGAGATGGCCTTTATAAAAGTAGATGGGACAGGATTTGCATTTTCTGCTCTTCCTGCCCAAATGGGGTGTAATTTGGGCACATACTTGGCACGCTCGTGTGGCACGCTCCTCGGTTTGCAGGTCTAATCGAGAAAAAACAAGGAATTTACAGTCTAAATTTCAATAGAAATGGCTGCCAAGGGGATGGTGGGGGTGTAAAGAGATAATCAGAAGTAACAGGAAAGAACGTGTCTTTAGTTCAGTTACATGGCTGGACTTATTTTCCAGTGTGTGTGCGTGCACTTCATGTAATTAAAAAAAGTTCAGGCAAAGTTGTAGGAACAAAGAAACACACCACCACTCAGGTATTCAAGGAGAGGGCTGCGGGCATAGAAAAGGCATTTAAAGTGCTCAGAGAATTTTGAGAGCTGGGGGGAATGTAATCTAATTATTCCATAGCTCCATACCGCTGTTTGCGTGTCTATTCAAGACCAGCTTTTATGGATTAGTTATTTATTAGTTTAACACTCTTTAAGCCCCTTACTGTACTCAGGATCGCAGCAGGAACAAAGGCCTTGCTTCCTGCTAATGCAGCCTTTCCCAACTTTTGCACCCTCCAGATGGACAGACTTCAACTCCCAGAGTTCCCCAGCCAGCAAGGCCATTGGGGAAGTCTGAATTCTGAAAGTTGAAGTTCACAAATTTGGACCTTGCCAGGTTATGACAGCCTACTCTGCCTTGGGTCTACAATTTCAAGGACAGAACAAGAAATTGGCTACAGTTCAAAACAGGTCCTTATAAACACTATTTTTTTATCCGTTCAATTGTGGCTGATTCTCAGAGACGGCCTGGACAAGTCCCTGCAGTTTTCTCGGCAAGGTTTTTCAGAAGGGGTTTGCCATTGCCTCCTTCCTAGGGCTGAGAGTGAGTGACTGGCCCAAGGTCACCCAGCCGGCTTTCGTGCCTAAGGCGGGACTAGAACTCTCAGTCTCCTGGTTTGCCATTGCCTCCTTCCCAGGGCTGAGAGAAAGGGACTGGCCCAAGTCACCCAGCCGGCTTTCGTGCCTAAGGCGGGACTCGAACTCACGGCCTCCCGGTTTCTAGCCTGATGCCTTAACCACGGCACCAAACTGGCTCTCATAAAAGTTATATACACATGCATATGTATCTCTGCGTGCATTTAAGATGCTGGGAGGGGGAAGGGGGGTCTGCCAGGCAAGCAAAATCCAGGAAGAAAGATGGGCACAAATCGTTCTTGGGCCACTGCTGAAAGATGGCTGCAAGACATACAAAATCCATCAGCTGTTTATTTTCAGGGGAGGGAATTAGGCAGAGACAACTGTCTGGAATCTCTGTTGATTCATCCTGTATAATCAGCACCTCTTCGCCCAAGGCCCTGCCAGGACAGGAAGTATAAAAGTCTGATTTGTGCAAAACTCCCTGCCATTCCCCTGCGTTCAGTGAATAGGCCTCTCCACTACCATATGCGTTACACGCACAACACACACACACACACACAAACACACACTTGGAAGAGTTCAACTAAGCGAGTACCATTTCCACAGCAACGGAGGATTCAAGACCTTTGTTAAACGGCAAAGAACTGAAGATAGGAGTTTCCTGCTTTAGAAAACCCAGACATCTTTCAGAAACCCAGACGTGGTAAAATACATGGTGGAGCAAGAATAGGAACATCCCTTTTTAAGACACCACATTAGTCACAAAAGGATTAGCTGAGCTCAGAGGGCCTACCAAATCAGAGTTTGCCGAATTAAAGGAAGAGCATGGAAGCCGGCTTCTATAGGTAGCTGCTTCCTTCCTGGTTAGAACAAGCCACAGTTTGCCATGACACCTGAATAGGTAAATGGCAGCCTGTGTTTGCTCTGACAATTAGGATCAAGCCGTGATCAAAAAGAAGAGCAAAACCACAGGCTGCCCATTTGGAGGCAAGAACTGACTGATGCCAGAAAATGCACCAGACTCCAAAAGGTCACATTAATCGACTAATAAATTACATTAAGAGTAAAAATTTTGTATGCAATTGTGTATTGTAAACTGCATTACTGAAATGATTAGAAATGAAAACATATGTTCTATTTACAAGCCTAGTGTATAAGTGGAGATCCTTTTCCACTGGTAATGGGACCTGGACAAGGGGGCTACAGGAGAAAAACACGGCCAGAAGGGAGCCATGGACAAAACAAAAGTTGAGAAGCACTGCATTAAAACATAAAAAGCAAGTAAAAGAACAATAACCAAAACCAAATTAAACTACCATCTTGGGGAAGGAAAACACCGCCTTTCCCACAGACAAACACTTACATGGGTACCCTCGACTTACAACCATTCATTTAACAACAGTCCTAAGTTACAACAACCTCAGAATGGGTGCTTTACGGCCTGTAAAGCACTTCCGAGCCTCACAAAACGTCACACCACCACCCCGCAGTCACATGATCACATTTTGGGTGCTTGGCAACCGGCTTGCATTTACGACTGGTTGCAGCATCCCTCGGTCACGTGATCGCATTTTGTGACTTTTTGCCGTTGTCTGGCAAAAAACGCCCATCGGGGAAGCTGGATTTGCTTAACGACCGCCGTAAAGAATAGTTGTAAAATCAGGTCCGGTCACGTGGTGACTCGACTTACGACCGCAATGACTTACAATTAAAATTTTGGTCCCAATTGTGGTTGTAAGTCGAGGACTACCGGTACATTTCCCATTTAGCTGGAGACAGCATACTTGTGTGTAAAACACAGTCTCCCCAGATGAGCTGCGGCCCTCTCGAATTCAGAATCCTGCTAAATTCACTGCTAAAAAGTTTGCCGAGAAAATGTCCAGGGAGCACGATGGAGAATTGTGTGCTATACAAAAAATCCGTTGGAATGCGCTGGGTGGGCCCCGCAGCCCTTCATACGATCCGTTCTCTGCTCTCCTTCAGGATTTTCCCCCTGTCCTTTGTGATCCAAAAGCCACTGCTCTTGTGACTCCCCCGCCGCTGCCAGCAGCCTGGCCGGTTGCCAGGATGGCCCAGCCCATTTGGGCACCAGCCCGGAGGCCTCCGGTGTTTGCACCCAAGCCGAGAGCAGCACGGAAGGCTTCTGAGAGGAGCAAGAAAGGCCAACCAGGCACAGGTTGAAACCATCAGAATGCTTATCCTTGTTTACACCATTATTCTGGAGTCAAGCAATTCTGCATATAAGCTGGCGGGACATCCATAATATAGAAACCGCCAACGGGGAAGGAGGAAAGGGGGGGGGGAAGCTTTGTATGCGCCACAAGATCAACTGCACACCAGGATGCTTGCCAACTCTGCAGCTCTCCCTTGAAGAGAGCTGGCAGAAGGAACAGCAGCCTCAAGCTGCTGGTTCTGTCTGGAGTAGCTCCTTCCAAATCCCCCCCCCTGCATCCGACCGGTTGACGGGTCTTTAAAAATCCACACCCCTTTTTTACAGGGCTGCTTAAATCCTTCAGGCCTAAGTGTTGGTCATTTATGGCTGCAGAGGGAAGCGCTTTTCCTCAATTCCGTCCAAAAAGGACACACGCTGCTCATCTGGAAACCGTTCTTGTTTGCCAGTTAACTAGGCAAGGAAGGGACTATTTATAAAATGCAACTGGAAGTCTGAGCTTATTTTTAATCTGACTTTGGGACAGAGTTCAACAATTATGAAGAAGTGGCTATAGTTTCACTGGTTAAAGTTAAGCTGTTCCTGATAAATATCTCCACCCCGCCCCCATGAAGATTTCCAGCTTTTCTGGAAAGAATGTTAACAGACCTATAGGAGGGTCTCCCACTGATATCACCTCTGGGGCGGTCCTCGTCATATGAATTTGGGGCACCAGAGAAAGCTTTTTGGCTAGTTACATTCCTGCACAGGAACAGAGCAGAGCTGACAACTACTGAACCTAAAAAGAATCCTTCTCCCAAGAGTTTACCAATATAGCTAGTCCTCGCTTAATGACCGTTCGTTTAGCGACCATTCAATTTTACGACGGCGCTGAAAAAAATAGACTTAGGACCGGTCCTCGCACTTACCACCGTCGCAGCGTCACTGGGGTCACGTGATCAAAATTCCTGCGCTTGGCAGCCATTGTGCATTTACCACGGTCGCAGTGTCCCACCTATCTCCTCCCCGCCATCTCTGTCCTTTTGGCTGCCCTGCACAGCATGGCCAAGATGAAGAGGCTGCTGTATGCCGCCCCCGCGCCCCCCACGGACCTTCCTCCTCCTTGTAATCCAGAGGGTGGGGGCATTAGCGAGGGCAAGCCCAGCGCTGGCAGAGCCCCCACGCTGGCCCACCCCGCCCCCGCCCCCAGCAGACCTTCCTCCTTGTCCTGGGGGCGGTGGTAATGGAGGGGCTCTGTTGGTGCTGGGCTCACCCCCCCACCACCCCCGGGACAATGAGGAGGAGGAAGTAGGAGGAAGGTCAGCTGGGGTGTGGGTGGCAGCAGAATACAGCAGCCTCTTCATCTCCGCCATGCTATGCAGGGTGGCCAAAAGGGAAGAGATGGGGGGGGGGGAGATAGGCGGGCAGGGGGAGTTAAGTTCACACAGGGCAGAAGTGAGTTGACCTCTTCTGGCTCAGTGACCCCCTGAAAGTGTCCCTTGCCTTGGAATTACTGAGGCTCGGGGCTGGGAGGGACCAAGCCAGGAATGGCTTGGATCAGGATGGGTCACCTAGTGACCGTGCGGGATTCACTTAACGGTGGCAACTGGGACTGCCGGATCTGCTGTCGCCAAGTGGGGTGGTCACGTGACCTTTCGCTTAATGGCCACCTCTCGTGGATGTCTGAATTGGTTTCCCTGCACATTGCAGAGGGCTAGTCTAGATGATCCTTAGGAACCCTCCCAACTCCACAATTCTAAGATTCTGTAAGCGGAAACAGGGCAAAGCACTGGAGCAGGTGGTCGGAGACTTGACATAAAGAAGGGGAACTAAAAGTGGTCAAGAGCAACAGCCTTCCAAATGGTCACACATTTCACACCCCATACTAAGCCACAGCACAGTTCAGTTTTTCTGTACTCTGCTGTGAACGCCCAGCCAATTATGGCGTGTCCAACCAGCTATAGTTAAGCCAAGTGCGGTTTAGAGCGATGTGTGAAACGTTTGCATCGGATCATTCCAGTGCATTGCTAGCATCCTTTCCCACAGTTTCCTTTCTGACCTATGAGAATGGAAGAACCTCCATCTTTAAATAAATGCTGGGATTCTCCAGACTTTTTTTTTTAAGCACCAAAAAGGTCACAGGCTCTGCCCCTTGGGGGGCGGGGGAACCAGAATCAATTAGCAAGCAATCAGAAAAAAAAGCCTCTGCCTCAAAAATGGGAAAGATGCCCACCTTCAATCGAGCGTTTTCCGGGGCTACAAGAGCAGCCAGCTTGATTTTGGTATACAGGCTGCTTCCGATATTCAGACCGAACCTGTAACTGTACAAAGAGAACGCACCGCTGGCTACGGAGCAGATGTCCATCCGGGCTGTTCCTTCTTGTAAGTATCCTGCAGACAGAAGCATCTTTGGTGCACTGCAGACACTAAACACCTTGGGCAGTTTTGGAAGCATCTCCCTCTCTCTGTCTCTCTCTCCCATCCTTCCTCCTGTGAAATCAAGCCAAGTGGGGGTTTATGCTTCAGTGCCGGGGAACTCTTTATGTATGGCATCAAAAGCAGCCAGGAAAAGAAGCTCTCTCAAAAAGAGAAAAGCTGAAGGGGGGGGGGGACATGCAGCAGGGCGAGCCAGGGAAGCGGTCCAGCGGCCGCCAGTTGATCACGCTCAGGAAAAGTAGACTCATTAGTTTCCATTATCCCTCCCAGGCCTGGAACTACGGTCATCCCCATTGGCTTTCAGGGAGGAGGGAAATGCATCCGGTGGCGTTCCGGACCAAAACCACAAGATGCCTTTCTGCAAGGTGTCTAAAAGCAATTAGTGGGATGTAGGAAGTCAAATAAGCAAGCCAAGCTGTAAGCCATGATGGCTTTCAAATGGCTGCCCATATCATTCCCATTGGCACGAGGCGGAAACTGTGAGGAAATCTGCCATAATTTTTCTGGCTGAACGGCAGTGTGCTAGCAGTTTTCGCAGCAATTTGGGGATTAAAGCGGGGATTGAGATTCCCCTTCATGGAATTTTAGAGAACCCTAGCTTATTATTTTCAAGCACACCACACATCTCCCACTGGACCTCTCCTGTTGACAATAACTAGAAACCCACTGGGAAGAAAAACAGGTCAGAGTCACTGGTTTGAGATGGGCGGCTATATAAATTGAATAAATAAATAAATTCCAAACCAGAGATGTTGAGAGCATAGCTGCCTAAGGCTCACACTCTAACCCTGAATGCTTTACAATGCTGGCCTGCCATTTTGTGCAACCAAGACCAGCATACATGGGTTGTTCTACAGCTCTACGTATATGAAATATATTATTAGAAGCTAGATTATATTATGAACCGAAGGACGTCAGGAAGCAAATGTTCTTCACCTACACCTTCTGCAAACCCCAAAAGCCATCTGCCCGTAGGTTAGTCAATCACATTTCAATGGCAATCTTGGCCCGTAGGTTAGTCAATCCCATTTCAATGGCAATCTTGGCCCGTAGGTTAGTCAATCCCATTTCAATGGCAATCTTGGCCCGTAGATTAGTCAATCACATTTCAGTGGCAATCTTGGCCTGTAGGTTAGTCAATCCCATTTCAGTGGCAATCTTGGCCCGTAGGTTAGTCAATCCCATTTCAATGGCAATCTTGGCCCGTAGGTGAGTCAATCACATTTCAGTGGCAATCTTGGCCCGTAGGTTAGTCAATCCCATTTCAATGGCAATCTTGGCCCGTAGGTGAGTCAATCCCATTTCAATGGCAATCTTGGCCCGTAGGTGAGTCAATCACATTTCAGTGGCAATCTTGGCCCGTAGGTGAGTCAATCACATTTCAGTGGCAATCTTGGCCCGTAGGTTAGTCAATCCCATTTCAATGGCAATCTTGGGCTTTGTGCCAGTCCTTTAGTTGGCCAACAGATTTGCTTTATCTCAAAGCCTGACACCAGCACTTCACTCCCAGATAAGAGTCACTTCTGAACCAGAGTAAGTATGTTATGGGGCAACTTGTTTACAAGGCAAGAGGACTGAAAAAAATTCCTGCAGGGAGGACAGGGAACGCTATATCCCCCCAACAGAGGATTGGATTTGAGGAATGCAGAGTTTTCCCCTTCACAAACATCTCTTCAGAATCTAAGTGTCCCGCAAACCTCTCAAAACCAGCCTTCGAGTCCGTGTTGAGGCTGTTGTGATAACTACAGCAGCAAAGCGTTGTTGAGAAACAAAACATATTCATGAGATAATTTGGTCAGGAGAAAGGAATATGAATCGAGGAGCAGAGGAAATGTAAGAGGATTTCCCGTTAGCCCGTTTGTAATCTATCCACAATTCTTAAGAAAAGAAGAAAGTATTTTTAAATATAAAATCTGGAGTGCTCTTGGTCATAAAGGAAATATCTAAAGGGTGTTGGCAGAGACTTAGGAAGCCTCAGAAATAGTCCTAGTATGGCATGAATCTTTCACGTTTCTAGGTGCCGGTGCCAATGCCAATTTCTTTTAGGTGCCCAGGCAACCATGTTTCTGGAAGGCATCCAGTCTTGCAGCCTGCAGAGGTCATTCCTTCGCTCTCTCACCTATTGTTTCAGCTCTACCTACAGCATCATCGAACTTCTAGACTCAGCTCTGTTATCCTTCAACTTGAAGCTGAAGTTTTCCAGAAATTAAAAGCATCAAAGCCCAGGGAATCCCTGCTTCTCCAAGATTATATTAGGGATGAGCAGGATCAGATTAATGTTCAACTTAATTCACTTGCAAATGCACCAAACACATTTTATTTATTTGTTTGTTTGTTTGTTTATATCCCACCTTTATTATTTTTATAAATAACTCAAGGCGGCGAACATACCTAATACAACAGGCATATTTCATCTAGGGTCAAGTACGAGAGGAAACCACAGCAGTGTTTGCATGTGCGAAGTTCCAACAGAGCTGAGAACAGGAAAGGAAAGATGGTGGTAAACTCAGAGGTTCCGAGACTTCCTCCCATTCTACGTCATACCACGAGGACAGGCATCCTGCAGGTTGAAGATTCTGGAGCAAAATGCGGGGAGCATAGCTCTTCATGTGGAGCTCGGGCCATCTCCTGTGAGCTGAGATCAAAACACATTCATAATAACCTTGTTGTTATAGCCTGGAGAGGGTGACCCATTCATTTTACTACTGCAGGATCTGATTTCCCAGAATCATAGAGACGGAAGAGGCCAGCTAAGCCACTTCCATGCTGGCTGGGGAATTCTGGGAGTTGAACTCCACATATAAATTGCAAAGACTGAGTAACAGGGTTAATGCTAATCCTCTCCTCAATGCAGACACCCAGTTTAAAGAACCCCCATCAGTGGTCTAACCTCTGCTTGAGCAAAAGCAGTGATGGGGGCCCCACCGCTCTGCCGAGGAAATCAGTTCCATTGTCAAACTACTCTAGTCAAAGATAGTGCTAACATTCATTCAGAATTTCTCTTCCTGTAACATATGACCTTTATGCTGTGTCTTCAACTCTCGGCCAACAGAGAATAGGCCACGGGCCGCCTTCTGTAAAATTCCTCTCCATGTTATTTCCCCCCAGAACACAGTTCAACAACCCTGCCAAAATCACCACGGTCCTCGAAAGGCCAAACAGCAGCACACAGCTAGAGAAACAAAACTGGAAAGATGAAGGAGGACAAACATCTGCCTTAAACAGAGTCAACTCAATGCTCCATAGGAGTCTTTCCCAGCCATTCCTGGAGATACTGGACAATGAACCTGGGATGAACTGGAAGGAAAGCAGGAACTTCACCACAATGCTATGGAGAACTGCTTCCCAATCCCTGGGGCCTCTTATTGCTTATAACAAAGACTCAGCCACGTAAACAAGAACCCGAAATATATTTGCAAAGCCACCTGAACAAGCAACATGCAACTGGGATGTTGTGACGTTTCTCTATCCCTATTTAGCTTCCTCGCATCACCAGACCGGAAGCCACCTTTTCCTCGTCGACATCAGTGGCCACATGAAATGACAGCAGCAACCAGGTAACAACTAGACATAAAAGCTTACTGAGGGTCCCTAAGTCGTGTTTCATTTCAGACTTGTTGCAATACCAAATCTCCTGTCTTCTGCCAGACCGAGAAATAAAAGGCTAAACATGGGATCTGAAAACACCCAGAAGAAAAACGCTGGCGAGGACAAGGTGGTGCAACCAACAGTTGGAGTGGGGTTCAAGTTCTACCAGATTCACAGTCCCTGACTCTGGGTGGGCTGGGGGCAGGAAGGATGTCCTCCATTCTCAAACGTTTGGCCTTCTGACACCGTGGTCAATGTATTCCAGTAATCGTGATGCTACGAGTGTGCTTAGTAAAAGACAAGAGAGAAGCTGGGAGCATCTTCCTTCAATCAAGGCTTCTTGTGAGACAAGAGGGAGAAGATCAATTCTAGGAGCACCCATGGCCCCTGCTGAGCTTGTCCTGAATTAAGGCAAATGGCTTAAAACGTCTAAAACAGAAAGGGTTTCTACTTGCCTTCCTGCTAGCCACGCGGAGGAGGAGGAGGCGGCAAGCAACAGCAGGCTTGCACATTATTCAAGGACACCAAAATAAACCCCAGGCACCTCTGTTTTTCTGGCCGGCTGTAGTATGCATGCCATCCGTAAAAATAGCTGAGGTATAAAAGGAACCACTGCCCAGGCGCACATATAAGACAACTCCAGCTTCTCCGTTCAGAGCTCCAGGCAGAATCTCAGAGTTCATTCAAACTTTTCCCAGGCAGCTTCCGCACCATCCCTGGGAACAGTATAGGAACTTCCTGAATCCAGGCTGCTCATTCAAGCTTATTCAAGCCGTCCCCAGGGCTGCAGCACTTGCAGGGGGCCGGACAACAATGCTTGGCTTCAGCATGACTGTCTTAGCCTTTATAATGTACGGCTAGGCCTGTGATGGGCAGGTTCCCCCATGAAAAATGTCCACACATTCTTATCACCTCGCTTTACTTTCTTTACTACAGCTTCAGACCTGATAACAACGGTAGTGAAAGCAAGCATGTTCGGGACAAAACCGGTGAAACGAAAGCCAAGCCAGATCAATATTTGCTATTGCTACTCGAGAACAGGACGGGATAATTTTACACAAACGATAAGCCTTCTGCCTCTTTGCGCCTAATAGCATGATTTGATTCAGTTCTGAAGGAAAAGAAGAGAAGAGAGGAGGGGGGGGGAAGAAAGAAAGATTTACTGGGTCACTCAGTACAAACTACAAATACCACTATGGATATTTGGGTCCTCCCAATGGGATGGCTTACAACTCCAACACTATTCTTCCCCGTCAGAATTGCTACCCTGCCTGGGGATGCTGGGCATTGCTGTCCAACGCCTCTGTGTGCACAAGAGCTTCAGAAAGGCTGTCCTCCAGAACAGGATCAGACCGATGGCTGGAGGAAAAAAAAATAATAATGAGGAAGAGGAGGAGGAGGAAGAAAGAGAAACCTAGCGTGTACCCGTTCTCTCCATCAAGCAACAGGAAAGTCACAGCTGCAGCTTGATGTCCTGCGCAGGGAAGGAAACCCATCTTTCTCCCGGGAACTCACCAGCCCATTAAGTCGTCTCCATATTGCCGAGGTCATGGGGGAGCTGTGAGCTGAAGGGGACTCGCTGCCTCCTAGCCAGTGTGCTATTTCCTTGTGAAGGAACCAAAAGGTTACTTCCCTGTGTATGGCATTAGCACCGCCTCTTCCTGCCGGCCTCCCCCTCCCCCCCCAAAATAGCTGGAGTGAAAGAGAGAGAGAGATTTGCATTTCAGAGGCGGCTTCCTGCTGTTTTGGCAGCCACACTCAACTCAGATGCTACAGGGAGGAGTCAGGGGATGTGGGTGCCTTTCGGGTCTCTGGAGTCCCATCACCCCAAGCTCATCTCAGGAAGGAAACGAGGAGGCTGGCCTGTTTCCAGAAACTTAACATACCTTGTCGCAAATAATGCAGGGAGACACAGCCGCAGCTGGGAAAGATCGAGCACAGAGGCTACTGTCACTGCAGTGAGGCAGGAAACAAGAGAGGTTGAGTGGGGGCTGAGGGTGCCACAGAAACAAGATTGTGCAATTTTTGATTATTATTTTTTTTAAAAAGGGGGAGAATTGTTTCAGAGAGGCAAAAGGAGAAGGGAAATTACGGGCTGGGCAAGAGCTGCAGCGTTTAACCCATTTCCTCCTCTGGGTATTAAGTCACATCTGGGGTTGTGCTGACCAACCCACCCTGGATGTCGCAAACCTGCTTAGATGCCTCAGATAAGCTGAGATTCTCTATTCTGGGTCTTAGATCTGCAATACGGAGATTGCCAGCACCTTACGGTACTGTTGTTCAGGATTAGACCCTCATATATTGAAGCGAGAGCCAGTTTGGTGTAGTGGTTAAGGTATCAGGCTAGAAACCAGGAGACCACAAGTTCTAGTCCCACCCTAGGCACGAAGCCAGCTGGGTGACCTTGGGCCAGTCACTCTCTCTCAGCCCTAGAAAGCAGGCAATGGCAAACCATTCTGAAGTCTTGCCAAGAAAACTGCAGGGACTTGTCCAGGCAGTCACCAGAAGTCCCGACTTGAAGGCGCGCGCGCACACACACACACACACACACACACGATAGAAGCATTTCCAACACTCAAACTATCCTATAGATGGCCTTAAAGGTGAATCTCAATTTCACAGAGATCCCAGCCATACTGGCCAACGGGAAAAGATGGAAACCAGCCACTCCTGGAATGCCAGTTTGTCTATCTCTATTATAGCAGGCTGACCTTTTAAAAGTTTCACGTTCCTGAATTCACATTTTCAAAGTGTGTGTTGGTGTGGGTGATTCCCTCATCAGACGTTGTTCTATCCTTGCAAAAGTGGCTTTGTTCCCCTGGTGCCCTACATTTCATCCTGTACTATTATTTAAAAATGTTTCCCATGTTTTATTGGTCAACCACTTGGAGAGAGGGGTCAGACGGCAGAACTGAAACGCAGGGAAGAAATGTTCTTTAAAAAACCGATCAAATAAGGGGAACTGGGAAGCATGCTTTTATAAATTGGATGACACCGCCGCCCTCACAAGCTGCTCCCACCCCTCAGCCAGCACATGCTGTCGATGGGTCAGAAGTTATTTATAAAGCATAACTACCTAGAGACCTTTTATGGACTTATCCACTGGGCTGTTTTCGCCCTGAACATTTCTTTTTTTTTTTAAACTTCAATTATTATAGGAAAACCGACGATCTGATACAACCCTTCGATCAAAATTGTCAGTTGTCTGCTTTCTTACCTTTGAGCCAAGATTCAAAACAGATTTGCATCAAACGTATTAATGTCTTAAGACCGTGTGAACCATTTAAAACACCTTAGCAGAGCTGAAAACAGGTAGGGCCACCCTTCTTCTTGTTCCTAGCTCTTTCCTTACATAATGAAACCTGCTGAGCCAGGCACGGATCAAAGCCGAACTCCTAAAAATGGTATTTCTAATTGGGCGGAGGGTTGACTGAAAGTAAGTCACAGATTTCCCATCACAAGATAGAGACACTTGCTGAAGAGTCTCTGAAGGTGACCTCAAGGCAGGTAAACAAAGCGACAGGTGTTCTCCTTTAGGTACCTGGCTCCTAAACAGAGCGGGGCTTTTAAAAGGGCATTGATAGTTCAGCCACATTTGCAAACCAGTCAGTTTGCGACTGAGACATGCAAACAAGAAGTTATGGCTTGTTGTTGGCTTCTCTTCCCTGGTTTATTTGGGAAAAGTGAACTGGGGGGCTCGGATCTGGATATTGTGGTCCACAAGCTCCAGAAGGTGTATTTGTTTTGTCACTCCTGCTGATGGGAGGTAAGCAAAAGTCCTGAATGTTTAGGGAAGCCCAAATTCTAAGAATCCTAGGAGTAACATGCATTTTTTAAAAAAATTGTTCAATCGTATCCAATTCTCAGAGACCGCCTGGACAAGTCCCTGCAGTTTTCTTGGCAAGGTTTTTCAGAAGTGGTTTGCCATTGCCTCCTTCCTAGGGCTGAGAGTGAGTGACTGGCCCAAGATCACCCAGTTGGCTCCATGCCTAAGGTGGGACTAGAACTCACAGTCTCTTGGTTTCTAGCCTGATGCCTTAAGCCAGAGCTTTTCATGTTGGTGACATACTTTTTAGACATGCATCATTTCGCGACACACTCTTACAGCAGGGCACAAGGCAGGCACCAGGACCTGAGCGGAATCACAGCAGGTTTGGAGGCAGCAAGGCACAAGGCAGGCACTAGGACCTGCACAGAATCCTGGCAGGGCAGGTTTGGAGGCAGCAGGGCACAAGGCAGGCACTAGGACCAGCGTGGAATCACAGCAGGTTTGGAGGCAGCCGGGCACAAGGCAGGCACTAGGACCTGCGCGGAATCACAGCAGGTTTGGAGGCAGCCGGGCACAAGGCAGGCACTAGGACCTGCGCGGAACCCTGGCAGGGCTCGGAGGCGGCAGCAGCCGCGACACACCCAGACACTGCACACAACAGAATTAATGCGCTCCCTGCGCATTTCAGAAAAGTATTTGTGTAGGGCCTTATTTAGACTCAACCTTCTGTGAGTATAGTGGTGGCACTCAAACATCCTTTCACTGGCTGTTTCCAAACACCTAGCAGCAGCAGCAGCAGATCCCGCTATCTAAATCTTTGGCAGTGTGGCTGATGAGTGCTGTTGGCCATCCTTCAAAGCTTGCCATGTAATCTGAGACTGAACCTGGTGTCCTCCTTCTGCATCGTCTCTATTAAAAAACATGCTGAGGACAACCCCTGCAGAAGCCTCGGCCTCGTCCCTCCATTCCTCCCCTCCCTCCGCCAGCATGACATGAAAAAGGTCTTTGTTCAAACGAGAAGCAACTTCAACAGTCTAGAAGGACACTCTTCCTGGGAAGTAGGAAAATATAGGGACAAGTCAACATCCCTCTCCAAGGAAGACAGAGTGAAAATTTCAACTCCTAGCAAGGCAGCTGCTAAGGAGGAAAAACATTCAGTAAAATCAACAATATTTCTAGGTTTCTGGCTGGAGTTTTTCCAGATGATTGTGAAGATGCTGGAGAAGATGGGGGCCACTGGCAAGCTCCTAAATTACAGCTTTTTCCCAAGGCGACTGGGGGACCTGGTTGGGTAAGTGTATAAATTAAGAGCACCACGCTATCAATTCCATGCCCAGCCTCCGCTTCCTCCTTAAAGATCGTTCAGTTTTTATCACTCCCTGGCACAGAGAGACAGAAAAATGCACATGGGTGAGAAACAATTCATACATCTTTATGCCAGAAGCTGCCTCAGTGCACCCCAAGGCAGGATTGGAGACGGCTGACCATAGAGTTTGGGCTAATTAGAATATCACAAACCTGACCTCTATGGTCAGACAGCTGACCATAGAGTTTGGGCTAATTAGAATATCACAAACCACTCTCCTTTGCTAAGGTGCTAAAAGAGGACAGCCAAGTCAGACTGGTGGAATTCACACACCAGCATTGCTCTAATCTATAATGGGGCTGGTTGGTTTTGTCTCATCACAAAGTGTACCCCTGTCCACTTTGTTAGCATCAATTACTAATGCTGAAAATGCGCAGACCTCTTGCATCTTAGCCTTTTGGCCCAACTGTTTATTATTTTCTCCCTGAAACTGTGGCATGCAAGTGCTGGGCGCTTTACTGTACGGCACAAAACCTCTTCTACAGTATTCTTCAAAGTGCCACAAAACTCTTGCCTCTATAATCAAGCATAATCAAACACACACCTGCAACTTCCTAGAAAGTCAGAGATTATCTTCTTTTTTTAAAGCTTAGATGCATCCTGTCACAGAAGGATCCGCACGGGAAACCCCTACTGATCCCAATGTACATAAACAAACGGACATCCACATAGACTAGAAGAGAACCCGGAGTGTTTGATGTGGTTAACACACACAAGTTTGGATAATGTTGAGCTAAAACAGAGCTTTCCAAACTGTGTGTCGGGACACGTTAGTGTGTCGGCTGCAGTGTCTGGGTGTGTCTGGGTGTGTCGTGGCTGCTGCTGCCTCTGAGCCCTGCCAGGATTCCGCGCAGGTCCTAGTGCCTGCCTTGTGCCCTGCTGCCTCCAAACCTGCTGTGATTCCACGCAGGTCCTAGTGCCTGCCTTGTGCCCTGCTATAAGAGTGTGTCACGAAATGATGCCCTGCTGTAAGAGTGTGTCGCGAAATGATGCATGTCTAAAAAGTGTGTCACCAACATGAACAGTTTGGAAAGCTCTGAGCTAAAAGGTTGCCAATCTTCTCAACCCCACTTGAGCTGGGACCATAACTCCCAACATTTCCAGCTACCATGGCTGGAGTTGGGGGGTGAG
Source organism: Charina bottae (assembly GCA_023362775.1). Taxonomy (NCBI): domain Eukaryota; kingdom Metazoa; phylum Chordata; class Lepidosauria; order Squamata; family Charinaidae; genus Charina; species Charina bottae. Next base: position 6,455,798 of record JALMGJ010000026.1, on the reverse strand, counting down.
GTTGGCTTAATGTACTCTTGGGGTTTCTACTGAGAAGGCCCACAAGGCCTCGTCACAGTTTTAAGTACCATTCAAGCCAATTTCTTCCACACATGCACAATCTAAGAAGGGCCAGGAAGTTGTGGCACATCCTAATTCCCCTTCACGTACCAGGTGGCTACTTGGTCAGTAGAATAGCAGCAAAAGTCATCTTAAGGCATCATAAAATGGGTGACTCTCTTGATCTTCAAGAGTACTTCATTCACATGGTCAGGACAGAAACGATGGGACATCTGCTAGAAAGTCTGACCAGCCCCCATTTAAAGGAATTATTTCCTCACTAAATTAGCTTCATTATCTAAGTTTGCTTTCATGTATGTATGTACTGTACTGTGCAAAAGTCTTAGGCCACCATTAGATTTGTTGTTTTAGCAATGGTATAATGACCACATACGTGTAAGTATTTCTGCCAGTAGTGTTGGTGATATTGTCCGTATTGATGGGACCATGAATGCTGAAAAGTAGAGACAGGTTTTAATTCATCATGCCATTCCTTCTGGAAAGCACCTGGCTGGGAATGGTTTCATTTTCCAGCATGATAGTGATCCCAAGCACACTGCTAATGCAGTGAAATCATATTTAGCGAGAAAAACAGCTGATAAAACACTGACAGTCATGGACTGGCCTCCACAGAGTCCAGACCTGAATATTATAGAGGCTGTATGGGATCACCTGGACAGAGGAAGAAATAAAAGACAACCTACATGTAAAGAAGAACTCTGGGAAGTGCTGAAAGAAGCCTGGTATAATATACCAGAAGATTACTTCAGAAAACTTCAGGACAGTCTCCCCAAAAGAGTTAGAGCCAAGGGAGGTCACACTAAATACTGACTTTTGCCTGAAGAAGCCATTTTGTTCTGAAAATTGTGTTTGTTTAAATTTTGTAATTAGGGATGGTCATTACAACTTTGCTAAAACAACAAAGCTGGTGGTGGCCTAAGACTTTTGCACACTACTGTATGTATGCTGTGTTACTGCAAAATTCAGAGTTCCATTATTTATGCACCTGACCACATTTTAAGCAGTCAGGTAGCCTAGCTCCATTCCCCTTTGAGATCGGCCAAATAATCAGACTCCAATTCCTAAAATGACTGCTTTGTAAATACCCACTCAACTCACTCTGAACCTAGAGCTCTTTCAACCAAGAGTGTCCGGCCCCCGTTTTTGTTGTTGCTGCTTAATTAGTTCCACTACAATGTCCCACTGTCCTGGTGCACAATGGAGTCGTCCCAAGCTGCTTCATTTGACGTGGGTTCTGGTTTCTATGTACTGTGAAACTTGGGGGGGGGGAGAAAAAATAAAAGCTGCTGAACCACAGAGAGAGAAGAGTAAGAGAAAAAGGACAGGACCCTGCACTGAGAAAGGAAGGGGGCATCACGTTCAGCCCCCTCCCAGCGTTCTCTTATGGTTCTAAGTATTCCCCCCCCCCCACTGAAGTCAGTGCAAGAAAAGAGTGTGATATATGAACTGCTTACTTTGAACGGAACGTGCCAACACATCCAATCATTTCAAATACTGGACCGTATCTCCAATGGTGCCTTCCCATCTCCCTCAGTGACCATGCCTGCGTCCCTGAGTTGCCAGCAAACGGAGCAAAGATGACGCACAAGCACCACTATTGCTCTGCACCATTTATCTAAAATATTGATAGCTCCACCTTCCCAGAATTATTGAGGAAGACAAATCCTAGGCAAACACGCTATGACGACACTATGCAGCCCCTTTTCCGGTAACATTAACCACCCAGAGTCCCCTTCGGGGGAGATGGAGCGGTAATAGAAATTGAAAGAATAAACAAACAAACATTATCCTGGAGCCCCATCTTGCTCCGCGCCGCCTTTTGATCAGCGGTGGCCCTTCAGGGGTCCAAATGGTGAAAAATCTTTCCCACCTCTAAGGCATTTTCACCTGGAGACAGTGCTGAAAGCCACTGCTTTACAGTTGGTCCCTCCAAGGCACGCCAGGAGCAATCCAACTATCTGGAAAGGGAGTCAAATTAACAGCTGATTCATAGTTCACAGCCTCAAAGTTGAAAGGCACTAAGGAAGTCCAGGCATGATCCCGGGCCCTACCAAGACAGGTCCTTTCCTCACATGGACACCCTTGTTTCTGTACTTGAAGGAAGTGGAACCAAAGAACAATGAATGGTCAGCTGGCTGCACCCCAGCGCTTTGCTTGAAAGTAAGTCCATCAGGCTGAGAAGGTCAACGCACTGGTGGGGCTGAGGGTCACTCCGTGGCGGTACGAAGGACCCTCGCTGATCCGCCTCCTCGCAAATCGGCTGAATTTAACGGGAACCCACTCAGGGAACAGACAAGCCCCCAACACGCTTGAGATGCCGGTGAGCCCACCAACCCAAAAGGATCGTCTCCCCTGAGCCCAGAGGTTATACCTTCAATAGAGAAGGCTCACAATTTGGTGAAATGATTTGCAACCCCCAAGTCAATCTCCAGGCAGGGCTGGGACAGACCTTGCCTGAATACCCAGCTGCTGTGGTTTGCAAATCATGGTTTTATAACGTCATGCAATGGACGAGCCCAGGAACTGTTATTTATATAATAAACCAATATTAAGCAAACCAAGTCATTGTCAACAAAGCTGGGCCTGACAGATCCAGGGCCTGACTCAGCTTCCCAGGTGTTTACATCAGAGTTTAGAGAAATGCTGCCCGCATGGATTTACAACAATATATCAGATGGGTCAAAAGCTGACTCAGGATATAACGCTATACTTCAGCAGACTGAGGACAAATAGCAGCTCGATGGCAGAGGGCTTCAGTCGTTAGAATCTGCTATCAAAAGTATTTTAGCCAGCAAGACCAAGATGATGATGATGATGACGATGATGATGGAGGGGAGGAGGTAAGAAAGCATATCCGAGCTGCTTTCAGGCACTTTCCTGCTCTTGGAACACAAAAATGTGTTTTCTCTGTGCTTGTCAGGTGCAGACACTAATTAGAAACAAAAAAACTATTGTGGCAAAGAGGCAGAAGCACTATTTCTCAAATGGCTTAATGCTACTCCATGGGGCGTGGTGGCAGGTAAGACGCCAGGCTTGTTGATCGGAAGGTCGCAAGTTTGGAGGTTCGAGACCCTAGCCCCGCGTGACGGAGTGATCTCGCGCACTCGCCCCAGCTCTTGCCAACCTAGCAATTCGAAAGCATGCAAATGCAAGTGGATGAATAGGTACCACTTCGGTGGGAAGGTAACAGCGTTCCGCGCGCGTCATGCGGCCACATGACCGTGGAAGCGTCTTCGGACAACGCTGGCTCTTCGGCTAACAAACAGAGATGAGCACCGGCCCCTAGAGTCGGACACGACTGCACAAATGTGCGGGGGGGGGGGGACCTTTACCTTTACTTAATGCTGCTCCAGTGTGAGCTTTGAGAAAAACAATAGGGTAAAATGCTATCAGGACATGCATCCCGGCAAGGGGGTCCCTAGCCTATTTGCAAAGGGGTTTCTCTAGCCTATTTGCAGAGGACTGGACCAGCCCCTAATCAATTAGCATTCCCTGCATAAGGGAACAATCAGAGTAATTAAGGTAAAGATTTTGTTCCCCCACCTCTCAGGGGATTTATGATGCACTGAAGAGTTAAAAGGCAGAGCTAGTTAAAAGCAGCATTAGCAAAAAAAGGAGAAAAAAAACAGCTCAGCCACATGTTCTGTTTTCACAGGTCAGATGGTGGAGCAAGCGTGTCCATAAATAGAAGATACACACAACCCAAATCTTGGGGCAGCAGGAGCCCCCCCCCCCCCGCAAACCCTGAGTCACGGTCCTCCAAAAGCTCTATTATTTAATATGATAGAAAAGAAAATACACAGGGAATAATCATATCAACTGAGTGTAATTTTCATTAAATTCGTATTTGGCTTCAGGTAAAATCAAAATTTTGCTTGGCATCCCACCAACCCTGCCCAAAGTTATTGCAAAGGGGGGAAAAAAGGTTGCTGGTTTGATGAGTTCTGGCTGTAACTGAACAGGGAATCTGCCTCCTTCACAAAAGAGCATCTAAGGCAGGGGTGGGGAACCTTTTTTCTGCCAAGGGCCATTTGGATATTTATAACCGGGGACCGGGGTGGGGGCGGGGTTTCTGGAATTTCGGTGGACCGGGGCCCGGAGTTTGTGGGCGGGAGCCAATCACAAGCACTGGGGGGCGGGGTTTGCAGGCGGGAGCCAACCGCGTGGAAGGGGCAGGGTTTGCGGGCGGGAGCCCCGCAGGCCTTAGGCGGGAGCCCTGTGGGCTGCGGGCCTGACGTTGCCCACCCCTGATCTAAGGGGAAGGCTTGAAAACAGCCACCTTTTGCCCCAATCCTATCAATGCAAACCGTGGCAGTGAGAAAGCAGAAAAGCCTGCTCTTAACAGCAAGGCAGAACTGAGTTATTACTGCAGCTAAGTAATATGTTCTGTAGGGCGGCTGGTTCTCAGGCAGAGGTGAAGCTTCACCTTACTCGCAACAGACTGGCAAGCATTTTTAAATACTACATTCCATTTAAATTATGGTGCTGGAAGGAAGAAAGCCTGGGGGTAGCCAGCAGAGGATTTGCATTTTGTCTGTGCAAGCACAGGGCAGGCAGTCGCTGGATTGCAGAGTTGGAGAATGCCTGGGGTACACTAACTAAAATGCACTTACTGGTATTAAAAGTCAGTGATGTATTTATTTCTCCTGCACCAATGAAGCCATGCAAGGCTGGGATCCTGCAAAGTTTGAGAGCCACTGCCGTTTGCATCTCGATGGTGGATCCTGAGGTTCTAGCAAAATGATCGTCTCTCTATCTCTGAACAGACACTGTAAGGCTGAAACCTGCCAGAATGAGTTGCGTTTTGGTTACATTTCCCCATTGTTCAAAGCCACAGTGAGCTGTGAACAGGAGACCCACAAGCTTAACGAATCAATTAATTAAAGGGCTTAAAAGGCCAACAAAATTATCTTTCAATGGTCTGGCGAATGGGTGGGGCAGATACGTAGGAAAGAGGCTAACATTACCCTAAGCCTACATTAAAGCCCGGTTGCAGCAACGGAGGAAGCAGTGTGTCGAAAGGGATGTGGCTTTCCGCATTTCTGCATTTCTCTTGTGCCAACGCTATATTTGGATTTCTTCACACCTCTAGGATCTTTTGAACTGGAAGCTACTTCTCACAACAAGCTTGCTACTGTACTCAAGAAGAAGTAGAAGTTCTTCGACATTTACCCAGGCCCCTGAAAAAAAGGATTTTTTCACCCTCCTCTCTTTTACTTACATGAAGAAATATTAAGCTGCCTCCGATTAAATCAAATCCCTGTAAAGATGACTAGGTTATTTTTTTTAAAAAAGCTCACATCTAACACAAAGGAGAACATGACTATAATTAGACCAGGGTTTCTCAACCAGGGTTCCGTGGCACCCTCGGGTTCCGCGAGAGGTCCCTAGGGGTTCCCTGGGAGACCCCGATTTATTTAAAAGATGATTTCCGATTCGGGCAACTTCACATTAAAGAGGTCAGTTTCCTTCTTTATTTTTAGTTTAAGAGCACGGTTAATGCATATATACAGGCCTGTCCATGAAACAAATATAATAATTTGGTAACTTCTGGCCTACATTTGAGCCTGAATGTGCAGGGGTTCCCCGAGGCCTGAAAAAATATTTCAAGGGTTCCTCCAGGGTCAGAAAGGTTGAGAAAGGTTGAATTAGACCTTCAGCTTCAGAAACGGGCTACTTGTTAGAACTGGGCTATGCAAATCCAGACTGACAACTCAGAAACAGGACAGGTTGCTGTGGACCTTGCCCATAGAGGCAATGCATCACAGCCTGCACACACACACACACACACACGCACACACATACCCCTGAGAATGGACTTGGGGAGGAGGAAGCAACTGATAGGCCGAGGACTTAGTGGATGAAGGAAAATGAGATGGCACGGAGAGCTGGCAGTGCCCGGCCCTTCCCTGAACGCATTTGTGGTCAAACCTGAGAGAAGCAAACGCTAAAAACAGCAAATGGGCTATTAATTGCAAAGAGGCTGAAAATGAAGGAATATTTTATCACATCTTTAGAAGTAATAACGAGGCTTCACATTCACTTGGGCAAGTCAAAGCAGGCACACACATGATCATGCAATAAAACGGTACCAGAATATCTCACACACAAGATTAATAAACTGCCTTTGTCTGATGCTTCAGGGATCCTGCAGGCAAACAACAGTTCCAATTTACGGCCCGAATTTGGCATTCTGGTATCTGTCAATGAAAAGAATAATCTACCTTACAAAACTACTTTTTTTAAAAAAAAATCTGATAGCATCTTAAAAGCTAACACGTTTTTAGAGTGGAAGATGCATTTATGCCCCAGGGACTGTGTCATCCAACGCAATGAAGCATTGCTCTACTACTCTGAGAAATTTATTAAATCTTTATTCTGTCTGCTTTATTTAAGGCTGTGGCCCATTTAATGCTTTATGTACACTGCTGTTTTTTCAGGAAAGGGGACTGACAATTCTAACCTCCTGCTGACAAGGAGCAGTTCAGAAAGAAAAAGTACACCGAGTTTATGCGGGGAGAGAACTGTTAGTATGAAAAACTGCCACGCATTATCTGACACCCTCGAATTACGTTGGATTAAGGGCACTGCTGGATTATGAGCATTGCCAGGATTGGCTGGAGAATCTAACACACCTACAGGAGAAGTGCGCAAACCATGTTGAAGTTAAAACACCCAGAAATGCCCCATTTCAGCCTCAGAATGGCCATTCCCTCATTGGGATCATTCCAGCCTTGAAGTGGACCATCCTGTCTGTGACATGGAAGTTCAAGCAGCTATTCTCTGGCCCCGGGCAGTGCAGGAACACTTCTGGAAAACTAGAACAGCACCCGAAAATTGTGAATGAGATTGGGACGGTCAGGGTGGGGAGCTTCGAGAACGCCTGCAAACTCAAAAGGGTTTGCACATTTGTAATCTAGAAAGCACCGAGGGAAGAAGAGGGTGGTGATGGCAAGTATAAAACAAGGAAGGCTTTGCAACCCAAACAATGCAGGTGTGCTAGAATTATCTTCATCCATTCTTTAATGCCAAGGGGTAGCAATAAATATGAACCAATGCTGAAATGAATGATCATATTTATAAACAGCCCATATGGCAAAATATTTTCTGCAGTGAACTGGCAATGAAGCAGGTCTGACACCACTTAGGAATGCTAAGTCAGTCATTTGATGCAGAAAACTTTGGAACCTCTTCACAGCACATGGTAAAGGTCTGAGGATCCCCCGGTTTCTGAGCATGGCGTTTTTTTAGTTTAAAAGTCCTGTTTTCTTGAACAGAGACACGCCGGGTGGACTTACATAGAAGACAAATGGGCCCACCTCCTCTTGATGAATCAGGCCGTGCTTAGCCTTGCCTATCTAATGTTATCCAAGTGAATGTCTGCTAGAAAGACAAGCTCTTCCCTCACTTTCCTCAGCCTGCAGTTTTCTATCGGCAGACCTGTGGCAGGGAGCACCCCAACCCTACACAATAGTTTTGTGTTAAACACCACCCGTCTTTTTGTATGCAATTGTCTTTGGGAAGTCTTTTCTGATGGGAACAGCTCAAACGCTTACAGCCTGGTCAAGAGAAATTACTATGCTAAGTAGGGACTTTTTCCTCTCCATCAAAGATACTTCCAAATTTATAGACTCCATTTAACAATTCCAGTTGTTAAACTTGGGCAGTTACCTTGTTGAGGATTTTTCCTGCCTTAACTACAGAGTGTCTAAACCAGAGCTTTCCAAACTGTGTGTCGCGACACGCTGCAGTGTCTGGGTGTGTCGGCTGCTGCTGCCTCTGAGCCTTGCCAGGATTCCGCGCAGGTCCTAGTGCCTGCCTTGTGCCCTGCTGCCTCCAAACCTGCTGTGATTCCACGCAGGTCCCAGTGCCTGCCTTGTGCCCTGCTGCCTCCAAACCTGCTGTGATTCCGCGCAGGTCCTAGTGCCTGCCTTGTGCCCTGCTGCCTCCAAACCTGCTGTGATTCCACGCAGGTCCTAGTGCCTGCCTTGTGCCATGCTGCCTCCAAACCTGCTGTGATTCCACGCAGGTCCTAGTGCCTGCCTTGTGCCCTGCTGCCTCCAAACCTGCTGTGATTCCACGCAGGTCCCAGTGCCTGCCTTGTGCCCTGCTGCCTCCAAACCTGCTGTGATTCCGCGCAGGTCCTAGTGCCTGCCTTGTGCCCTGCTGCCTCCAAACCTGCCCTGCCAGGATTCCGCGCAGGTCCTAGTGCCTGCCTTGTGCCTTGCTGCCTCCAAACCTGCCCTGTCAGGATTCCGCGCAGGTCCTAGTGCCTGCCTTGTGCCCTGCTGCCTCCAAACCTGCTGTGATTCCATGCAGGTCCTAGTGCCTGCCTTGTGCCATGCTGCCTCCAAACCTGCTGTGATTCCACGCAGGTCCTAGTGCCTGCCTTGTGCCCTGCTGCCTCCAAACCTGCTGTGATTCCACGCAGGTCCCAGTGCCTGCCTTGTGCCCTGCTGCCTCCAAACCTGCTGTGATTCCGCGCAGGTCCTAGTGCCTGCCTTGTGCCCTGCTGCCTCCAAACCTGCCCTGCCAGGATTCCGCGCAGGTCCTAGTGCCTGCCTTGTGCCTTGCTGCCTCCAAACCTGCCCTGTCAGGATTCCACGCAGGTCCTAGTGCCTGCCTTGTGCCCTGCTGTAAGAGTGTGTCGCGAAATGATGCATGTCTAAAAAGTGTGTCACCAACATGAACAGTTTGGAAAGCTCTGGTTTATACAGTCTTTTCCTATCTTCTCGGAATCACACAGAGAACTTCAGCACCAGCAATTTCATTTGGGGGAAAGTAATGGAACTCAGGGACAGACTATCTAGCTTTGTTCGCAGATGGCCTGAGGTTCAATCCCCAGGTACCTCTAGTTTAAGACAGGGGTCCCCAACCTGTGGGCCGCGGCCTCTTAGTAACTGGGCCACGGGGCTCCCACCCACAACCCCTCCCCCGGTGCTTGTGATTGGCTCCCGCCTGCAAACCCCACCCCCAATGCGCGTGATTGGCTCCTGCCCGCAAACCCTGCCCCCCCGGTCTGCGGAAAAATTGTCTTTTGAAACCTGTCCCTGGCGCCAAAAAGGTTGGGGACCCCTGGTTTAAGAGAGAGAGAGAGAATGCCCACAGTCAGAATATGGGGGAAACCTTCTTTATCCAAGATTCCAAAAAGGTCAGATGGATAAATAGTCTGATCTAGCAAACATGCAGTTTCTGAAGTGAAACATTTCCACAAAGACATTATTGGAAAACTGTGTTAGTCTATGGTATCCCCAAATCAGGAGTCTGGTAGTATCTTTTCAGACCAACACATTTATTAAAAGGCATCTGATGAAGTGAGTTGCAGCTCACGAACGCATGTGCCTTTTAATAAAATTTGTTAGTTTGAAAGGATGCTACCAGACTCCTCCTGATTTTCATAAAAGCAAGTCTTCTCTATAATGCTGCATTGCTGGCGGAGGGGGTTGAGGGCATGTTTTCAGCATTTTGCATTTAAAGTGTAAACGTGAACTTAAAATAAAACCCAGGTAATACGAACTGCCCCAACCAGGAGCTCCATAAGCTATAAAATTGTAATTTTAAAAAATGGATCCATTTGGAAAGCTACGTGACAACCAGAAAAGGACTCTAGGAAGAAGAAAAGAGAATGAAATCACTTCTGATTGAATCTGTCACGCAGAAGTATAAAAAAGCCACCGTATAAATTGTTACTGCTCACTTCGGGGGCTTAAAATTCTTGAAGCTTTGAATGAGCTGAATAAGAGCAGCAGGTAGCAACACCTGGCTGATCCAGAGAAGGTAAGTGGGGTCAGGACTGATTAGTAGTTGGATGAGGATCACCAGGGAACACCAGAAGTACTGGCTAGGCCGGTAACTTTAAAAAAAAAAAAAAAAACTATCTTGGAAGAAAACCAAACCACTCCTACATTTTGGCCAAGGCAACTACATGGAGAGCCAGTTTGGTGTAGTGGTTAAGGCACCGGGCTAGGAACCGGGAGACCGTGAGTTCTAGTCCCGTCTTAGGCATGAAGCCAGCTGGGTGACCTTGGGCCAGTCACTCTCTCTCAGCCCTAGGAAGGAGGCAATGGCAAACCACTTCTGAAAATCTTGCCAAGAAAACTGCAGGGACTTGTCCAGGCAGTCTCCGAGAATCGGACACGATTGAATGGAAATTTACATACATAACTACATGGATGTGTCCATGATGTCACCAGGAGTCTAGCTCCACTAGATGATGACTTCAGACAGGGAAACCAGTTCAGCTGACACCACCACTGGAAGTTCCACACACACACGGTTGGGTTCCTACTCTCTAATAGGCCTTACTGTGGTTCTCTTTTGGGCTGTTGCTCTACAGGTAGTCCTCGCTTAACAACCGTTCGTTTAGTGACGGTTCAGTTACAACGGTGCCAGAAAAACCAACTTATGACTGGTCCTTGCACTTACGGCTGCCGCAGCGTCCCCACAGTCACATGATCACGATTTGGGAAATTGGCAACCGGCTCGCATTTATGACCGTTGCAGCTTCCTGCGGTCACGTGATCGTCATTTTTGACCTTTTTGCCAGCCAGCTAGCTTCCAGCAAGCAAAATCGATGGGGAAACTGCATGATTCGCTTAATGACCATGTGCTTCACTTAATGACCATGGTTATTCACTTAACGAGCGCTGCAAAAAGGTGTAAAATCGTGTCAGATTCGCTTAATGACTGCTTCACTTAGCAACCAAAATTCCGGTCCCAATTGTGGTAGTTAAGCAAGGACTACCTGTACCAAAGTTTGCTTCACCTATGCTTCAGCTCCCGATTGAGTTTCTGACGGAACACTTTGCAGGGATACCATAAGCCTCAATTCATACATCGATGTGGTAAATTCACACATCACACCAAGCCATGATGTGGTCATTTGGTCTTGGTTTAGTGAGTTTTGTGAAATAATAGGGTGGCTTGTAACCATACTTTTGATAACATGTTGGATGAATCCTGACAATTGGGGCTTTTTTTTAATCCCCAAAGACCACGTCTAAGCAAATTATGGTTTAGTACAAAGTGTGCACCGGTCTAAGAATCATGCAAGGAGAACATGTGAACTGCTTGGACATACTACATAAGCATGCCTTTCTAACATCAACTTTCACTTAGCATTAAAGCACCTCTGAGTCGTTCCTCTATGTTTGTGGCAACTTAAAAAAAACCTCCAAGCCCCGTTTTGCTCATCCTTTAAAAGGGACATTACTCAATTCTGCATAAAGGTATACTGAGATAAAATAAAGGTCAATCCAAGCATCTGGATTGCCCCATTGAAGTGGTGACAGGTAGGGGACGTTATGGCGGGAACCGTGGGGCAGGCCATCTTTGGGGAAGACGCCCCCGATGTTTGTTACCGGTGGCGTGTTCCGGCCCCTCAGGTTCAGACCCAGGCCCTGGTCAAAAGATCCTTGAATGCCCTGGCTTTCGGCTGTTGCTACTTAACGCCAGGTCCGTTAATAACAAAGCCCCCCTCATATGTGACTTGATCACGGAAGAGGGGGCGGACCTGGTGTGTATTACTGAGACCTGGTTGGGCACAGAGGGAGGAGTAGCACTCTCGGAGATGTGCCCGGCCGGGTTTCAGGTGTGGCATCAGCCGAGACCTCGGGGCAGGGGAGGAGGGGTGGCGGTTGTAATCCGGGAGTCTCTGATGGCCTTCAGGGGTCCTGCTCCACAAGTGGCCGGGTGTGAGACCTTGTTCTTCAAGTTGGGTTTTCGAGAGAAGTTGGGGGTGTTGCTGTTGTACCAGCCTCCCTGCTGCGTAGCAACCTCCCTGCCCGAGCTGTTGGAGGCTGTCTCAGGGTAGGCAGCGGAGTTCCCTAGACTTATGGTTCTGGGGGACTTCAATCTGCCTTCCCTGGGACGTGCCTCAGATACAGCTCGGGAGTTCATGGCTACCATGGCAGCCATGGGCCTATCTCAGATTATTCGAAACCCGACTCGAGACAGTGGCCTCACTCCGGACTTAGTTTTCTTGTCGGAGCAGTGGCAAAGTGATCTGAAGGGAGAGTTAGATCTATCCCCATTGTCATGGTCAGATCACGCCCTGGTGGCCCTGAGATTTTCCTATGCTGCCCCACTCCGCAGGGAGGCAGGACCCATTAGAATGGTCCGCCCCCGGCGACTAATGGACCCTGTGAGGTTTCAGAAGGAGCTGGGGGTTATTTCCGAGGATCTATTGTACGGTCCAGCGGAGGTTCTGGCCGCAGCCTGGAACAGGGAGGCGGCCGGAGCCTTGGACAGGATCACACCTGTGCGGCCTCTCTTGCCACATCTGACCCGATACTCCCCGTGGTTTACGGAGGAGTTAAGGGTCTTGAAGAGGGCTAAGAGACGCCTAGAGCGCCACTGGAGAAAAACAAAGACTGAATCTGACCGAACACAAGCTAGAGTCGCAGTTAAGGCCTACCTTGTGGCGGTAAGAGCGGCGAAATGTCAATATTTCTCCGCTCTTATTGCATCCGCAGAATGCCGCCCGACGGCCCTGTTTAAGATAACACAATCTCTTTTGGGTAGGGTGGAGCCTAGGACCCACCTGCAGGGCCGTGCGGAAGAATTTTCTGAGCATCTGCAGGATAAAATCGCTCAGATTCGATCTAGGTAAGACTCCAAGCGTGAAGCAGAGTCTGGGGAGATGCCGAGGGAACGTCATTACCCGGTTATCTGGGATCGGTTTGATCCTGTTGGGCCTAAGGAAGTGGACAGGATCCTCCGGACTGTAAGGGCCACCACATGCCATCTTGACCCTTGTCCTTCCTGGCTAGTGCAGGCAGCCAGGGAGGTTACATCAGGTTGGGTCCGGGCGATGGTTAATACATCCTTGGGGGAGGGGGTGTTTCCAGATGCTTTTAAGGAGGCGCTGGTGTACCCCCTCCTCAAGAAGCCGTCGCTGGACCCCACCGTATTGGACAACTTTCGTCCTGTCTCCCACCTCCCCTTTTTGGGGAAGGTGGTTGAGAAGGTGGTGGCGCTGCAGCTCCAGAGGATTCTGGATGAAACGGATTATCTGGACCCCTTTCAGTCGGGTTTCAGGCCGGGATATGGGGTGGAAACTGCATTGGTCGCACTTACGGATGATCTCTGGCGAGGGCGGGATGGAGGGAGTGCGCCCATCCTGGCTCTCCTTGATCTCTCAGCGGCTTTCGATACCATCGACCATGGTATTCTTTTGGGACGGCTCGAGGAGTTGAGGGTGGCTGGCGTAGTTCTGCGTTGGTTCACCTCCTTCCTCGGGGGCCAGTCCCAATCAGTAGTAATAGGAGATGAGAGATCCAACTCTCGCCCCCTCGTTTGTGGGGTGCCGCAGGGTTTGGTTCTCTCACCTCTCCTATTTAATATCTATATGAAACCGCTGGGTGAGATCGTCCGTCACCATGGGATGAGATATCATCAGTATGCTGATGATACACAGTTGTACATCTCCATCCCAGGTGAAGTAAGTGATGCAGTGGCCGCCCTTTCTCAGTGCCTGGAGGCTGTGGGGGTCTGGATGGGGAACAACAGGCTTCAGCTGAACCCTGCTAAGACGGAGTGGCTGTGGATTGATGGTTCTTCTGGATCTGGGAAATTATCATCTTTGGTTCTGAATGGGGTTGCACTTCCCCGTTCAGAATCAGTGCGGAATCTGGGGTCCTTCTGGACTCACGACTCCTGCTCGAGGAGCAGGTGGCAGTCGTGGCCACAAGGGGCTTTGCGCAACTTCGTGTTGTGCGCCAGTTACGCCCTTTCCTGGATCAGGAGTCCCTCCGTACAGTCACTCATTTATTTATTTATTTATTTATTTATATTTCTAACTTATATCACCGCCCATCTCCCCCCATTCCGGAGGGGACTCTGGGCGGATGTGGGAGATGACCACTCACGCCCTGGTCATCTCCCACATAGACTACTGCAATGCGCTTTACATGGGGCTACCCTTGAAGAGTATCCGGAAGCTACAACTGGTCCAGAATGCGGCTGCGCGCGCAGTTATTGGTGCCCCTAGATCGGCCCATGTGACACCTCTGCTGCGCCAGCTGCATTGGGTGCCGGTATGCTTCCGGGTGCAATTCAAGGTGTTGGTTTTGACCTTTAAAGCCCTACATGGCATGGGACCAGGGTATTTGAGGGACCGCCTCATCCCCAGAACTTCAAACCGTCCCACTCGATTATGTAGAGAGGGCATGCTCCGGACCCCGTCGGTAAGGGAGTTTCGTTTGGCGGGGTCCAGAAGGCGGGACTTCTCGGCAGTGGCGCCTGCCCTTTGGAACAACCTGCCCCCGGAGGTGAGGCAGGCCCCATCGCTCCTGTCCTTCCGGAAGAACCTAAAGACCTGGTTTTGCCGCCTCGCGTGGGAAGGGAACAGGAATAGTTCTTCGTGGGGATGGCTGGTGCCATAGAGCCCTTTTAAAGATCGTGGTCTGCCTTCTTGGATTTTCTACTTAATTTATAATAATAATTAATTGTATATTGTATTTTTATGTGTTTTTACAACGGAATTTTAATCTCTATGTTTGTAAACCACCCAGAGTCCCCTCGTGGGAGATGGCGCGGTGATAGAAGTCGAAACATAAATAAATAAAATAAATAAATCTGGAAAATACTGCAGGAATTAGATCACTCTGTGTAGTTTCAGAGGTGGATAGTGGGGTCCAAAGTAAAGAAAATGGTCAAACCAACTATGGAAACTTGACACACCAATTATTTCATTGTGGAATAAATACCTGTGTGCAAATACATACACAGAGGATCCAGCTATAAGAATGTAAAACTGAGTTAAAGGTAAAGGTTCCCCCTGCACATTTGTGCAGTTGTGTCCGACTCTAGGGGGCGGTGCTCATCTCCGTTCGTTAGCCAAAGAGCCAGCAGAGCCAGCGTTGTCCGAAGACGCTTCCACGGTCATGTGGCCGGCATGACGCGCGCAGAACGCTGTTACCTACCCACCGAAGTGGTACCTATTAATCTACTTGAATTTTCATGCTTTCAAATTGCTAGGTTGGCAAGAGCTGGGGCTGGTGCGCGAGCTCCCTCCGTCACGCGGGGCTAGGGATTCGAACCGCCGAACTTGCGACCTTCCGATCGACAAGCCTGGCGTCTTACCCGCTGAGCCACCACGGCCCAAAACTGAGTTAGCAGTCCTCAATCACAGTCCAATCAGAGTACTAAAATAACAGGTGTAGCTGCAAAGGCTGAGCTTGACTCCTCCTTTTATCACAAGTGACCTGCAATCATTACTCCAATTCTATTGTGAGCTCCCAGCCAGATTAGGCCAAGCAACTGCAATTCTGGATAATTTATTTATGCATCAACATTACAGTTCCAGCCCCAACCCAGCAATTTATTTCCTCAGGTGTGGCAGACAGGATAACGCAGAACCTGCAAGGTGAAGCCAAGCAAAAGCGGAGGGAGAGAGCAGCTTTCGTTTCAATTCCTTAATATTAATCTTAAAATAGCAAGGGGACCTGCAGAAGTCCTTTTATACCTGGAGGCATGTGAAGCCATATACGTGCTCCCAGGTAGCGGGGGGGGGGGGGGGGGAGAGGGACAATGGATTTGCTGAACTGAAACAGTAACAGAACACTGCGTGCCTCGAGTGGACTTTAAGATGGATTATGTCTAGGAGAGATTTAAAGAAAAAGCACCGAGAGAAAGCTGAAGCTGATCATTCAGGTAGTTTTAATTAAAAGTAGATTTATTCACAGAGGGTGCTTTGCCTTGTGAAGTAAATCCTAGATTGCTCGATCTGTCCTTTTTGGGGTGCGTGGCATTTCTGACTTTTCCTTTTGAGAACCCCTGAACAGCGGTGGTTGCTGGCTCTATAAACGTGCATTCGATCCGTAAGAATAAAACTGACGATTGCAGTCAATCCGTCGAGTTGTATACTTTGCAAATGCCTCTCAAAGCATTGCCCTCTTGCCTGCTCTACTGCAGGGGTGAGCAGGATACAGCAAAAGTAATCAGAGGCACATCACAACCTGAGTCTACAGATCAGGTTGCCCCTTTGCGGAAACTGGGAGACTGCCTCTCTTTAGTACCCCTTGATCACCCCATTAAATTCCCTTGGGCAGGGCCCATAAACGACCCACCGATGATTTGTGATGGTTAACAGGGGTGGGTTGTGGTGGATAATGTGTAAGCAAGTTTCCTATCAATAGGGAGAGCTCTGGATAAAGTCTTCTTAATGGAGGGTTTGGGAACCACCATTATTCTGGAAGTCGCCAAAGGCCCCCCAAAAAGAATATTGGCCAGTACCAGTCCAAAGACTGGCATGGAAGCCAAGAGAAAGTTTGAGAACCACTGGGATGTGGCCAGTTACCCACCTGACTCAGCTTCCTGCTGTTCACAGCAGTCTAAACAGATGCTCGCAACAGTTTTTTCACTACATGTTCGAGGCAATGTTATCCATGCGGATCATGTCAATAGGAAACATAGGGAGCCTTTAAAAAAAAAAAAAAAAGTTCACGGTATTTCCAACAAATGGAACTGAGAGGATCCTGGCTGGCTATAATTTCCGGCTGAAGTGAGGGTTGAACCTCATTCATGCTCTAACCTTGAGCAACATACAAATCGTATATTCAACAACGTATCTCAGGTGGGGTAGGCCAGCAATTTAAGGGACAAACACCTGAAACAAAAGACACAGCAAACCTCATATGGTGGCAGCAAAGGAGGTGACTCCTGCACCAGAAAATAAGGCAATGGATTCCAAGGCAAAGCCCTTGGATAATGGTGGGCAACGAGGCGCCCAATGTTCTCTCCTGCACTTTTACCGGTCAGGTTTCCCTTCACTGAGCATTTGCCAAGGCCCCAAGCGTTCCCATCTATCAGGTGTTCCCTGCAAGAGGAATATGCAGGTTTTTAAAATCAATCTCTTTTTCCCCCTCCCCCCCCCCTCCAGAGTAGGAAAAGAAAGAAAAAGAATACCAGTCATTAAGAGAACTGGTCTGACCAGTTTGGCATGGAGGAAACATTACCTCCCTTCTCCACCCTCCAGATGAAAAGCTAAGTGTACGGTAGGAACTTTCTTGCTTTATATGAGGAATAAAAGACCTGCCAACAGGATACTCTAATAATTGATCAATGCAGTCCACCCACCCACCTACCTGCCCATCCATCCATCCAGGAAAGGAAAGATATTGGAACAATTAGTCGCAATCCATAAATCAGTGACATTTCTGGCTCCTCTTTCTACTAAAGGCTCAGAAAAGAAAGTGGTATGGGGAGAGAGAGATGCCAGCAAGCACGCAAAACACGGGGGCCCTTCAAACGACATACTATACCTGGTGTGTATAAAGGAGAGAACGCTGCCAAGTGCTGATTGCAGGCTATTTTCCTGTGAATTCTTCCTACACTGGGGTAAGATTCATGATCCTCTTTGGCGGCCTCAAATCATTCTGAGCTCTGGGTCTGTTTTACAAGTGTGATCCCTGGTGAACTAGATCTAAGCAGAAAGATCTGATTTATCTCCCGGCAGGTGGAAAATGAACTACAGAACCTTAAATCTCACCTCTTCCTTCTAGGGGAGGGGAGTCAGGAGTTGAACTGTGATACCAATGGTTGTCTGCTTAATCTAAAAGTAAAAAGGTAAAGGTTCCCCCCGCACATTTGTGCACTCGTGTCTGACTCTAGGGGCCGGTGCTCATCTCCGTTCGTTAGCCGAAGAGCCAGCAGAGCCAGCGTTGTCCGAAGACGCTTCCACGGTCATGTGGCCGGCATGACGCGCGCGGAACGCTGTTGCCTACCCACCGAAGTGGTACCTATTCATCTACTTGCATTTGCATGCTTTCGAATTGCTAGGTTGGCAAGAGCTGGGGCGAGTGCGGGAGCTCACTCCGTCACGCGGGGCTAGGGATTTGAACCTCCGAACTTGCGATCTTCCGATTGACAAGCCTGGCGTCTTAACCGCTGAGCCACCACGCCATGGAGGACAACAATTTCTGCACAACATCCATATAAGGGACACGGTGGCTCAGCGGGTTAAACTGCTGAAGCTGTAGACTGCCGATCGGAAGGTTGGCAGTTCGAATCCCCGCACAACGAGGTGAGCTCTCGTTGCTAGTCCCAGCTCCTGTCGACCCAGCCGTTCGAATCTTGCTTGCAAGTAGATAAATTGGGTACCACCTTAAGTGGGAGAATTTGCTGACGTCCTGCCGGGGGTCGGCTTCCACTGAACGAAAGATCCCTTGAATGGCGGCGGTCACGACGGATCCCGAAGCAGCAACAACAGGACGTCAGCAGCCGGCTCCGACGCAAGGCATCGTGGGACATGTAGTCCAGAAGAGTCGGTTCCCTTACCCCCCTCCTTGGCGCGCGGTTTAATGAAATAATGTATAATGATGTAGATGTATGTATAACGATGTTTGTAAGCCGCCTAGAGTCCTCCGTTAGGGAGGGGATAGGCGGGGTATAAATACAATAAATAAATAAATAATATATATATATATATATATATATATATATATATATATATATCTGCCTGCCTGCCTGCCTGCCTGCCTGCCTGCCTGCCTGCCTGCCTGCCTGCCTGCCTGCCTTCTGAGAATACAAATGGATAAGTTAGGCCTGAACTGATGGGTCATTTCTGTTTAAAGCAGGGACTGGCCATGTCACCGACTAATATGCTCATGAGACCCATCACCCAGCTATAGTACCATCTCATATGCATCAATGAAATGTATGTATATTATTGGCAGATGATTCAAAGATACTTCAGAAAAAGAAAGGCATTGCAACAGAATATTTTTATTGCCCCCGTCCCCCCACTTCCCGATTTCATGTCCTACAGGAAAATGAATTGCTTGTGTTATGCCTTCTCCGGCTCCTGCTGGCACTACTCACTCAATTGACCAGAGGTGGTGACGGATCCGAGACCCAAAGGCCCCCTCAAGGAGAGGTTTCTGGTGCAACTGCCAAGATCAGACAGAGAAGGGATCAAAGGCTTTGCTGGTCAAGCAACTGCTCAACAAGGGAAGCACCGGGTCTGTAAAAGTTTAGATGCATCAAAAGCATCAGAATAACTGAGTGAGTAAACCTTTGGGAACAGAGTTTCCAATAAAAAGAGAATTTTGTATGACTGCAGTAACAGGATTTAAGCAGCACGTATGTAAGTACTCAGGCAGAATGAAAGAGCAAGTCTTTCCTCCCTTTTCATTTTTAAAGAGGCTTAAATCAACAAGAGTTAACACACACACAAAAGGGAAGGCTTTACCCCTCAAAAAATGTTGCTAAAAACTAACAAATATTCTAAGTGTAGGATTAAAGAAGGGGAGGCAAAACAATTCAGCCCCCAAAGGTAAAGCTTGGTGGGTGAATGAGAGCAGGGGAGCATCCTGTCACCCTCACCAGGAGACAAAAATACATTAAAATTCCAGCTGTTAAACTTGGGGAGTTACCCGCAACAGCTGCACCTTAGTGTATGTTCTTTTTCCCTGCCTCAACAAATGTAACTTGAAACAGCAAAGGAAAGGTTGGGGGGGGACCATTTTGTAGCAGTCACGACTAAATGTCAGCCAAATTTAGTTATTTTGAAGAAGCCAATGAGAATTGCAAATGAGATGAGGGCGAGAGGTTGCTTTTAAAAAGATGGGATTCTTCAAACCTGCATTTGCCTTAAAACTGCTATCAGGAAGATCAGAAGGTCTTATGAGCCAGTTTGGTCTAGTGGTTAAGGTGCTGGGCTAAAAACCAGGAGGCTGGGAGTTCTAGTCCCGCCTTAGGCATGAAAGCCGGCTGGGTGACCTTGGGCCAGTCCCTGTCTCTCAGCCCTAGGAAGGAGCCAATGGCAAACCAGGAGGCTGTGAGTTCTAGTCCCGCCTGAGGCATGAAAGCCGGCTGGGTGACCTTGGGCCAGTCCCTGTCTCTCAGCCCTAGGAAGGAGCCAATGGCAAACCAGGAGGCTGTGAGTTCTAGTCCCGCCTTAGGCAAGAAAGCCGGCTGGGTGACGTTGGGCCAGTCCCTCTCTCTCAGCCCTAGGAAGGAGCCAATGGCAAACCAGGAGCCTGAGAGTTCTAGTCCCACCTTAGGCACGAAAACCGGCTGGGCAACCTTGGGCCAGTCCCTCTCTCTCAGCCCTAGGAAGGAGCCAATGGCAAACCAGGAGACTGAAGAGTTCTAGTCCCGCCTTAGGCATGAAAGCTGGCTGGGTGACCTTGGGCCAGTCCCTCTCTCTCAGCCCAACCCACCTCACAGGGTTGTTGTTGTGGGGAAAAGAGGAGGAGGAAAGAATATTTGGTATGTTCGCCGCCTTGAGTTATTTATAAAAATAAATAAGGTGGGATAGAAAATAAATTAAAAAATAAAATAAAGCACCACCATGATCAACAAAAACAAAAGCCAAACTTGAGATTGTTTTGGTTTGTTTTCTCTCCCCCTTTCCCATTTTTGTGACTCCCCTAACACAAGGGATGCTGCAGATATATTTAGGATGCTGTTATGCATGTCTCACTTCCACACTAGCCGTTCGTTCTTTTTAGGCCTCGTTGCTAAGACACATGGTATGCGAAGAGGAGAACCCCAGTCCCTGAGATAACCGTGTGTTCAGGCGGAGAAAAAGAAGGCGGCGGCTGAAAGCAGTGGCTTTGGAGAGAGGCTGCCGCTAGCTGACCCAGGGGGGTCTACGTTGATTCACCAGGTGGGAAGATACCGAAGCAGCAGAGCAGAGGCTCATCCTGAGGGAAACCAACGCTTCCTAGGTGCAACTTCTCCAGCTGGTGTTTTCCAACCACCACCACCACAGTACTTATCTGTGGCCAACTTTCCCCTGTAATCCGCTGAGCGCATGAAAAGGGTACTTATTTATTTATTGTTCGTATTTCTATTACCGCCCAACTCCCCCGATGGGGGACTGGGCAGTTTACAATAAAATCAACAGTTAAAAGATACAAATGTAAGATCAACTCTTATAAATACAAATGAATAAATATAAATATAAAATCCAAGTGGGAATATGATGTCGTATAGTAGGGAGGATATGTCTATGAAGGTTCTCAGTCATCCAGGTGGAATTGTCTGTAGCTTGAATCATGTCAACTGGATTTCTCCTTGGATAAGGAGCGAAACGTTTCCACTGAGAAAATAAAAATCCAGTTGACATGATTCAAGCTACAGACAGTAGGGAGGATACTACGGCGCCAGCCACCCCCAGGAAGAGCTGTTACCTTTCCCATCCCGAGCAAGGCGGCAGAACCAGGTCTTCCGGAAGGCCGGGAGTGAAGGGACCCGCCTCACCTCCGGGGGGCAAGATATTCCAAAGGGTGGGCGCCACAGCAGAGAAGGCCCGCCTCCTGGACCCCGCTAGATAAAATTCCCTTGCCAATGGGGTCTGCAGCATGCCCTCTCTGCATGACCGGGTGGGACAGGTCAATGTTACGGGGATGAGACGGTCCCTCAGATAACCTGGCCCCATGCCATGTAGGGCTTTAAAGGTGATCACCAACACCTTGAATTGGACCCGGAAGCAAACTGGAACAAATTTACCACCTTTCCAGAACCAGAAGAACAGCTCCCTGCCCCCCCCCCCCATCATTTATCTTTTTTGGAAAGCAGAGCCTTTGCTCTCCTTTAAAATCACCAACAACCGAGAATCCAGCAGTGCTTAATAGGGCAAAGAGAAGCTTTTGGCCGCCATGTCTGAGTTCTTCAGGGCAGACCTGATTCACTGGCAGGTAATGACCAATGCTTGGTGTGTGTGTGTAATCCCCCCCCCCCCCGTCAAATGTTAATTATTATGCACATGCTGTCTTTTCCAAGTGATATCCCAAGGCAGTGCATAAATCCAAATCTTACTAACATCTAACAGCCACAAAATAAAACGATATTAATAGCAGCGGACTGAGAGAGCACCAATAAAAATGTTTTGTGGCTTAATGATAAATAAATGACGAGAAAGACAAAATACAAAAGGTAGCATTAAATGGTGCTTGACGGCAACCCCCCCCCCCAACAAATTAAATTTCAACAGCACGAAAACAGGGAGTCAAATAGGAGATTAAGCCTTTCTTCCTTGGCAAAATGGATCAAATACCTCAGAACTTTCTTTTGGTTTCATTTATAACCTGACCTTCCCTATACATTTTTTCCCCATTTATTATATGCAACAACCCTGTGAAGTAGGTGAATATTAGGGAGCTCTGATTGCACATCATGACACTTCAGTTTCCCCAGCTTAATGCCCTCCAAATGTGTTGGGAACACAACACCCAGAATCTCCGTGCTGGCGAGTAATTCGAGGAATTTCAGCCCCCTCTCCCATACCTATGGAAAGCATCATCATCCAAGTGTGGTGCTTTGATAGCTACGTAACACAGACAAGAGGTGCCCTGCACTAACCCATAGGGTCATTTTTAAAAAGCGTGTTCCCCAAACCCAACGATTGTAAGATGGGGTTTATGGCTTAATGCATTATAAGAGAACACAGACAACTATGATTTAGTAATAAAAAATAAAAACACCACTAAAGCAACCATGGCTTAGTGTGACATGGAAACGAAAACTGTTTCAATAGGGATAAAAAGTTAACATTTTTTTGATGGCTCATGATATCAAGTGCCTGGGACCAACCTGAACTTCCTGGTTTACTAAGTGGGTGGTGGTGGTGGGATTTCCTTGCATTTCCAACTGCAACAAGCCTTTGAAATTGTGGGAATATTTCAGTGTTGGTGAAATTCACCAACTTTCAGTTCAGAGGGAGCTTGGGAACAGACCCTTAAAAGACGGAGGCCAGGATGGCTTTGCCACAGACAGTCGAGGTGGGAACTTATGCATCGCGGGACCATGACTATTTCATGGTTCAGAAAGTGAAACCTCATCCAGATTGATCTTGCCAGGTAAGTACATGGAGGTCAAACCCCAGTCATGGCCAAAACCCAGAAGTGGTTTGCCCACAACCACCTTCTGGGATGTTTTTGACTTCCCAGTCTAGGATCCATCTCTGGGATCTCCCATCCGAGGACAAACCAGATCTGACTCGGCTGGCCTTGGGTTAACTGGCCCTTACTTCAAGAAAGCATTTTCCAGGGTGAGGGCATGACTTTCCAAAGGAAAATAATCCAAGAGAAATAGCATCGCGTGGCCAAAAAGCAACTGAACTTCGACCCAACTTTCTGATGAGGCAAAAGGCTACCTACAAGTTAAAAGTATGCAACACGCATTTGGAATTCCATCAGTGGCGGCGGCGGCAAAGGCCCTGAGCTAAACCGGGGTGCAACCACTGCCAAAGGTGTGGTGTAGGGGCAGGGGAGAAAGCTTATCGATCAGAAACTTCAAGACTGAGTGAGTGGGTCCCCAACATTTCAACTCTTCTGCCGGAAAACCCAAACCGCCTAAACTCACGGACTGCTGCCCCCCTTAAAGACACACAAAAGCCAGTGGCAACCCGTGGGGTCCACTGTCAGGATTAAGGCACCCTGACTTTCGAAACAGGGAGGTGATTTTCAGCCAAGGGCAGGCAGCAACCCACGTTGTCCCCAAAGCTTTTCTTCCCACTGACCCACCTGGGACAATCGATGAATAAACCTCTCCACCGAAGTAATTAAGAGGTTGTGGAAGCTGCAAAGAGCAACCCACAAAAACAGGAAGCCGATGGAGAGAGGGAGAGAGAGAGACTTGGATACTGGGAATGAATGAGGAAAGAAAGGGGTGGGAAGCCACTTTTCTGCTCAGCTGTGAGCAAACACGGGTTCTGTGGGCAGGCAAGCAACATGTGTAGGAGGAAAGGAGCAGCGTGTCCAGATGATTTCTCCTTGCACGCAGAACCAAGAGGAAGCTACGGTAGGCATATTCCTTGGGTCTAAGTACCTCCAGCGATTACGCAGCTCCTTTGGGAGAAGAGATCTGTTATACAGGTAGTCCTTGATTAACGACAATTGGGACCGGAATTTTGGTTGCTAAGCAAAGTGGTCATTAAGCGAATCTGACCCGATTTTACGACCTTTTTGCGGCAGTCGCTAAGCGAATCACAGGTGTTAAGTGAACCACATGGTCATTAAGTGAATCATGCACTTCCCCATTGATGTTGCTTGCCAGAAGCCAGCTGGGAAGGTCGAAAATAGCGATCATGTGACCATGAGACACTGCGACGGCCATAAATGCAAACTGGTTGCCAAGCGCCCAGATCGTGATCACGTGACCGTGGGGATGCTGCAACGGTTGTGTGAGGACCGGTCGTAAGTCTGAACCGTCACTAACAAATGGTTGTTAAGTAAGGACTACCTGTACAGCAATCTTCTCAGAACTATCTGAAGATCCCTTGTGTCTACCCCAACTTACTCTCCAGTTCTCCAGCCACGTTAAAGTATAAATTTTACAATCTCCAGCCTTTTACCAGGCTGGTTTAAGATGGTGGTTGTCACTAAATAAAGCTGAAGAGTCTTTCACTGGGGAAAGTAGGTTTGCATACATTTGCCATTGGTCCTCCACAGATTTCAGACCACCACCTAAAATTCTATCCCCAATTCTACCTTGAAAACATCCTAGTGAAGGAGGCAAGAAATGAACATCCTGCATCTCAGTGTTCTATCTACTCTACCATCCTGACTTTTCTATTCCCAATGAGAAGGTCTTGGTGCTATCCACATGTGAACAGTCAGAAAGCTAAGGGTCCATGGCATTTAGACCACACCTTTATTTATGTATTACTGTTTGTACTTTACCCTTTTATTCTTTTTGCATGTCTTTTACCTCTCGTCTAAATTCTTTCTTTAAAATGCTTCATTTAAAAAAAGCTATGGTAAGAGAACTTAGCAAGGAGCAATTCATACATATATTTGATTTATAGGCCAGCTTTTTATCCAAAATAGGGGCGTGGTGGCTCAGCAGGTAAGACGCCAGGCTTGTCGATTGGAAGATCGCAAGTTCGAAGGTTCGAATCCCTAGCCCCGCGTGACTGAATGAGCTTCCGCACTCACCCCAGCTCTTGCCAACCTAGCAATTCAAAAGCATGCAAATGCAACTAGATGAATAGGTGCCACTTCGGTGGGTAACAGCGTTCCCCGCGCATCATGCCAGCCATATGACCGCGGAAGCGTCTTCGGACAACGCTGGCTAACAGAGATGAGCACCAGCCCCTAGAGTCGGACACGACTGCACAAATGTGCGGGGGGAACCTTTACCTTTTTTATCCAATGATTTCTGAAACAGTTTATATTCAACAAGTGGTAATGCAAGCAAAACCTTGCTGGGATGACCTGACACACTAAGCCAACAGTGTGGTTACTCTGGTCTTGCTTTGGAACATTATATAAGCCCAGCCACTGTGGTTGGCAAACCATTGTTTAGGCAAGGCATGAGCTCAGACACGGCGGCTTACCTAACAAACCATGGCAAAACGATATATTAGCTTGGTCTGGAAACCTGGCCGCTATTTCAACCCCTGTCCTACAACTGATAGGAGAATAAGGATACAGTTCTATCCAGCATGGCAAGAAGTATGGATTTTCCATGGAATGTTTTTGATATCTGAAATGTGCTATTTACAAAGCAAGGGTTACCACCTCTACAGTGGATCAAGCAGGAAGTCAGAGTGCATCCAGTAACATCCTATGTACTGGGGTGGGGTCAAGATAGGTCAAACCTGCCCTATGTAAAAGGGAGTGTGTATGTATGTATACACACACACACACACACAATAAAAAGGGGTACCTGCACAGGTGGTGCTCCTTCCACTGAGATGATAACTTCTTCTGTTCTAGACCACAGTATTTAGGGGCTGCAGCCCCGGATTCAAGTGCCCATTTCCCTCCTTTCAGGCAGACTTTGGCCTACCTTTGAAGCAACCTCCGCTAGAAATCAGCTCCGCTCCAAGAGTGGTTTTGCCACCTCGCCTTCTTCTAACTTCCTGCACTCTTTATATGGAAATCGATGCTACAGAGCTTGCCACAGAATCCACCCCACACCACATGAAAGTAAAAGGAATAGATTGCTCAATATAACCCTTACGCCAGAGGCAAGATTGCACACAGACATGTACACAAGTTCCGGGTTTTGAATCCTTTGCCCATGCCGTTCCTCAACGGCCTTCTCCCTCCAACAAGCAAGTAATCCGTGCAATATATACTCAGAAAGAAGAGGTGAAGGAATCTTCTCACACAATAAAACTTCTTCCTATGACAGACCCAAGAATAGACAACTAGGCACCCTTCTGATGTTTTAGATCGCATCTCCCACAATCCCTTGCCACCAGCCATGCTAGCTTGGACTGAGAGGAGTTGAAATGCAAAACACATGGAAGGGAACCCAGTTACCTACCTTGGTTCTAGAAATCTGCTTCTCGCTCCAGCATGTTTACTCCTATAGAGACAGAATAAGTAAGAGAGCAAGATCTCGGCCAATTACATTCAACTGCATCTTCCCTGGATTCAAGAACCTTTTCCTTACACCCTCTGTGTGTTGGTTGCTTACCAAGGCAGCCTCCAAAGCAACATTTACTACAACCCACATCCGAAGCAGGTGTCAGGGCAAAGAGGTTTGCACACATGTTCCTTCCCTCACCCCCAGGCCTTCCAGAGGTAAATAACCCGGTTATTTACAACCTGTTCCTCTCCAATGAGGGTTCCTTAAAAGCCCATCAATTCACCTTCTGAAGAGAACCTTCAGCCTCATCCCGGCATCCAAACCTTGGCCCAAATTCATACTTGGGATGTCACCGTCTTCCAGATGTTCCGCCATCCTCGCTTTGTGCCTCTGAACAGATTAACATTAACAGGCAGACATTTTGGAAAGGAAAGACAACCCCCCCCCAGCACAAAGCACCAAAACCAGTTTAAAAGAAAAAAATAAAGAAAAGCAACCACCGTCCTTCATTGGCATCTGTCCACAAAGGGCTTCGTTTTATATGGCACAGATGAAAGACGACAGCCAAGGAGCACCTGTGGCCCCTGATACACACGCACAAAATACAGAATCCAATGATGCCCGGCCCAGCCGGATAGCACTCCTCCTCCACTCCGCCTCGATGCAGGCAGCCACACAGGCCTTCCTTTGCAAATGCCCAGGAGAACGCTCCAAAGAGGGGGCAGCATCCCTACCGCTTCCACCCTAGAGCTGGGGGAGGGGGACAGAAGATCCCGCAGAGAAAAGAGGAGAGGGCCCTCCCAGCGGCCCAGCTCCATTCCCCCTTCCACGCGACCCTTGAAGCAGCAGAAACCCCCCCCCCCCATACAAACACACCCTTCTCCCATCCAGGACAGCCACCTGTGTGGGGCCAGCGGGGCCTTTCCCTTTCTGCTCCTTCAAGAGGCTCAGCTCCAGCACTTTTTTTCTCCCACCACCAGCATGACAGGAAGATTAAAGGGAGGGAGAAGTTTCCCCCCCCCCATGAAGGTCCAGCTTAGGTGGGGCGGAGGTTTAAACCCCAGCAAGGCGGGCCACACAGAGGCAGCCCAAGCTTAGCTCTTCCACAGGTCTCCAGTTCGCTCTGGGGGCCCCCAAAGACCCACCAGATGATTGCTTTTAGCCCCTCCCGCCTACATTTCGCCCCGCGTCTCCGTTTACCTGCTCCAAGTTCTCCGTCACGGTGGGCAGGGGGCTGCGGCCGCTGTTCGACATGGTTCCGCTTGGCAAAGGCCTGAGGGGGGGTCCCCCCAGCCGCTCAGCGCCTTCCCCGCTTCCTGCTCCCTGACCCAGCTGGAAGGGGTCGGGGTCCTCCTCCTCTTCTCCTCCTCAGGGCGAGGGGGGCGGCCAGGCCACCAGCATGGGGGAAGCGGGGCTCAATGGGCGGTCGGAAGGCACTACCACCGACGAGGCATAAGGCTCCCCTTCTAAGCCGGGTGGGAGCGCAGGGTGCCCGGCTTGGAGGATCACGCGAGGCCGGGGATGAGGCGCTAGAGACCAGG
Source organism: Charina bottae (assembly GCA_023362775.1). Taxonomy (NCBI): domain Eukaryota; kingdom Metazoa; phylum Chordata; class Lepidosauria; order Squamata; family Charinaidae; genus Charina; species Charina bottae. The sequence goes on along the minus strand of JALMGJ010000026.1, from coordinate 6,427,926 downwards.
CCGCACCGGAAGAAAAACCCCAACTGGGGAAGCCCCGCCGTGCGAGGCGCGTCTTGGGCCGGCTGGACGTCGCCAAGCCCCGCCGCGCCTCCGTTGCCGGGCTCCGGCACCGTCTTCCCTTCGCCGCCGGTGCCAGGACTCCACTTGCCGCTCCTCGGTTTCACACAGCGGCGGCTCCCAATATGGCCGCCTCAGCCGGGCTTCGGCAAGTTCCGCCGCGCTTCCGGAAACAGCCGAAAGGCCGCCTCAACAACAGCAGCGGCAACATGGCCGGGGACGCTTCCCACGGTTCGCGGAAAGACCCGAAGAGCCTGGCGGCGCGTTGATTGGTTAAAGAAAGGGACGAGGGAGGCGGGTGGGAAAATAAAAAGGGAGGGGGAGGAGAAAGGGGCGTGGCTAAACTTTCTATCGCTTTGGGGTTGGAGAGAAAGTCAAGGTGGAAGAAGACGAGGAAAATAAATAAATAAAACACTTCCGGAAACCTGTAGCTATTAAAAAAAAAAAAAAAGCGCGGGGGCAGAAGAGTTCGGTTATCGACGGAAATTGCCGAACATTCTTTCCTTGCTAGATACGAAAATAACCGAACTGGCTCGGAATGTACGGAAAGAGGCGAAGGTGGTGAGGTTTTTTTTCCCCTCTAGGTCCTCGTTTCTCAATCTCAGCAGCTTTCAGATGGGTGAACTTCAACTCCCAGAATTCCCCAGCCAGCATGGGCGTTGAAGTCCACCCATCTTAAAGCTGCAGAGGTTGAGAAACACTGCTCTGGGTACTGTATTCCTGATCGGTGGTCAAAAACAAGCGTTATCCATAAAGAAATATAGATTTTTAAATTCGTTTTTTCAGATTCAGAACCATACCAGGCCAGGACAAAGTTTACTTATTTAAATTGACTTATTTCATGCCTCCATACGGTTTTCCAGTCTGAAAAAGCACCTTAGTTAGCCACTGTAAGAAACTGGGTGGGAGGACTTTTAATCGGATTTGATTGGAAGGGCAACCTTTGGTTTGTGCTGAAAAATCTTACGTCTTATTCGGTTTACTGTACCAGAGCTGGCCTCCCAATCCCTGAACGACCACTAGAGGGATGAAAAGAGTTAGATATTTTCCGCGGTTTTATGCTGCCCTCTAGTGGTGCAGTTTACCGCTGATAGCTCTAATAAATACTGTAGGAAGATGATCCATCTGCAAACAGCGCTTCTTCAGCCCCCCAAACTTTGCATCCATTAATTTGCCAAGCAATTTTAAAGCCTGGCTACACATTATAGGGATAGCAACAGTTTAGCCCAGAGCTTTCCAAACTGTGTGTCACGACACAAAAGTGTGTCGCCACACACAATCTGGTGTGTCGCCACACAACCCGGAAGCGCTGATCATCATCATCGCTTCCGAGTTTTCCCGCGGTGACACACCAACGGTGGCGCGCAAAAAACGAAAGCGGCAGCAGCGCTTCCGGGTTTTTGTGCACTGCCGCAACGGCGGCACTTCCGGGTTTTCCCGCGGCGACACACCAACGGTGATTGGTGTGTCGCCGCGGGAAAACTTTGGAAAGCCCTGGTCTAGCCCAGTGTTTCTCACCCTTGGGAACCTTAAGGTGAGTGGACTTCAACTCCCATAATTCCTCAGCCAGCATGGGGATTCTGGGAGTTGAAGTCCACATATCTTAAGGTTGCCAAGGCTGAGAAACACTGGGCTAGCCCACTCCTCAGTGGCAAGTTGCTTCTTCATAGCCCATCTGAATTATAACGAGAAGGTAAAAGCCTGACCTTCTAGGATTGTTGTACAGTTGTAGAGTGGAAGCATTGCCAAGAGACCCAAAGAGCTCTATATGGAATGACAAAGCAAGCTAATCTTCTGCAGCAAAAGAACCTTGTGAAATCTGAAAGACGTTTACATTTGTTACAGCATCAGCTTCCAGGGACTGCAGCTGAACCCATGAGATGCATGGTAAAAGCCGTCATGTGTCTGCATTTCTCCCTGCGGAATCACATAAGGGGGTTGGAGATTTAGCTCCCGTTTATTAAAATCAACCAAAAGCCCTTTATTTATTTTGCCGTCTGAGATCTAACTATTTCCCAGCCTGCTGTTAAACTTTTCTGTTCCTGTGTATAAATTTGCTGTTTGGAATTGCTGACGCTGGCCCCTTTGTGCACTTTTATTTAAGTCTATTATGTGGACATGGCTTGCTAATTTGGAAAGCGCTTGGGCCAAAAATAATAAATAATAATTATGTTTGGGTTTTTGACCATAATAAAGCTTTTCGAAGAAGAAGAAGAAGAAGAAGAAGAAGAAGAAGAAGAAGAAGAAGAAGAAGAAGAAGAAGAAGAAGATTATTATTATTATTATTATTATTATTATTATTGATGGATATTCAGCACCAGAGTGCAGACTTTCTCCCCAAAATATTCCCAAGTAATGCAACTAAAGACATCTCGTAAACCAAACCAAATCTATGGCAGGATTCCCTGAGATTCCTGCGTACTCTAGGATAGATTTACATATCATGTGGAGCCATGTTTGGCTTTAACCATTGTTTATTAAGCCGCAATGGAAAGATTCAAACATGATGATACTAAGCCATAAACCGTGGTTTGCAAACTACTGTTGCCAGGGCTGTATAACATGCTGAGCCAAAAATAAACAAGTCATATTATGGCTTAGGGCAATGTAGGAAGTGAGTTACCAACTCCCATGGAAGCCCATGGAAATTTCTTCCTACATAGACATAAACAGGCGTGCACTTCAACTGCATTTTAATGCAGGCAACAAAATGTTGGCACTTTTATAACAAATCTGGCTTTCTTGTTTGCATTTCTATATTCTCTCTTAGCTATTTCACCTTGCAAAGAGCTAGATTCTGGCCAAAAGACCGCATAAACAGTGTGGAAATATTTTACCTCATGTATATTGTCTAATATGAGAGCCAGTTTGGTGTCGTGGTTAAGGCACCAGGCTAGAAACCAGGAGACCGTGAGTTCAAGTCCTGCCTGAGGCACAAAGCCAGCTGGGTGACCTTGAGCCAGTCACTCTCTCTCAGCCCTAGGAAGGAGCCAATGGGAAACCACTTCTGAAAAACCTTGCCAAGAAAACTGCAGGGACTTGTCCAGGCAGTCTTCCAGAATCGGACACTATCAAATGGATTAAAAAAAAATATTCTCTAATATTATGTGAAGACCCAGCTGTCTGGAGAAGGCTTTAACGCTGGGACAGGTGGAAGGAAAGAGAAGAGGATGACCAGCAGCGAGGTGGATGGACTCAGTTACAGTGGCGATGGGGACACCGTTGGAAGATCTGAAGGACCAGGTTGGGGACAGATTGTCATGGAGAAAATCTACAGTATATACGGTTGCTAAGAGTGGACACTGACTTGCTGGCGCACCATCAATAAAAGCAAATCTTTATCTCAGTATATTTCTTTCATTTGTTTCCCCTGTGTATGGGGAATAAGAACGGCATAAGAACGCAAGGAGGGCATTTTGTTATGAAATTGCATAGGCTTCAAGGATCCAAAACCAGGTGGGTTTTTGTGGGGGCCAGCTAAGCTCCAATGCACGAGCTGCTAAGATTTATCAGGCTGCTTTCCTGTAACGCTCCACCCAACAACGTTGTGAGGTAGGACCTTGGACAAATAAACTTTTAAAAATCTGCTCCTGTCCTTTCGTCTGTCGGAGGGCTGGGAGACCTTCAAGCTCCGATGCGATCGGCACCTTGTGTCAGACCAGAAAGGTAAGTTTTAAGACTAGCAGCCCTCCAAGGAAGAAGCCGCTGCCAAAACGTTGGTTGGTTAAATAACTACCGTTGAGAAAGAAACTCCCAGTTGAAATACCTCAATTAGCTGTTATTTCTGAAAAACAGGATATGCTCAGTGCTCTTGTTCTGCTCTCAGGAAAATATAATCCCTTCCATTTCTGGCCTGGGGAACGTCACTGTTTCCGGAACCAAAATGTTGCTCAAGGTTTGCAGGAGGACAGAACAACTTTAGAGAGGCAAACTGCCCCCCAAGAACCAGCTTGGATGAATACAGGTAGTCCTTGACTTACAACCACAATTGGGACTGGAACTAAGCGAGGCAGTTGTTAAGTGAGTCACGCCTGATTTTACCACCTTTTTTGCTGCGGTTGTTAAGTGAATCACCATGGTCGATAAACGAATCACTGCGGTCATTAAGCAAATCCGGCTTCCCCCATTGACTTCGCTTGTCGGAAGCTGGCTGGGAAGGTCGCAAATGGCGATCACATGACCCCGGAATGCCGCAACTGTTGTTAAGTGCGAGCCGGTTGCCAAGCGCCTGAATTTTGATCATGTGACTGCAGGGACACTGCGACCGGCGTAAGTGCGAGGACCGGTCGTAAGTCATTTTTTCCAGCGCCGTCGTAACTTCGAACAGTAACTAAACAAATGGTTGCAAGTCGAGGACTACCTGTATTGAATGTTGGTTGGTGGAGGGTTATATTTGGGTCTGCAGAGGGGTGTCAGGAAGAGAGAGCATGGCTGGCGTGGATAAGGTGTCCCATGTTCCAAGAAACCAGAATGGAGAAAACCTTTGAAGCCAAAGACAACCAGAGTTTTTGCACGCTCAGGGAGCTGGCTGGACAAAAATGACCTGTGTGTGTTTCAAGGGATATATTTATATTGGCTGGTTTCACCACACTGTGTCCCAACACATTTTTCTGAAACCACAAATGGGTTAGAATTGCTTAATGTCAGGCTGCTGCCGACAGCCTGGCTTAGAAACTGTTGATCCCAAGGATGATTTATAATATGTATTGAGAAGGCGATGAAAGGAAGAGTGCAAGAATTCTGTCAAGTTCTCTTAACTCTGGAACGAGAAACCTATACTGTACATAGGCCAATTCCTGCAGGAAGGCTTTGCCTCCTCTTCTCACACATTTTATACGAAAATGGGAAAGCGGCTCGTCTCATTTGTGAAGGAGAGGCAGATTGAAGCTCTTGGTTGTTTGGAAAGCAGGCGGCTTATCCTGTTCATCTGAGAATCAAGTCTCACGCCCAGTTTCACCCGTCAGACTTAGCTGGATTAACAGAAACAGCTCTACTTCCTACCGGCCTCTTTAATAGACAGCTCTGCCCGGGGATGTGCCAAAATCTGGTGAGCAAGCGATGAAGCTGCAAGATAAAGGATACATAATGACCTGATTCCCACATTGCAGTCGGTCCTAACGTGGTTTATGTCCTTTTGGCTTAGCGTGGAGCGCATGTACAGACCCAACCAAAGTCGTTTTATTCAATACAACATTGCTTCATGAAGCTCAGCTACCTTTGAACCGGATCACTTGGCTGGGTTGGGAGAATCTGCTAAGCCCTGATGGGGTTGATTTGGTTTTTGCTGTGATTTGTGAGTCCCGTCATTGTGGTTTGTAAGCTCTGATTTCTGGGGAGATGTGCAAACCGGGCCATGTCTCAAACAAGTCATGGCAATAGCACAGTACTCTTCCCTGATCAGGGAACTAATTCTTACCAAACGGCCAGATGAATTGGGGCCTGTGAAATTGTGCATGCGGGTGTGAATGCAAGGGATCAGAGGTACTATAAGCAAAAAAAAAGTCCCCTGGTGGTTGAATGAGGCATTGCAGGCTCAATTGCTGAAATACTGCAATACTATATAATGGAATCTATAGGAAACACTGCCCCGGGTGACTCAATGAGGTATTGCAGGCTCAATGGGGAGAATAGGGCAATATAATGGAATCGATAGGAAATACTACTGTATAGGAATACTATAATTGTTGTTGTTCAGTCGTTCAGTTGTGTCCGACTCTTCGTGACCTCATGGACCATAGCACGCCAGGCCTTTCTGTCCTCCACTGTCTCCCGGAGTTTACTCAAATTCATGTTTGTTACATCGGTGATGCTATCTAACCATCTCATCCTCTGCCGTCCCCTTCTCCTTTTGCCTTCAGCCTTTCCCAGCATCAGGGTCTTTTCCAGGGAGTCCTCTCTTCGCATTAGGTGGCCAAAGTATTTGAGCTTCAGCTTCAGCATCTGTCCTTCCAATGAGCAGTCAGGGTTGATTTCCTTCAGGATTGACTGGTTTGACCTCCTTGCAGTCCAAGGGACTCTTAAGAGTCTTCTCCAGCACCACATCTCGAAAGCATCAATTCTTCGGCGCTCAGCCTTCCTTATGGTCCAACTCTCACAGCCATACATTACTACTGGGAAAACCATAGCTTTAACTATACGGACCTTTGTCGGCAAGGCGATGTCTCTGCTTTTTAATATGCTGTCTAGGTTTGCCATAGCTTTCCTCCCAAGGAGCAAGCGTCTTTTAATTTCATGGCTGCAGTCACCGTCTGCGGTGATCTTGGAGCCCAAGAAAATGAAATCTGTCACTGCTTCCATTTCTTCCCCTTCTATTTGCCAGGAAGTGATGGGACCAGATGCCATGATCTGAGTTTTTTTAATGTTGAGTTTCAAGCCAGCTTTTGCACTCTCCTCTTTCACCCTCATCAAGAGGCTCTTTAGTTCCTCTTCGCTTTCTGCCATTAGGGTGGTATCGTCTGCATATCTGAGGTTGTTGATATTTCTCCTGGCAATCTTAACTCCGGCTTGTGATTCATCCAGCACAGCATTTCTCATGATGTACTCTGCATATAAGTTAAATAAGGAATACTATAATACAGTCCCTTTAATGTACCTCATTGAGCCACCAGGGTGCACTATTTCCTTTAGATTCCATTATATTGCCTTATTATGCATATTCTCTCTCTCTCTCTCTCTCTCTCCCTCCCTCCCTCCCTCCCTCCAGGGTCTATGTAGCATATCGGGCAGTAAGGGTTTTCCAGCTCTTTCGGTCTTGGGCGATTGTTTCGGCGTCTTTCCATGTGATACGCAATGCCTTCAGGTCTTCTATCAGTGTTCTATTAATATTATCCATATTGAGACTGCGATAATAGGGCAATATAATGGAATCTACAGGAAATACTCCCCCTGGAGTATATAGCTTGCAATACCTCATTGAGACCCCAGGGACAAGTATTTCCTATACATCCCATTATATTGCCCTATTTTCACTATTGAGTCTGCAGTGCCACATTGAGCCACCAGGGGGCAGCATTTCCCTTGAATTCCATTATATTGCCCTATTCCACCTGAGGCATTGCAGGCTCAATGGGTGAAATAGGGCAATATGGAATCTATAGGAATTTTCCATATTGAGACTGCAATACCTCACTGAGCCACCAGGAAGCAATATTTCTTATACAGTCTGTAGCTTGAATCATGTCAACTGGATTTCTATTTTCTCAGTGGAAACGTTTCGCTCCTTATCCAAGAAGCTTCTTCAGTCTGAGCAAAGTTAGTAAGGGAATCCTTAAATATGTTTCTAGGTGGCTGTGTGACCTTGCACCTGGGGCTAGGTCATAGTTATTTGAGATGTTTATTTCTAAATCCCTTTATCATCCAAAGGAGGATCGTTAAGATTACCATGCTGCTGTTGAGCTTGCGAATATATACAGTGCATTCCATTATACAGCATTGCCCTATTTTCCAGATAGAGCCTGCAATACCTCACTGAGCCATCAGGTGGCAGTATTTCCTATAGATTCCATTATATTGCCCTATTTTCCATCTTGAGACTGCAATACCTCATTGAGCCACCAGGGGGCAGTAGTTCAGAGCACCATATAGATTTTCTTCTCAGCTGCAGGGAGACCAGAGCATCAACACTGAGTGATGGATTTAATGCAGCAAAACGTCTCCTCTCACCATGGATCTTTGCGACCCAGAAAGAAAAGCAACAAACCAGCATTGTGTTGGCAAAGAGGAACCCCCTTCTGCTGCCTGGTTTAATATATAGGGAGGTTCAAGTTGGTTTTTAATTGCAATTGAAACAGTTTCCATATTACTCTTTTGAAAGGGAGCAGGCTACACTCAGAGCTGTTGACGAATTTCCATTAAATTAATAAATGATCTCTCTACTCATGTCTGTCTAAAGATAGCAGTGTTGATGATACACAAGAAAGGTGAAACGCACAATTTGGCAAGAAATGTATTAAAATCAATCAAAAAGCCACAGGATGCTGGAAACCGAACCGACAACTGCACGCAAAGCTGATGCATGAAAAATACACAAAAAGACAGTAATCTAATGGTTAGGGAAGATCTAGCAAGCAAAGGAGAATTCTTGGTATGCTCTATTTCGAAAGGGTCTCTCCGTTCCCTAAAATGAAACCTTGTATTGCTCACCCCACCCGTTCCCGCATCTTGGAGCTACGGATGGAGAAGCAAAAGCTGAAGAATCCATCCAAATAGATACAGGGGGAGATTTACAACTGGGGTGAATGGGGAGGGCTCCCATTGGCCGGTAGTGACATCATGGTTTCAGCCCTCTTGGGGGGCGAAGAGGCTGGAGGAGGGGGCTTACTGTATGTTGCAGACAGGCCAGCTGGGGATGAATCCGCAAGGGAGATCTGCACAAACGTGCGCAGGCCGTAGGAACCCCCCGACTGGCTTTGTTACCCAGTGGCGGAGAAGCAGGTCAGGATAGAAAGGCCTGTGTGAGCATCCTGAAGCAGCTTCATGGAAAAATTGTCACTGTTTTCGTTGTGAGCGTTGCGTGGCACGCCTTGGAGAGCCTGTAAATATTACAACAACAATAATATCCAGAGGAGTCAAGTCCTGGCATCCAGCTGGCCTTTCGTAAGAAGGGAGTCTGGTCTAACCATTATGCTCATCAGGGTCGGTTTAAATATTGTTTGTCAGGGTAAAAAAAAACAACCCTGCAATTGGTGGGGCTTACATCGTACCTGGAACCATGGGGCACTGTTTGAGAAACCATAGTGCACAGCTCACCCGACGGAGCGAGCCAAACGGAGGTTTCGTCGATTTGTTTGGGCTTTGTGAACGTAACCTCCAAGAGCGCACTGGATCAGGATAAAAGGTTTACCTAGGCCCGCCTTGTTCCACGATGGCCACCCTGAAGCCTCCAGGAAGCTCTTAACACAACAACTCATGCTTCCTCTTACACCCTAGCCAGCAGCCCATTGTGGTAGACTACTGAGGACCATGGAGGCTCCATTCCTAATTACAGGTAATTCTCGCTTAACAACCATTTATTTAGTGACGGTGCTGGACTTACAACGATGCTGAAAAAACCGACTTACGACCAGCCCTCACACTTACGACCGTCACAGCGTCCACGCGGTCGTGTGATCACAATTTGGGTGCTTGGCAACCGGTTCGCATTTATGACCCTTGCAGCGTCCCGTGGTCAGGTGATCGCCATGTTCGACCTTCCTGGACAGCTTCTGGCAAGCCAAATCAATGGGGGACCGCGTGATTCACTTAACAACCAGGTGGTTTGCTTCATGCCATTGGGGATTCGCTTAACGTCTGCCGCAGAAAAGGTCGTAAAATTAGGTTGGATTCGCTTAACCACCACTTCACTTAGCAACCAAAATTCCAGTCCCAGTTGTGGTCGTTAAGCGAGGACCGCCTGTACCCTGCTACCAGAGATCAAAGCCCCATGAAATTCTGTCTCTTTCAACCAAGTATCTCTAAATAGTCTAGAAGCAGAATCTAAAACTTTCTCTCCTGTGCCACACAGTCCACTGCATGCATGTGTAATGAAATTCTGGCTGCTTCCTGAGTCCTCTTTGCCTTGTTAAGCCCGCCTGCCCTCCCGCACGCAAGTAAAAATAAAACTTAAATCTCGATTGAGTGGAATGTCTCTCAGACGAGGCTAAGGCTACCGTGGTATGGAACTGATTAGCCATTTTATCCAATCCACACATACTGCATTTACCCGAATCATAGGAAAATGCGTAAAATACACAACGCTCTCATTAAAAACAAGTTAGGAAACCCCACAAGGGGGAAATTCCTTTCCAATATGTACCAGGGCCAGGCTCTTTTAGCCACCAGGACAAAGAATGCGAAACGTTAAAATCCGGAGGAGCACAGTTCCAAGAAACTGTAAGAAAAGGCTGGCATCGAAGGGAGATTCTGCGTTTTCCCCATACGGAGCCCTCCAGCGTCGTCACCCAAAACCCGTTTTTGCATTTTAGCATTAGTGCGTGTGTGCATCTCAGAGTACAATAACAAGACAACACCTGTGTACGTGGTTAAACTGGTTGCTCCGGAGCAGGGGATTATCAGAGACAAAACCACACCATCCGGGCAGCCGACTTCTCCTTCCTGGTGCAACTGTGAGTGTGTAGGGCGTGCAAAGGATGAGATTATGTTGGTTGCTGATCGATCAATGACACTGGTGGGATTGCTCATCCACAGGAATTTTCTGGGAGGGCTCCAGATGAAGACATGTGCAATTTTAAAGCAGCCATTAAAAACAAAGCATAAACATACACCTATAAATATCTTCTTTCGGGTACCTCTGAGAGAAAGCTGAAAGGTGACAGGAACGGGGCTGCTGATGGTGCTGGAATTTAGCGACTCGTGTTCATGTTTCCTATCAACCGCATACAGGCTGGGAACAGAAAATTTTAGGGACGTTCCACCATGAGCTAAAAGGGATTTTCCCCCTCTCTTTTGAGGAAGTTTTGCTCTACTGTGGTTGGCTTGGTTGACCCAGCCATCACAGCTATCTTTTTAAAAAAGGGTGATGGAAGGGTGGGGAAAGGTTTACAACTTTTGGAGAGCAGATGTCCACACGATGGCCGCCTTCACAAAACAGGTTAAACTCCAAATTTGGGATAAAACCGCAATTTCCATGGTCACAAAGGTACGGCTTGGATATGTTTAGAATGCTGTCTCCTGTGCTGGTTTCCACATTTCCAGTGGGATGCAGGAATGCTGGAAAGGTGCAGAAAAAGTCATCTGAAATGAAGAAGGGAGGGAGGGAGGGAGGGAGGGAGGGAGGGGAAGGAAGGAAGGAAGGAAGGAAGGAAGGAAGGAAGGAAGGAAAAGAGAGAGAGGAAGGAAGGAAGGAAGGAAGGGAGGGAGGGAGGGAGGGAGGGAGGGAGGGAGGGAGGGAGGAAGGAAGGAAGGAAGGAAGGAAGGAAGGAAGGAAGGAAGGAAGGAAGGAAGGAAGGTTGAATAAAATATTATGTGAGAGAGAAAACAGATAGGAAGGAAAGGAGGACTAAAAAAAGGAAAGAAAGAGAGGAAGTATGTTGGTGTGAGAGAGGACGGAGGGTGGGTGGGTGGGTGTAAAAAAGGAAGGGACTGGGGGAGAAAGAAAGAAAACAGGGCTTGGTTTCTTCTCCTAGAAGATTAGAGCCAGAGAGAGACACAAGCCAATTCACTGGACAGACCAGAGAAACAGCTTCTTCTGGCAACGTATAATTAAACGATGGAATTTGTAGTCACAGGATGTGGTGAGGGCTGCTGCCTTCAAAAGGCGACTACCAGCCAGTCCATGCAGCACAGAGGTTTGCCCTGACCAGAGCTAGTCAACGGATCCTCTGTGGAGCTTCCAAGGAGCGAGACAATCTACCTGAGGGCTGCAATCCTTGTTCCCTGCCCCTCGTGAGCTCTCGCGCGATAGCTCCTGGGCCGCTGGGCCAGGGTTAGCATCTAGCCAGTGGCCAACCCAGATTCTATTACAAATATTGTTGTTGCTGTAGTTTTATATTTTTAACTTATTGTTGTGAACCGCCCAGAGTCCCCAGATGTGGAGGAGATGGGCGGTGATACAAATTTAATTAATTAATTAATTAATTAGTTCTCAGCTCCAGCTGCAGGCTGCCAAGGGCGAGCAGAGTGCATAGGGCTGGGCCAAGGAGCGATGTGTGTGACAAGCACATGACCCACGCCCAGGATGACACACAAACCATTCCGATGACCAATGTGGAGACTCGCCCTGTTGTGGGCGGCTGGCGTTGAGTCACGCTGCAAATCTGGTCTGAAGATGAGCGAGGCAAAATTCCCCCCAGCCCAAGACAAAGGGAAAACAGAGAGGGCCGATGGGGTGGGTGGGGATTATATATTTCCCCCGTTTCTCAAACTAATTTTTTCCTGGTGGCGTCCAAACAGTTCAGCCTGATTGTCCTGCAAGTGAGTAAAAGCTGTCAAAACACATCGGTTTAGACCTGTGACCATAAGGACCGATTCAGGCCCAATTTATACACAGAGGGAACGACGTACTCCCTTCTTGCCGGATTGTGAAAACGGTCTTGCACCTAGAAACATAGCCTCTGAGGTTGAGGCGGCCACATCCTTTACCTTGACACACTAGCTTTCTACATGCAGATTCAAAGATCTTGCCCATTCTTTGCCTGAAACTGCTGTTCTCCTAAAACAACTGTTTGGGTGACATCATCTACGGCTGATTCAGCCAACCGTGGATTATCATGATGCGAGAAGCAAGGAATCTGTGTGTGTGGGGGCATCTTCTGATGGGTTTTCAGAAGAACCATTTTTAGAAGTGAAGAAGAAAATGATGGGAACCGTTCCTATAAAGGGGCTACCTCAAACTGTGTTTTGATTCCCGCCACAGCCAATCGGATGCCTCCAAGGTGCCCACCTGCGCAGGTACAGTGCCCACAGCAGCCTCCCTTGCCGGCATCTCTCAAAATCATATTGGGAACTTCGATTTATGCCCCTTAAGCTTGTTCAAGTTTTACAGGTAGTCCTCGACTTACGACCATTCATTTAGCAACCATTTGAAGTTATGACGGCACTGGAAAAAGTGGCTTGTGTCTGGTCCTCACAGTTACGAACGTCACAGCATCCCTGCAGTCACATGATCAAACTTCAGGCTCTTGGCAACTGGCATGTATTTACAACAGTTGCAGCGTCACGTGATCGCCATTTGCGACCTTCCCAGCCGGCTTCCGACAAGCAGAGTCAATGGGGAAGCCAGATTCACTTAACGACCGCATGATTCACTTAACGACCATGGCAAAAAGTTTGTAAAATCAGGTGTAACTCGCTTAATGGTCCCAATTGTGGTCATAAGTCGAGGACTATCTGATGTTTTTAAGAAAGCAATCGCAACACAAGGATCTGGACACATAGAGCCTGACTTTTTTATTTGCAATTCAGTCTTGAACAAATTTCCAACTCTGTGACTTGGAGGACTTGCTCTTGCTAAGGACTTGCCTCGCAGCAAGAATAGAGGCTTTTCAGGAAATGGAAAAAGCTGTGCTGGAGAATGCAACAGGTTTCATGCCTTTCATATTTATGAAAGAAATGAGAAACACTGATATAAAGAAATAGTTATAGTAACACATCAGGCTTTTTCAGGAAAGACAAAAATACGGGGCTGCCCGCTTACGCGCCTTTTTAAAAGTATAATTATCTACATTTTGCATGTTTTGTTTCTTTTGGTTTCAGCTTTTTTCCTTCTTTTATCATTTTGTCTATACCTTTTCTTCTTTTTTGTAGTTAGTTGATAAAAATAACTTACCTTTTATTGATAACAACAGTAATAATACTGCCCTATATAAACCAGTGTGTCAGCCTACTGTGGAAAAACAGCACAGGGTAAAAATACAGATCCCTATTCTTTCCCCCATGCCATTCTTTCTTATGATTATATATTATGCCTGATAAGGAGAATATAATAAAATATTAGTACCAAAATATTCAACTGTCGTAGGAAAAAAAATAGGGCAAATAAGTATCTGCTCGTTTGTTCCCTTTTGCACCATTGCTGTTATTTATAATGATTACCTCTGATTATCAATAATAATAATAATAATTGTCGCCTTGAGTTATACATAAAAAGGCAAGGTTTATTTATTTATGTATTTATCAATCAGATTTATATGGCTGCTCATCTTGCACAAGGTGACTCTGGGCGGCGTACAGTAAAATACGATAAAAAAAATCTAAAATTTTTAAAATAATAATTAAAACAGGATAAAAATAGGAAAAAATAATAGGAAAAAAAGTATTAGCAGTGAGTAAAGGTGCCATAATAATGATAGGTCGTAGCAGTTCACCCTTTTATAGGTGCATCCTGGAAAGATGCACGGCGCCCCCCATTTTTTCAAGGGGGTCCCCCCGCTCCGCCTGTTTCACCATGAATGGAGCCACCTGCCGGGTCACGTGCCGCCCTCCGACGTCACCTTCCCCGGGAGAGCCGGGCCGGCTTGCGATTGGCGGCCGATGAGGTCACCCTGCAAGCCCGCCTCTGCTCCCCCCCGCCCCGCTTTCCCCAGCCGAGGCTCCGCTCCCGCCCCGAGCAGGGGAAAAAAAAAAAATCAAAACACGACCTGTAACAACAAGAAGGGGACGCCGGGGGGTGGCGGCGGAGGGGACGCGGGGGGATCCCTGGAGCCCCGCGGAGGAAGGCTGCAAAAGGGGAGCGGCGCCCAGGTGCTGGCGAGGGGTCCGAAGCCCGGGATTCAGCAACCGGCCCCCCCCCCGCCTCCTTCCCGGATTTCGGCTCGAGGATGTGATGAAGGTGAGTGGAAACACCTGGGGGGGGGGGGTTGACGGTGGGAGGAAGATGCTTGCTCGCCCCCCCCCCCCCACACTTTGCCCCTTGCAAGGGGGCGACTTTGGAGAAGCCAGCGCTTCGCTTTCCTAAAGCCCTGGATGTACGTGTGTGTGTGTGTGTGTGTGTATTTGTGTGTACAGGAGAAACTGGAGGTGGGGAGGCGCAACTGGGTGTGTAATGGTGGAAAGTCCCCCCCCCGTGCGCCCCTCGCAGGGACCGATTTGGGGTTGAAAGAGGAACTGCGTCTCCCGGGGCATTTTAGCACGGTTGTTTTTCAAGCGGGGGGGGGTGGGGGGTGGAAGGGAATCAGGGGTGCCTCTTGGTCCCATTTGGGGACGAGGACCGGCCCTTTCGGGCTTGGCGAGGGCTGCACCCCGCAGCCACAAAGGTACCTGGGCAGAGGAAGGTGGAGGGGGGGCAGGAATTGTGGAATTGTAGGGGGGCAGAGGCGAACGCTCGCGCTCCCTGAGGTGGCAACGCAAGAGTGGGTGATTTGTGGTGGCTGTCGGTCGGCTGTTGTGACAGATCCGGGGCGCGTGGGAGGCGCGGGGGAAAGGCTGCTACTGATGCTCCGAGGATTTGGGGGAGGGGGGGGAGAGAAGATCTCTTTTGCCTTCTAGGTATCAGTTTAAAAAAAGGAGCCTCATGACGGGCACTCATGACACAGGGAGTTATTTTTAAGCCAATGATGCCAGGGTGCTGAAAACCGGGCCTGGTGGGTTTGTGGCAAAGATGGGTGCTGATCGGGCACGCGAGGTGGGGGGGGGGTGCGTGTGTGCCAATTCAAATGCAGGGGTTTGGCATGCAAGAAAGACACCTGTCTGTGAAAGGGCGGTGGGTAAAACAAAGGGACGGGGGTGGCTGGGTTTTTAAATTTTTAAAAGGAATTTTAACCAGGCATTCCCCCTGCCCCAGCGCATGGTTTGTGATGAAAGAGCAAGATAGAAATCAAATAAATGAATGCAAGCATCCCAATGAAAGGGGGGACCCCCTTCCCGTGGTTTTTTTTTTTTTTTGAAGGATGAAAGAAAATTAAATAGTTGCACAATATCTGTAGATTAGATTACGCGAGAGAGGTGTGTGTCCTGGATGTGTGTAGGCACACTTGGGGCGCTGAATCTGTGCAAGCGGTGTTTTGGAAAGGGACAGACCGGCCGTGTATGAGTGAGCATAACGGATTGGCAGTTCGCTGTTGTTTTCAGATTTATACGCCGCTTTTGCAGAATAAAACCCGATTTGGTTTGGGCGAAGGGAACAAAGGTATCGAACAGAGAAAATTTTAAAAAAAAGCCACTAGCCGGTCACTTGTTTGTGCCACCGACTGGCAAGCAGCGTTCTCCCGGCCTCCGTTTTCCCACCCGCGATATGGGCATCGCATTGTTGATGCTTGCAGCAAAGTCTCCAAGGGTTTAGATCAGAGATTTTCAAAGCTCTGCCTGGAGATTCTGGAAGTTGAACTCGGTCCCTTTGGGTTACATTCTTGTGCACTTGGTCTATATAGGAACCTTGTTTATCGCTCTGCTCTTCGCGCAGAATTTGAAAAAGAACGTGCAGTGCATAATCTTGACCTCTTCCAAAACACCACATTTATGCAAATGTCTTAAATCTGCCTCTTATAGAACGCACGGGGCTAATATCTTGCACGTGGCCCTTTGACATCTACCTTTGTAAGGCGCTTCTGAATGACACAAGCGCGATGACCTGATTGTATGCAGCTTCCCGAACCAAGTATGCAATCCTGGCATGGGCGTGATGATGTCATCGCACGAGGCTCCTCATCTTGGCATCATCGCGGTTTTGCAAAGAGGTGCAATATATTTGGCCTCCCTTATAGGGTTGTTTGTTTGTTTCTTTGTTTATTATTCAAATTTATTTAGCCCCTCCCCCACCTCCTATATAGGACTTTGGGCAGCTTCCAAACAATTAAAACAAATGCAAAAACAACGGAACAGAACAATACAACCCTTTAAAAACAAGGAAAGGGGATCCCACAAGGATACAGATGCAGTGAAAAGCACGACCTAGATAGGATTTTTAAACATGATTAGATTCATCAGCCCCTATTATTTTTATTGGGTACAAACTTCTCTGGTGGAACATCGGGGCCAGCTCGAACCCCAGCAGCAAAATCCAGGGGCCACCGCCAACAAAAAAAAGTAGGAAACTATTTCTCACTAAATTGATGGCACAGGAAGAGTGGGGGGGGGATTGCTTTCAGGCATGATACTGGGCCACAACCCGGCTCTTTGGGCACAGCGGAACGTGTGAACCCGGCCCCTGGGTTTGCCACGCAGCTTAGTGGACCAACTGCTGTTCCCCAGTCAGATCAGTGTCTCTGGAGTTCCCTCCTTAGAAGTATGGCTCGGGGGAAGAGGGATGTAGGGAGCACAGGCAAACATCTTCGAGCTACAGGCCAGGGAGGCAGATTGAGATGTAAGGAAGTGTGGATCTCTTGAGCTATTGTGGTCCTAGATGGCGACTAGCTTAGGAGTGTAACTTGGCTCGCCTGAGGCCCTTACATCAAGGGAAATTGGGGAGGGGGCATAAATGTCCAAGAGGGCACACCGGGCTTGGGGGGCCCTTGGCAAATGGTGGAAATCACTGGGAATGTTAGTTCCGGGAGGGAGGGAGGGAGGGAGGTCCCCGGTGTCCATTTTCAAGCCTGGGGGGACCTTGAGCTCTTTCCTCGCCTTGGCTGGCCTCGCTGCCCGCCTCTTCCTCCTCGCCCGCCCTGCGCCGAGGGCCAAACGGTGAGCTCACGCTGGGGTGAAACCCAAGAAGACAGATGCCCTCATGCGGTGCCAAGCTGTGAGCTCAGGTTGGTATTTTTAGAGGCATCCTCCAACTTCTCTTGCGGAAAGGAGCAGCAGTGCCTCAGGGGGACCCGGCGGGCTGCGGGCAGGTCAGAAAGGGGGTGCTGGAGAGGGAAAGTGCCTGCGTGTGCGTACGTGTGTGTGTGTGTGTGTGTGTGTGAAGCATTTCTTTAAAAAGGTGGCCTTTGGCAAGTCTGTGCTGATCTGTGCCTGAAAGCGGGTGCAGAGGAGGAGCTGTCTTGCCGTGTGTGTGTGTGTGTGTGTGTGTGTATTTATAAGGTAGGGGCTGTGGACTGAACCGGGGGCAGGAGTGGCTGTTTCTAGAATGCCCCACCCCTCCCCTGCAAGGTAGGCCGCAGAGATTCAGGGCTGAGCTGGGCGGCGGGGTGGGGTCAAAATTCCGGCTGAACTTGGGTGTTGGCGGTGCAGAGGCGAAACATACGTGTGCAGGGATCCCCCCCTGAGAATTTGCACACCGGTGGATGTCTTCATAGCCAAGAGCTACGGGATGGTTGTGTGCGTGTGAAAGAGAGACTCCCTGGTGCAAATGAGGGGGGTGACCCATACATGCAGTGTGCCATGGAATTTTATTGTGTATCGGAGCGTGCAACTGTTCCAGAGGTGGTTGCGGATTACTTTCTTTAAAACTGTTAATAATAATAATTGGGAGGTTGGTAGCCCTTCGGCTTGTTTCTCAAGCGAGGCAGACCTCTGCCCACAAATCGGAATTACAATCTGAACTCTCCACTCTCCCAGCCTCGGTCTCTCTGTCACTGAAATGGGCGGCAGGCTCTCTGAGCTTGATTGTAAACAGGGGATCCTCGACCTGAGCTACCGGGACGTTGCTGCGTGGCCAGGAGCATCTGCGGACACACAATACGATCCAAGGAGGATAAAAGGCTGGAAACGTTACAGGAAACCTTGCCAAAAAGCTGGGCCATAAAAAGAAGTTAGCCTAAATACATCAAAACGTTACTGGATTACAACTGCATTGCTTTCGGGTGAGGGCATTTAGGATGGGAGCCATCGGGGAGGCATAAGTAAATAAAAGGGCTGCAAGACTTCAGGGTTTGGGGTTTTTAAACAATACAGGTAGTCCTCGCTTAACGACTACAATTGGGACTGGAATTTTGGTTGCTAAGCAAAGCGGTCATTAAGCGAATCCAACCCAATTTTACGACCTTTTTTGCGGCGGCCGTTAAGTGAATCACCGTGGGCGTTAAGCAAACTACGTGGCTGTTAAGCGAATCACGCGGTTCGGCATTGATTTCGCTTGCCAGAAGCCGGCCGGGAAGGTTGAAAATGGCGATCATGTGACCACGGGACGCTGCAACAGTCATAAATGCAAACCAGTTGCCAAGCACCCAAATTGTGACCACGTGACTGCATGGACGCTGCAACTGTTGTAAGTGTGAGGACTGGTCATAAGGCGTTTTTTTTTCAGCGCTGTCGTAAGTCCGAACCATCACTAAACAAATGGTTGTTAAGCGAGGACTACTGGTAACAGTCAGGAGGTATTTAACCAGGGATATTGATGGTGTGGATGACCCCCCCCCCCTCCTTCCCCGCTTGCTTGCTTCTTTCCTCTCTCTCTACAGGGAAATGCAGATCTGGGGCTGCCTTTTTCCTGAGAACTAATGGGCGCAGGGGTAAAGAGAAATGGTGGTAGGAAACTAACGTGGCAAGAGAGCTAAAACGGGGGACGGAGGGAAAAGCTGAAAGACCTTTGCACGGAATCTTCCTGCCTTTCTTTGTGCACAGAGTTAGGAGTGCAGGGAATGAGCACGCTGGCTCCTTGCAATCGAGCACTTTTGCTAAATTTGACCCAATTTCTAGTTAAGACGTGTCCCCTTCCCTTTAAATACACTTTCAGAAACGGTGGAGTTGGAGAAGGAAAAAGGATGGGAATAAATAATTCCTTTGTGCTGCGTGACCTGTTGTTGCTCTTTAGAACATATTATTTGTGCACCTCTCATGATCCAGGATGCCAGTTTATTGCAGCAAAGGAAGCAAATTTTAAATGGAGACCCTGAGTTCGAGTCCCGCCTTGGGCACAAAGCCGGCTGGGTGACCCTGGGCCAGTCCCTCTCTCAGCCCTAGGAAGGAAGCAATGGCAAACCCCTTCTGAAAAACCTTGCCAAGAAAAGTCTGTGGCTTGAATCATGTCAACTGGATTTCTATTTTCTCAGTAGAAACGTTTCACTCCTTATCCAAGGAGCTTCTTCAAGACTGAAGAAGCTCCTTGGATAAGGAGTGAAACGTTTCTACTGAGAAAATAGAAATCCAGTTGACATGATTCAAGCCACAGACTGTTCCACCTGGATGACTGAGAACCTTCATCGACATCTTGCCAAGAAAACTGCAGGGACTTGTCCAGGCGGTCTCTGAGAATCGGACACGATTGAATGGATTTTAAAAAAAAGAAATAAAAGTGAAGGAGATCGAATAATGGAAAAAAAAAGATGATTAGCTCTAATCTACTTCTGTTGGCCTTAATTCCCCCCCCCCCCCGTAAAACAGGAACGAAAAAAAGGCCCACCTTTGTTGCTTTGAGAGATCTAACGCAAGAAAGGGCGGAGAAGGGTGATTATTAATTTTGCTTGTTACATCGCATCGTGCTTTCCTGCCGTCCCTGGCCTAAGAAAAGTGAAATGGCTAAAATTCTGTACCCAAACAATTGTCCAAAGTAAGGAACGTAGTAACGTGTTAGAGACAGCAGGAGTAATTCTGCAATTCCATGTTAGTGCAGGCGAGGCACAGGGCTGGATCGATGGAGTGTCTGTCTGCTTGTTCAATTTTTTAAAAGCAAACTTCTAACCCTGAAGACAAGCAGAGATGAAAGAATACACCAGCGGTCCCTATTGTCATCTCCGAAATTTGAGAAGTTCCTTATTGCTCCTAAATTCCAGAGATTAAGTCCTCTCTTAAGAACAAATGAATAGCGGGAAAGAGGTAAGGAACCAAGACAGAATGGTAACCAATTAGTGTTATTAGATCCCTGTCTTTCTCCAGGCAGAATTTGGCAAGGGATTTAATTTCACTGCAGAGGAAACACACATCTTCCCTGCGCTTTAATGGAAAGGGCAAATTTATCTGGATTTAGACCAGAAGTGGCCCCATAAATGAATCCAGAGCCAGCAGCTTGGTGCCCTGGACACAAAGGCCAAATAGCCCTTTCAGGAGCAAAGGGGTTTGAATAAAATTATTGGGGTGAAAAAGGAGCAAAGGTATTTGCAAAAAGAACGCAGGCAGGGAAGATTCCGAAAAGGAAAACAAGTCACTTCAGGGAATGATGGATGTTGCCAACCGCCGAGAGTCTCTTTGATTGAGGTGGGAATAAACCAATAAATAGATAAAACATCTGACCCTGCATCCAGGTGCTTCCAGTCTAATATTGTTAGTATCAACCAGCCCCCTTCCCAGTTCTGTCTGGAAGTTAAAAAAAAGTGCCGAGGCATCTTCCGCCAAGAGGATGTTTTGCGCTAGCCGTGTTTCTGCGGGTTGATGCTTTGGGCTGGTTTTTCACAAGCCGATGGTTGGATTTATGTGCTGCTTCAGGGCAGCGTACATGCCACCTCTTCTTCCTCTGTTTTCCCACAACCACCACCCTGCAAGAGCCCCAAGTCCTCCAGGGCGCCTCAGTGGGCCCCGTTAGCCGACGCTAGCTCCCGCTTAGCCAATTCAGTTAAAAACGGGCTGTATCGGTGCAACAGGTCTGGTTGTTTTGACCTCGGTTTGCATTTCTGGGAACCCAGTTTGTTGATAATCAAGTCTGCTGCGTACGCCCAGTTCCATAACCCGGTTAAGCAGATGCAGTCGGGGACTCTCCAGCCAGGAATTGAGGCTGCATTGGAGCAGTGTTTCTCAACCTCAGCAAGATTAAGATGTGTGGACTTCAACTGCCAGAATTCCCCAGCCAGCAAGGCTGGCTGGGGAATTCTGGGAGTTGAAGTCCACACATCTTAAAGTGGCCAAGGTTGAACAACTCAGCATTAGAGTCCGCTACCCATCGTAGCACCAGATTGACTTCTTCCCTTCTCCGCAGCTCACCTTTCCCAATGCCACCCTCGCCACTGGAAGAGCGGATCGGCGTGCTGCAGAGGCCCAAGACTTTGGCTCTGCGTCTCAGCCACAGCTTCGTCGCCCACAGTGGTGGCGGGGAGAAGCCCCCGTCCCCGTCCGCGGCCTGCCGAGCCGCCAGCCAGGGCCCCTGCGAAGCGGCGCGTCGGAGCAGCGTCCTCCTCCCCGGCCACCCCCAGGCCGACCTCAAGCTGCGGGCGGGCGGCGGGCCGGAGCGCGGCTTTGCCTCGCCGCCAGACCTTAAGAGGGGCGAGAAGAAGGGGGCGCTGGCTCCCCAGCTGAAGGCGCTCCTGCCCCAGCCGAAGCTCAAGAAGCGGAGTTCGAAGGAGAACTCCAAGCCCGCGGGGGAGGCTTCCCTCAGCTCCTCCCCGCTCCCCAGCCCGGCCGGCACCATGCGCCCCTTGAAGTGCGGCTGCTGGGGCTGCTGGCGGCTGCTGCGCTGCGAGGAGGCCGGGGCCAAGTCCGGCCTGCGCTCCCTGGGCGGCTTCTCCAGCCGGTCCAGCCTGCACTCCCTGGACTGCCCCGGCTGCAGCCCGCAGTCCATGAAGAAGCTGGGCTGCTTCTCCTGCGCCCCGGTGGCCCTGCGCTCCCTGGCTTGCCTGACCTGCAACCTCTCGGTCAAGTCGGCCAGCTCTTCCTGCAGCTTCTGCAGCAGCGATCCCATCGTCGCCTACGACTCCCAGGCTCCCAGCTGCTACGGTGGGGAAGACGACCGGGAGGAGGAGGAGGAGGACGACTACACCGTCCGCACCATCTGGCCCGACGAGCTGGCCAGGAAGATGAGCAAGGCCCGTACGCAGCCCCCGCCCCCGCCATGGGGCCAGCAGAAAACGTCCCCCTTGATCCTGGACTGCCGCAACCTGGTAGAATTCACCAAGGCTCAGCTGCAGGGCTCCACGCTTGGACGGCGGCGGTTCCAGCAAGGGAAACTGGCCGTGCTGGATTTCCTCTCCGCCCGGGGCGCCTGGGACGGCCGGGACTCCTCGCTGCAGCGCCTCTGGTCCAAGGAGGGGACCGGCTGCGGGGGCGTCCTGGAATCTCCGCCGGCCAGTCCCCCCAGGCCCCCGCCTACGCAGAACCTGCACCTTGTCCTGGATCTGGTCCACAAAGAAGAGCAAGGAGGGCCTGGTAAGAGAGGCAAGCAGGGACTTAAACTTCCCCAAGTTGGCGCACGAGGGTGCCTAATTTAAACGGAGGTCCAAGGTAGGATGGGATGGTGGCCATTAGCTTTGAGGAGGGAGGATGGGAGAGAGAGAGGAAAGCTTCCTGCAGTGGGACGCTGGGACCGACAGCCATGAATGCTAAATAGAGCATCTCAGTTCATGAGCAGTATACCTTAAGTGTAGGACACTGACTGGCACCCTCAGCAGTCATAGCCGCGTGCAGGGAATGCTGGGAGTTGTAGTTCAGCCAACATTCCAAGCCCCATTGCTCCCCCCCCCCGCCTCTTCTGAAAAGAATTTAAAACCTGGGGGTTGAGATTTCCTTCCCTTAGCCAACCGAATGAGGGGAGGGGCTACGAAGGAGGGGCAGGCAAAGCAGTCAAGCTTTGTACCTCTCGTTCCCCCCAAACTACAGCTCCCAGCATTCCTTGCCCCCTAGTAGGGACGCTGTGATTGAACCAGGATGAGCCTTGCCTGGCTCGTAGCCTGATGTAATTGCCGAAGCTTCTTCTATGCTTGTCCCCATCGATGGCTGTTGTGGGTCTTCCGGGCTGTCCCCATCCCCAATCTAGAGGATCGTTTTAGCTAACAGATGTTGGAAAGCCGGAAGGGAAAAAGCAACTTCATCTCCGGCCCCCGCCACGCTCCCTGTCCTAGCTTTCTCGTCCTAAAGCCGCATCTCCGTTGAGCTCAATGCTCAGGGAGGCGACCCATCGTGCTTTGTGTTTTGGCCGCAGGCGATCCGGTTGGGCCGGACGTCCCGGAGATCTTGGACGACTCGGGCTCCCCGCTCACCCCCGACTTGGAGAACGCCGAGCTGAGCCCCATCCTCCCGTTCCTCTTCCTGGGCAACGAGAGGGATGCCCAGAATCTGGAAAAGATGCTCCACCTCAACGTGGGCCACGTCCTGAACGTCACCGCCCACCTGCCCCTCTACCACGCCGACAGCGGGCGCCTCCGTTACAAGCGCCTGCCCGCCACCGACAACCACCGCCAGGACCTGCGGCAATACTTTGAGGAGGCTTTTGAGTTCATCGGTACGGCCCTAAGCTTCACCGGGGTTGGGGAGGAAACAAGGGCCAACCACAGGCCGAAAATCCCCGTCTCTGCAAGAAAAATTTCAAGTCTCAGTGGGGCAGAGGTACAAAGGTTTGGGCACAGGAGCAAAAATTTGGGGGAGTAATCCTTCCTTTTCAAGGCAACGTGGGGCACAGGCTTTAGGACGTTCACACGCTTGGCTAAAGGGTCAAATAATAATCTGGCAGCCCCTCTCTGGGGTTTCAGACAGAGCTTGGGTTCTTGCAGGGTGCTCAACCGTACTTTGTTTTAATTATGGTTTGTGGGACAAGCCACAATGGCTAGGATTCCACCATGCTAAGGCACAAGCCGCAGTTTATAAATGGCCCTGAGTTCGCACAACCCACTAGCCCAAACCAGACAATTTAAAATATTGTGTGATTCTGCTAGGCTGCAATCAAATTAAGCCATGATGCATTGACTATGCTACTATTGACTGAATTTGCCGAGCGTGCTAAGCCATAAGCCACGGTTTGCAAACCACAAACCATGGCTTATTCATCTTGAAGCTGGTTTGCAAGGACACCAAGAACCACATGGGGCAATGCAGCTCAGAGTGGGAAATTTATGGGCCTAATCCAGCTGTTTTGGAGAAAATGGCATTTCAGATGCCTCCATCCTAGGATCACCACCCCCCACAAAAAAAACCCTAGAATAACTTTTAATTTCCTAAAATGTTTGAAGCAGAGACAGTACATACAGCCGGGTTATGAAACATCACTTGTCTTTTACCTTAGATCAGCATTTCTCAACCTTGGCAACTTTAAGATGTGGGATGGGGAATTCTTAAATTCTTAAAGTTGTCAAGGTTGAGAAACACTGCCTTAGATGGATGAGATAAATTGCCATGCTGAATTTATTTGGACCCAGAATAATCCAGCATTGGACCCTTGAAAATCCACATCAGTGGATCACCTGCAGATTTAAAAAGACCTGTCCCCGATTTCTTGAGGGCTCTGCCTGCCTGACGACTTGCAGCCAATCCTGAATTCATCCAAGCCAAATGATCAAGGAGCGGTTTATAAAATAATACCCTGAATATTAGCAGGAGGATTATCGAAGGCTTGCACAGTACACTAAACGGAGCTAGAATAAAATAATCCAGAATGCTCTTGTGCCTGGACATCATCCTGTTTGACCCCCAACAATGGTCTTTGGTTCTGGTTTTTAGTGTGCTGTAGCAAGTTATTTATATTTTATTTATTTATTAAAGAAATGGATATGGCCGCCCAACTCACTCACGGTGACTCCGGGCGGCTTACAGAAATAAACTCCCCGACACAAAACCCCAAGCTAGCCAGGATGTATCTCGGCCGGATAAGGGCCTCTGACGCCGCGCTTTCTCTCCCCACCTGCAGAGGAGGCTCAGCAGAGCGGGAAGCGGGTCCTCATCCATTGCCAGGCCGGCGTCTCGCGCTCGGCCACCATCGTGATCGCCTACTTGATGAAGCACACCCTGATGACCATGGGCGACGCCTACAAGTACGTCAAGGGCCGCCGGCCCGTCATTTCGCCCAACCTCAACTTCATGGGGCAGCTTTTGCAGTTCGAGACGGACCTCAACGCCGGCGTCACGCCCCGCATCCTCACCCCCAAGCTGGCCGGCGTGGAGACCGAGGTGTGAACGGGATGGAGCGCCGGGGGACCTCCGTCAACTCTCAGGGCTGGGGAAGGTGGGGGGGGCGTGCAATAAGGGGCTGGGGGGCAGCAGGAGGGCGCACCCCCGGGCGGCCAAAGTAGCAAGCCGACTGACGGGTCCCGAACCTCATGGAAACCAACCCACCCCGGGCAGATCCCGTGTCTGGCTGCCTTTGCCCGGCAGTCCTGGTGTGCAAGCGCCTGTGGCTGTTTCTCCACGCACAAACTGCCAGAGGCTGCCAACGCTTCGTTTTTTGGGTCTGGCTGGCAGTGCCAACGTTCAGCGGATGCCGCGGTTTCGCCTCCCACCTTGACTTTTCCAAGCTAGTCTACCTTGGCATCAGGGTGGGATGGGGAGTGATTGGGGTGGGCTGTTGTGTGCCAGGTTAATTTATTGGGGTGTGTGTGTGTGTATAAATTAGGGGAGGGGCTGTCCCTTGCCACTGCCTTTTTTAAAGAAAAGCTCCAGTTTACTTCCTTTTTTACTGTGGAGAGCAGTATGTCCCCATTCCTTGTGCACTTGCCAACTGTCTGTGTGTTTGTGCGTCTGCAAGAAACAGCAAGCGTTTGATAGGGAGGTGAAGTGGGGGTGAGGGAAGTGGAACACATTCCCAAAGCTGGGGACTGCAGACTTTCCTTCTGGGTGAAAAAAATCTTCCTGCAAATGGAAAGGTGGGGATTGAGATTCATCTTTCTTCCCCCATTTAATGGGGGCAGCCAGGTCTCTCTCTCCCCCCCTCCCCTTTTTTTGCTGCTTGGCCTGTCTCTTTGGGACCCCAACCACTGACCAGGATCGCGCAGCACTTCAGAACCGACTGCAAAACGGTTGTTTCGGAGTGAGCTGGAGGCAGCCATAGCTGCAGCCCACAACTTTTTAAAGTAGCTTTTTCCTGCGCCACTAGTGAATACAGGTAGTCCTCGACTTATGACCACAATAGGGATTGGAAAATTCATCATTAAGCAGTGCAGTCGTTAAGCGAGGCATCACGTGACTGCACCCAATTTTACGACCTTTTTGCTGTGGTGGTTATGTGAATCACATGGTCATTAAGCAAACCACATGGTCGTTAAGTGAATCACGAAGTTCCCCATTGATTTTGCTTGTCGGAAGCCGGCTGGGAAGGTTGCAAATGGCAATCACATGACCCCAGGACACTGCAACCGTCGTAAATGCATGCCAGTTGCCAAGTACCTGAATTTTGATCTCGCGACCGTGTGGACGCTACAACGGTGCGAGGACCGATCGCAGGTCACTTTTTTCAGTGCTGTCATAACTTTGAACGGCCATTAAACAAATGGTCGTAAGTCAAGGACTACCTGTAGATGCAACAGCTTTAAAGAGCTGCAGATAGCAGTTACGTTGCCCCCAGAGGCAGATCCAAAACGTTGCACCGCCCCTACTGAGTACATGGACTGAATCTTCAAAGGGTAAAAATGTGGGGGGAGGGAACAGGAGCCCTCCTCTGAGCACAGCTAAGGCAACCCACCTCCCCATCATTGGCATGGCCTTCCAGAAAATGAAAGGGGTGTTTAATTGAGATAAGCGCAAGGGGGTGGAAAGGATGCTGCAGATGGTTTGAGACTATCATTCCCATCATCCTCAACAGCCAGGGACAATGGAGGCCGCTATCTTATGGAGGCATCTGCTTTCCCTAGGAATTATTTGGAGACGGTGAAGCCGAGATGGCTTCTCCCTCCCCTCTGACTTGAGATGCAATATATGCACGCACATTTTTGTCGGAGGGTGGCTTTTCGTAAAGCACCCGTGCCCCCCGCCCCACGAGCGGGGAGTGCAAAAAGTCTGCCATTTGCCCTGTGGATTTCAATGGTCTTCCAAGTTTTGTTTCTCCCCCTTTGTGGAACTGAAACCCATCACCAGCAAGGACCTGGAAAGCGGGCATAGAGAAGGGGAAAATGTGGTTTTAAGAAATGGGGGGGGGGGGGGAACGCAATGAGAAGTGGGCAGCAGGCAGGCCCTCCTTTTCCTCCACTCATTGACCATGCCAAAAAAAAAACAAAAAACCACACAACTGTGATAAAATCCTTGTAGTTTCCGTGTTTGTCTCTCCCTGAAAAAGTGTCTTAGGTGACCAGTTTTTGCACCATTCCTATCTTGTTGGAAAAGTCTGAGCCCTTTTGACTCTGAATACTGCCAGCAGCAAGATTTTACAGGATCAAGACCGTCTGAAATTCGTAGGGTGGTGTACAGGTGGTCCTCGAGTTACGACCGTTCGTTTAATGACAGTTCCAAGTTATGACAGCCTTGGAAAAAGTGCTTTATGACCTGTACTCGCACTTACGCCCGTTGTACCACCCCTGCAGTCACATGATTTGAAATTTGGGTGCTTGGCAACCGGAGCGCATTTATGACCGGTTGGAGCATCCTGCGGTCACGTGATTGTGATTTGTGACCTTTTTTTGCTGGTTCCTGGCAAAAAACATCCATTGGGGAAGCTGGATTCACTTAACGACCGCCATAAAAATGGTCGTAAAATTGGGTCTGGTCATGTGGGGACCTGACTTACAACTGCAATGACTTACGATGGAAATTCCGGTCCCAATTGTGGTCATAAGTCGAGGACTACCTGTAGTGGGGAAGACGTTGGAGTGGGGAGACCCTGGGCCAAGAAGCTCCCATGAAGTTTGAGGCCCAAACTATTTTTCAGCACAGAAAGGGATATCAACTGAATAAATTTGGCCAGCGGGATTGGCAATTTAAGGAGGGGCTGCATTTCGAAAGCCTGGCGCTCCAGACCGCCATCAGAAACCACGGTTTCGAAGCCTCTTTGGCAAGCGAACTTACATCATTTGCTTCCCTTAAATAGTTTGGGTTACCTGGAAGCCTTGTCGGGTTTTCAGAGGGGAGGGCTCGGGAAACGGCGGCTCTATTTGGAAACACGGATTCTGTTTCTGAAAACAGGACTCAGGAAAAAAAAGAAAAAAAAGAAACCTTGAATGCACAGAATGCCCAGTTCAAAGCGACTGAAGCTGCTGGCCGACTTGTACACGCCTGTGTGTGCACACGCCTGCCTCCACAAACCTGCACTCCTGGCCTTGCTTAGATTATCCCTGACCCGAGGCACCCCCAGCACCCCTCCCACGTGGCGGCGGTGGCAGCTGGCGAGTGCAATTCCTCCTCTCCCTCTTTTTAGACTTTTGTACTTCCGATCCTGCCTCTTGCCGCTAGGTCCTGCCTGTTCTTTCTCTTCGGACCCCGCCTTTGTTATTTATTCGGCCTGACTGTAAAGGCCTCACTTAATTTATTAAATGTGACTTCTGCTTTTGGAATGAGACTCTCTTTTGGAGGGGGAGGGCCGAGTCTGTTCAACTCCATGACCTCCATTACGGAGGCTTTGGGTAGGAAAGGACGGTGGGTCTGATTCACACTTCACAGATGCCCAACCTAATTCTGACTTCCGTTCCATTGCTGGCGTCAAGTTGGGAAGAGACGTCCAATATTTGACAAAGCTTTGGGGGGGGGGGAACGACTCAATTCTCCCTAGCAGTTGCTATTTCCAGTTCTATGCTGGCCACGCAGGCAGGGAAAAAGTCTGCCTTGCAACATACGTGTTTCTGGGAACTGGTCGAGCTTTTCCGCTAAAACATTCGCCGGTGTTCCTCTTTTGCTGGGATCAGACCGGAGAAGCAGACGGTCCTGCTGCATTCAAATGATGCCGAAGCATCTTCCGCTCGATGATTCTGTCCTCCATCCCTCACCGGCCCCTTGTACAGCGAAAGGCGCCATCAAGTGGCGGCTGGTGGAATTGCACGGCAACCCAAAGAGAAAAGGTTTTCAGTGGCTTTATTGTAATTAGCAGCAGCACTAACCAGCCCTTTCCTGGAACAGAAAGGCAGGACAGGAAACCGACCCCTTTTCCTCTACCTTTAAGATTCAGCTCAGTTATGTAAACCTGCTTTCCTCTACAGCAAGAGCATCGGCCCACCTTTGAGTAAAGGAATAAATGCTTCTTTCTAAGACGGGCTTGCTGCCCTCCTGCAAGTTGGGGCTTGCACCTGTTGAACTGCTGCCTGTCCCCTGGATAATAAAGGCACACACAGAGATACCGGATCTTGACACGCTGTTATCAAGCCAGGGCTGGCTTAGCTGAACACACCACCATCGGCCAGACGCTAAACCATAAAGCGAACGGCAGAGTAGCCCGGCACAACGTGCGGATCTGGGCCCCCCCTTCTCTAACAAAACGAAAGAGAAAACCCTTTTCTTCCCTGCAGGGGTACGAACAAAGCGGTGATCGAAGCACAGAACTCAGAACGTACATAGACAGAAGGAGACCTAAAAAGCCGCAGTCGATCATAAAAATTTACTGCTCCCTTTGGGTCTTTAATCTGCGCGAAGGCCCAGGCTGACGTTTCTATCCGCCGGTCAAATCAGGAAGCCACAGCACGCACGGCGTCCCTTTAATCGCGGCAGACACACACCTCGGTTGCAATGAAACGTCCTCCCCGCCGCAAAAGCGGGTTCCAGCAATTCGCGTGCCTATTTCTTCCTGCCACCTTGGTGGGGAGAGAAGTAAAAAAAGTGGGGGGGGGGGGGGGCGAGGAAGAGGGGCCGGCTGCAACTCCAAAAAGATTTTCCCCTGAGTTTTTTTTCTTTCTTAAATCGTCCCTGAATAAGGGGAGGCAGCGGCAGAGGCGCCCCTCCCTCCCGGCAGATTTGGTGGCTCCGTTCTCCGTTTTCCTGATCCGCTGGGGCTGTGCTGGTGAGAAAGGCGGCAGGGGGTGGGATGGGCCAGCGAGAAGACAGAGCGGCTCCTGCTTAGGGCTGGATAGCAAGATTGAGAAACAAAAAACAAGCGCAGTACGAGTCCCACGGTTGAAGAATGGCGGCAGAGTCAGCCGGGGCTCTGCCCATTTTCTCCAGCAAGGGAGTTCTGAATGGTGGTGTTGGGGCGGGGCTTCTGAGGAGGGGCGGGGCCTCCTTCCCTCGAGCTCCGCCCCTAGGCCTGGTCCAGAGTCCCGTCAACGTTAACCCTTCCTTCCTCTCGGCTTCCCGCGATGGATGGCGTGGGGTTGGATGGCGGGCCGCCAGCCGTTCACTCCGTTGGGACCTGGGCGGACGGCTGGCCCCGGCTCTCCCAGACTTCGCGGATGGTGCGGCGGACTTCGCGAGGCATCTGGAGGGTCTCGGCGTGGCACTGGAGAATGTGCTGCTTGACGGTGGCCAGGCAGATGCGCCTCAGTGGGTACTCGCAGACCATGCACACGAGGTGGCCGGAGGCGGCGTCGAAGTCCACCAGGAAGCGAGCGCGCCAGGTGGGGTTGAAGCCCTTGCCTAAGAGAGGGGAGGCCTCCTTGCCCGCGGGCGGCCCCTGCTGACCCGCCTCCTGAGCTGCCCCACAGTCTTTGGGGTGGCTGCCGGCGGAGCTGCCCAGGGGGCAAGGGGGCGCGAGGGTGTCCTGGCTTGGGCGGAGGTGACCGGCAGCGTCCCTGGAGTGAAGCCGCAGCAGAGGCACGGAGCAGTCGCGATCTGGGGAAAGAGGCAGGCCGTGCGTGATCTATCAGGTCGGCTTATACAGTCCACCTTACGCTCTCTGGGCGGAGAGATGCGGACGCTACGCTAGATCATGTCTGCCCGGATGAGGTTTTGCGTGACTTCCACCCTCCCTCTTGGAAACAACTTTACAGGTAGTCCTCACTTAACGTTCAGCGACTGTTTGACGTTACGACGGTGCTGAACGAGGAGACTTACGACGGGTCCTCGAAGTTGCGGCCGTCGCAGCATCCCTGCCGTCACGTGATTGTGATTCGGGCACTTGGCAACCGGTGCACGTTTACGACGGTTGCAGCGTCCCAGCCTTCACGGCCAGCTCCCGACAAGCAAAGTCAATGGGGAAGCCGGCAGAAAGTAGCAAGTCGCGCTCACGCGACATCGCGCTTAACAACCCACCGCGATTCGCTTAATGACCGCAGCCGGAATGGACAAACTGTGGTCGAAAGTCGGGGTGCGGCATGTGATTTTTCATTTTATGACTGCGTCGCTTAGTGACAGAGTTGCCGGTCCCAATTGTAGTTGGTAAGTGAGGACTTCTATTGACCATCAGGAGACAGTATGTGACCAGTTTTGTCCCATACAGTCCCACGCTGCCTCCTGGTGGTCAGTGTAAGTAAGAACACACATAAGGAAGGGTCGCAATCTCCAGAAACTGTCAAGCCACATCCCTAGCCAGCCTGGGTCACGGGTAAAGGGCAGGTGAGTTCCTGGGGACTTGAAAACCACAGAACTGGGACTCAAGAGACGCAGCCCCCCGAGATGGCCCTAGTGGCATCAAAGTTATGGGCCCCCAAACGACTGGCCCGTTTTGTCTCTGCCATTCCCACCCCCCGCCCCCCCTTGACGTCTCAACCAATCCAACCCCAGCCGGTCAAGCCACGGGAAGCCACGTTGCTTTCTCCACCCGCTTCTTCTGAATTTACTCTCCCTCCCTGAACGGGAATGACTTAAACTCTTAATTAATTTAAAGTACCGACACACCGCCTGGTGTGTTTAGAACTCCAGGGGGGACAGAAAAAGTTGTCTGTTGGTAAAGAGAAACATTTAGATGTCTGGTGTGTCCAGAAACGCAGAGGGGGATAGTTCCCAGAGATGTAGGCCATAATATGGTCTGCCTCATTTAGGAAATCAGCCAGCTGCTGCTAATTCAACAGGCTGGGTCTAAAGCAAACCTGGCTTGTGTGGCATGCAAACCCAGTCTAATTGAACACAACATTTAGCAAAGAAAAGGGGTGCAGTGCCCAAAACAGGGTGGTGGTTTGTTTGCTGGTGAGTAGAACGTCACCCAGGTTTATACCCCTGATATTAAGCCTCCACCAGGCTCATTCTGAGCCTGGCCTACCTCGCAGGGACTTTATGAGCATGCAGTGAGTGTGAAGCAATCGTACCCGTGTGACAAGAGATGGATGAAAAAGGGGGGAAAAAAAGATGGATTACAAGTGAAGGTATGTTAAAGCACTATGTTGGCCAGGTGTCCAGATGTTTCTGGCCTGTAGAACAGCCAAGGGAGAAAGCTGCTATCACAACAGTTGGAAGGCTGCAGGTTCCTTAGTTCTAGTGTAGAAAACACCCTGCAATTTGCGATGCTTGCAAAGCTTCATTTCCGATTAATGTATGGACTGTTGGACAAGCACATTGCTTCCCAATACATCCTTAAAGGATCTTAAGGCCACCCAGGGAGGCAGGGGAACAGCAACAGCCAGCCACATCCTCCCGTACTGGGGGCAGGGGAAGGGGGAGACCCCCCCACACTTTCTAGCAATATCCACTGCGTATTGTCGAAGGCTTATTCACTGCCACTAGAACAACCCTTTTGCAAGGCCAGTAGCTCTTAAATTGCCAAGTCAAGGCCAGGCTTCCCCAATATTTTCATTTGAACAGAGAGCCAGCTCACAATATTGTTGGGAAAATAGCTCTCTCAACTCATGGCAAAGATTGCTATTAATATCAGAAAGGGAGAGGGAAAACAAGGGACCTTGTGAATAATAATAATAATAATAATAATAATAATAATAATAATAATAATAATAATATCATCCCTTGTTCCCAGGAATTTGGCTTCGCCTGACTCCTCCCTGTAGTGATTCTAAACCTCTGACCCCTTTTAAAATTCAGTAACCCAGGCCAGAGGTGCTACCATTTGAACTGTAGTTTTCAGCTTTTTATTTATTAATTTATTTGCCTTAAATTCCCCGCTGAAGGAGAAGAAGAAAAGAAAAAGAAACAGCAGATCCACACCTCACCGGCCCAAAACCCTGATTCAGCAACCTTTTGGCTGGAAGCATGAGAGGGTGGTGCCTACAAGGAGCGCAGAGCAACTTTCTCTCTCTCACCCACAACTTGAGATCACCCACTGCAACTAAAGGCGAGGAGATTCAGGAGATAAAGGGAAGTTTTTTCTTCACACCGCCCAGAATTAAACGATGGACTTCCCTCCCGTCAGATATGCACCACAGGCTGAAAGTTGAGGGCCAGTCTATTTCTTTAGTCTACTATTTCCTCACGCTTCCATACTGCTGCATTCTAAGATTTGGGCCAACGGCTGCTGTTCTTTACAGCCACGCGCCGCCTCTGAAACCGCGCGTGGTCTGCCCTGAAGAACAACAACAGGGGAGCAAAACACGTGGCTTCTTTTCCACGCTTGTCAACTTCCCGGATGGCCAAGGCTGGCCTCCAGGAGACAGCAGGCTAGACTGGATGGGGATCTGGCCGGATCCAGCGGCAGCGCGCTTTTGACATTGGGCACCTACAATGTTACCAGGCGCTGCTCCCGTTTCCAAAAGGAGCTTTCTGCCCATAAGGACTGTCTCTACACAGAAGCAAGACCAAGAACCAAGCAAAGTGGAGTCAAATGCCAATTTACCTCCCTTCCCAGTTTTGCGTACAATTATTACACTTAGGCTAATCTTTGCTCGCTAAACCAGAATTCTCTGCAAACTCTTCCAGTTCCTCTGCAATTCATTCTTCTAAAACAATGAGGACCAGTAACTTTTTTTTTTTTAAAGAGAGAAACAGCCACAGGTTCTTAATTAGATTCAGTGCTGATGTTCAACTGACCAATGCACAAAACAGGGATCTTCCTTCCTTGTAATGGAGAGGAACTTTGTCCTATCTGGACAAACTTAAGTGACCGCTGGCACGGGGAACCCATTGTTGATGCCTTGCTGCCCAATGAAATGCAGCTTGATCTAAAATACGGGAAAGACGATCCCTGCGCCCCATTTGAGGACGTTCTAACCTAACGTAATTTTGATGATTTGTAAACCGCCCAGAGTCCCTTGAGGGAGTTGGGCGGTGAGAAATCAAATCAAATCAAATCAAATCAAATCAAATCAAATCAAATCAAATCAAATCAAATCAAATCAAATCAAATCAAATCAAATCAAATCAAATACTAACTAACCTGGAACAAATACCCACTATCTCAGATGAACAAAAATCCATGCTCACCCACTGTTCTTTTCCTTGTACTGGGCTTAGCGCCAGAGCCCTGGGACGGTTCTGCAACAGAAAGATATCGCAGCTGTTACTGTCGGATGCACACAACCCAAACGCTCATCTTCCTGTCCCCCCCCCCCCCCCAGGCAACTTCTTCAAGGCCCAGGAAAAGACGTGTTCTGCAGCTCTGGGGAACAAATATCAAGCCAAATGCCCAAAGGGTACAGCCTCTTTGGGTATGGGGGGTTATGCCTGGGCACAAATGGTATGTGTTTCTTTACAGACTTGCGACAAAAGCGCAGCGGAGTTAAAGCTACAGAAAGGATTCAGGAGGAAGGGCAGCGAACCACAGCATACACGGAGAGTGAAAAATGAACAAAATTAAAGTGTGATGGTCAGGAGGAAGCTCAGATTGTATTCTGAGTTAGAGGATCTGCCAATGGGGATGCGTTCTATGGCTAAGTTTGGCATGATGCTTAAACCTGGACTATGGGTTAAACTGCGGATTTGAATGAGGCCTTTAACTACATCTTGTTCTAATAAGTAGATTTACTTAATGAGTAATGGAGGAGTAATGGAGGAGGAGGAGGATTTACTAGATGAGCAATGGAGGAGGAGGAAGTAATGGAGGAGGATTTACTAGAAGAGGAAGAGGAAGAATTATTACTTTAATTCCACTATGGCTCTGACTTGCTCGGACCCAGAGGGCAGAGAGTATACAACTTAAAAAAAAACAACTTCTTCTGCTCTCCGGCACAGAAATGGGAAGCGGCAACAGCCACCCCATCTATACAATCTCTGTTTTACTTCTTTTTTTTTAAATAAAGGATAGAAGAGGTTTGCCAGCCAGGGACCGCCAAGATACCGGCCCACGCGGAGGGCAACTGGCTGACCGAGCCGAGCCGGGTACAGCAGTCATAGGTAAAAGCTTTATCTGCGATTTGGGTGTAGGGAGTTGTGCAAATATATTCAGAGTCCGAAGAAACAGGATTGGCACCATTCTGCCCCAAAATTTCTACCCACCGGGCTGAGAGCGGCAGTACAGCTTTAAGGTGAATCCAGCTGGGAAGGAGCCATCAGTGAAAATCCGGATTTCAGCAGGCGCCGAACCGGGAAGTCCACATTCTGAGAGCCATTCCTTTCCTAGGGAGCAAAGCAAATGAGAGAAATTGAACGCAGTGTTGGCTGATTCTCACAAATCCAGAGACTTAACACTGGAAGGGACCCGAACGGTGTCTATCCCAACCCCCTGGTGAAGGAGGAATCTAATCTGAAAAGGCAGGATATAAATCGAATAAATAAAACAATTAGCCTAATGACCTCTCCCACTGCTCTTTCCCCGCCGAATCCAATAAAAATCCTGATTTTATTCTGGTACGAGGATTCCTGCCTTGGGCCAGGGGTTGGACTAAAAAACCTCCAAGGCCCCTTCCAACCTTATGATTCTATGATTTCCAATCCCTGTATAAATCGAAGAACATTTTCACTGTTTCCTCCAGAACCTTGAGGACTAGAGACATTAACAGGCAGGGAGTTCAAAAGGTGCAGAAAAACGGCTGTGATGCGCACAAAGAGAGGAAGGGTACATTCAGTGTGAAGCACAGCCAAGTTGTGGGGTGGGCATAAATTCTGTAAAGACCACCAAAGCCTCTATTTTGCAACAAAGCTATTTTACAAAATGCCTTTCGCTGAAAGTTACACAAAGATGCAAACCTCCATTTCTGATCAAGTCCACTTTTCATCGTCTCCATAGAATCAAACCCCCCAACTTGGTCGGCTTTCAAGCTTCCCTTTGCTTTTCACAAGGGCTAGAAACTTGAGTTCTGAAGGCTGGAGGAAGACCTTCCAAGTTTATTGAACGAATCAGCTTTCGTGTTAGCATTAACGGTGCTCACAGAGTGGCATAAAAGGGGTGATGGGCAGGAAGAGAGGATTCAGGAGGGCAGGTGCCCCGCGTCTCTGGAAAGCTCGCCCCAAGGGCAAACGGTCAGGTGACCCTGTGCTACCTGCAGCCTCCATGGGCTTTTGACTCCTCGAATCTTTGGCGGGCAGCCTCTGTCGAACTTGAGTTTGCCGTTCAGGTTCTAAGTGGAACCCTTCTGCCAAAAGGGAAAAGATCAGACGACAGCATGAGTTCCATTGTGGGCCTCGAATGGTGGCGCAGCTTTGTCGGGGCAGGGCCCCCCGTTTTATGGCAAAGGAGAACCAAGGCCCACAAGAGCGAAGACACAGTTAGGAAGCAGCAGCGTTGACACAAAACACTTACCAAGGCATTTCAGAGATTTTTGCGGCTATGTTCGGGGCACTTGCTAAGGCAAGTGGTGAAGATGATATTCACCCAAATTAAGTTTCTTGCACAAGCCCAGCCAAAGAAGAGCACTGAGGCGCTCCAGCTGGTGAATTACAGCTCCCAGAAGCCCCGAGAGCATGGCCTACAGCAAAGGATACTGGGAGGTGTCACTGAGCAGCATTAGGAAGGCCCCATCTTTAATAGCCGCATAGAAAAAGGGCTTTCTTTACCTGTCTTCTTAGATCAGCTCCAGCGGCTAAGGCTTCTCTTCCTCCCTCAGGGATAGGAAACCTTTGGGAGCCAGTAGGCAGGGAGGAACTTTGAGAGCCTGTCACAAGCGCACTCACAAAATGGATTCCCAGGGCAGGGAGCGTAACTGTTCACAACAAGGTCGGCTGCAGCTGGTCTGAAAACATTCACTCCCCAGGGGGCAGACTTGGAGAGGGGACAGCTTTGGGTGGTAAAGAACATCGGTAGCGAGGAACCGGGTTTCCCGCTGGGGTTCAGCGAGGTTCTGGGTCTGAAAAGGACGCTCTAGGCCAGCCTTTCTCAACTTTTTGACCCTGGAGCAACCCTGGAAATATTTTTCAGGCCTCGGGGAACCCCTGTGCATTCAGGCTCAAATAGAGGCCGGAAGTTACAAAATTATTATATTTGTTTCACGGGGGTAGGCCTGTATAGACGCATTAACAGTGTTCTGAAACTAAAAATAAAGAATGAAACTTACCTCCTTAACGTGAAGTTGCCCAAATTTGAAATAATTTTTAAAATAAACCGTGATCTCCCAGGGAACCCCTAGGGACCTCTCGCGGAACCCGAGGGTGCCACGCAACCCAGGCTGAGAAACCCTGCTCTAGCCGGCTGCCATCGTCTTCGTGACCCAGCACTCACCGCAGCGCACTTTGACGGGCCCCCGCTTCCGGCTCACCGGCTGCTCCTCCGAATCGAGGAGGACTTCGATCTCGGCAGGCCGCTTGTTCTCGCTGGGACTGCCTGGGGTGGGAAGGGCCAGACAGCGAATCAGGAGCCGCGAGCGCAGGACCAGGCCGTCCGCGGCAGGAGACGCGCCTCTTCGGCGGTTCCGGCCGGCGTGGGTAACGCAACAAGGACGGCAGAGCGGGGACCGGCTTACCTGCCGAGGAAGTCGGCGACTCTACTTGGGGAAGTACCGCCCCTTCGCTCCAGCCCTCCAGGATGTTGCGCTTCTCTTCCAGGCTGAAGTCCAGCGAGTGGGCATGCTGCTGCAGAATGTGCTGACGGGCCGCCGCGGGGCCAGAAGCGGCCAAGACGCCGCCGCATACCATGCATACCGGCCGCCCGTGATCCGAACTCTCGGCTATCAAGTATTCCTGCTTCCAGGAGATTCCAGGCTCTTCCTGGCCAGCTGGGGTAGCAGACTCTGAAACTGGATGTTCCTCTGGGGAGAAATGGGGCTTTCATGAAAAAGAAGCCTGATTCCATACCCAGAGAGAGGTCTACAACCCACATTCCTTCTCTAAGCATTAGAACAGTGTTTCTCAACCGTGGCAACTTTAAGACGTGTGGACTTCAACTCCCAGAATCCCCCAGCCAGCCATGCTGGCTGGGGAATTCTGGGAGTTGAAGTCCACACATCTTAAAGTTGCCACGGTTGAGAAACACTGCATTAGAAGATACTCAGTTGTTTTAGGGATGGGACAGAGATTGTCTCATCTAACTTAGTTTGAATGCTTCAGGTGGCAATGAAAGTTTAAGCTGGAGATGGGCGGCCTGTAATTGCAGAAACGCTTGCCTTGCGGGAAACGTTCCCCACCTTTATCCACAGGGTTGACGCGTGGCCCATCCTGCTTCACCGAGGGACAGGCGAGGAGCCGAGAATCAGCAGCAGATTTCTCCTTCTCCTTGAAGCGTGAGATGGCCGAAGAGACGTCGGTGTAGTCCGCCAGGGGGGTCTCTGCCTTCAGCGCCATGAGAGATTTGGAGGTAGCAGAGTGGGCACCCCAAATCCCGACTGTGGAAGAATCAGAAATATCACTCATCAAAGGGGAAAGGAAGTACTCCACCGCTGCCAACTATTCTTTCCCTTACCAGGGAAAAACACACCAACAGCATGCAAACATCACAGCAGGGGAAGCACCTGGACGATCTTCGCCAATCCAGGGAAGCTAAGCAGAGCTGGGCTTGGTTAATACTTGGATGGGAGACTGCTAGGAAGTTGAAAAAACTTCCCAGAAGGAGGCAAATCACTTCTGTGTCATTTCCATTGCATGGACATATAACGTAGTCAACAAGAGATATGCTTGAGGAAGACTGTCTTTACACACACACTAAGGTGCCTGTATACCAAGTCGGATATCACCTATTTTAAATTTAAATTAAGGTATCACAATTAAGTCTCCTTCCTGACACTGAGATCTCTTTTAGAGCTGTTTCACCCCCCAGTAAGCCACAGTTTGTTGAAACCCAGCTGATAATAGGCCACAAATCATTGGGTTCACACCCTGTGCCAAGCCATAGGTAAAGGTAAAGGTTCCCCCCGCACATCTGTGCAGTCGTGTCCGACTCCAGGGGCCGGTGCTCATCTCCGTTTGTTAGCCGAAGAGTCAGCGCTGTCCGAAGACGCTTCCAGTGTCATGCACGCGGAACGCTGTTACCTTCCCACCGAAGTGGTACCTATTCATCTACTTGCATTTGCATGCTTTCGAATTGCTAGGTTGGCAAGAGCTGGGGCGAGTGCAGGAGCTCACTCCGTCACGTGGGGCTAGGGATTCGAACCTCCGAACTTGCAACCTTCAGATCGACAAGCCTGGCGTCTTACCCGCTGAGCCACCACGGCCCTCGTGCACCAAGTTTTGTACACGGGCCTACCCCAGCATGTACTCAAGAAAGCTTCCAGTCATTAAACAGGTCTGCTTTTCCCCAACCCGCTGTTCTTTAGCGGTTGGACTACAGCACCCCTAGTCACCACTTGTGCCGGCAGAGCATGATGGGACTCAGTGCCCAAACTGTGCAGAAGACTCCAGGTTGAGAAAGGCTCTCTCATTCTAAGAGGAGTAATGATTTTGGAATTCCCCCAAGTACACACATCTCACAGATAAAGAAGCTTTATTTATTTAATATAGAAATTAAGAGGGGAAGGATCAATGAGGGCCGAGCGAAATAAGCAGAACCAGGGTTTGCAATAACAACAACAAAACAGTCTTGCAGTATTGCTTTGAAACGAGCCACCGATTTTTGCTTTTTTTTTCTTCCACGAGCCATCAATTTTTGCTTTTTTCCTCCCTTTTACATTCCTCAACCTCAAAGGTATGTGCTTATCTTGAAGAGACAAAGGCGGCTTTGTATTTTCAGCATGGAAACTAAAGTGGAAGAAATGAAGTGAAACCGAACCTGCACTATACAAGATACGGAGGAGGGGGAAGAGAGGGAGGCCAGCTGGGCATTTATTTATTCATTCAAACAATTTATACCGCCGCCCCTCTCAACAAGGACTCTCCATGCTGTGTATTTTTTCCTACGATGGTCTGAAGGAATGCGAGGGCAGTGCTGTTAACTAACTGGAGTGGAAGCTGCAGAGGGAGAGCGTGCTCGAAGAAACCCATCAACTGTGTTCATACAACACACGAAAGCCAAACCACAGTTGTTGCGTTCCTTACACATCTAGTGCTCCAGACAAAGAAACCATTTTACAGCTTCCTCTGACAGCAGGGTTCACCCAGCCTGCGAAGACCATGGCAAGGTTGGCCCAACTCACTGGACCACACACCACCCAACCCCATTTTAGCCTGCTGTAATGTACGGTGAGAATCCAATTATCCCTGCTCTTCTTGAGGATTATGATGTTTTTTTTAAAAATCAAGTAAAAGAGCCCCATTTCTCATCACTGTTTTCTCATGCAGGATTTTTTCTTTAGAATAAATAAAAGAAGCGTCCTCCACTGAAAGGTTAAAAATAATTGAAACGCAAAATATTTTAATTGTGTCTATCGTACACAGAGCATTCCAAACTTTTCATGTTGGTGACACACTTTTTAGACATGCATCATTTCGCAACACACTCTTACAGCAGGGCACAAGGCAGGCACTAGGACCTGCGCGGAATCACAGCAGGTTTGGTGGCAGCAGGGCACAAGGCAGGCACTGGGACCTGCGCGGAATCACAGCAGGTTTGGAGGCAGCCAGGCACAAGGCAGGCACTAGGACCTGCGCGGAATCACAGCAGGTTTGGAGGCAGCCAGGCACAAGGCAGGCACTAGGACCTGTGCGGAATCACAGCAGGTTTGGAAGCAGCCAGGCACAAGGCAGGCACTGGGACCTGCGTGGAATCCTGGCAGGGCAGGTTTGGAGGCAGCCAGGCACAAGGCAGGCACTAGGACCTGCGCGGAATCACAGCAGGTTTGGAGGCAGCCAGGCACAAGGCAGGCACTAGGACCTGTGCGGAATCACAGCAGGTTTGGAAGCAGCCAGGCACAAGGCAGGCACTGGGACCTGCGTGGAATCCTGGCAGGGCAGGTTTGGAGGCAGCCAGGCACAAGGCAGGCACTAGGACCTGCGCGGAATCACAGCAGGTTTGGAGGCAGCAAAGCACAAGGCAGGCACAAGGACAGACGGACACACTAACGTGTCCCGACACACAGTTTGGAAAGCTCTGATCGTACGGATCCCAGTTGGAGGGCAACAACGTGGGTCAAACTTTGGCATAAGTAGTCCAATATGTGACAGAAGGGACCCTCATGGAATTCGGAAGTGGTCCGCCGTTGTTTTCTTCCAAGGATTTTCTACTTCCTAGTCCAGGGTTTCTCAACCAGGGTTCCGTGGAACCCTCAGGTTCTGCGAGAGATCACTAGCAGTTCAAATTGGGGCAACCGCATTAAAGAGGTAAGTTTTGTTCTTTATTTTTAGTTTAAGAACACTGTTAATGCATCTATACAGGCCTACTCATGAAACGAATATAATAAATTTGTAACTTCTGACCTATATTTGAGCCTGAATGTGCAGGGGTTCCCGGAGGCCAGAAAAATATTTCAAGGGTTCCTCCAGGGTCAAAAAGTTGAGAAAGGCTGGGGGGAACTAATCTAACCAACAATCCTTGGATTTCTGAGAGGTCTCCCATCCAAGCTCTAAACAGCTTGACCCCACTTAGTTTTTGAACTGAGACCTGGTCGGCCGGGTGCCACCACTTGCTGAGAGTTTAGCAGCAACTCGTGAATTCAGACCTTCTTACCTGCTGCAGAGGCCTCCTTGGATGACCAGAAAGACTTAGCACCAGAAACCACTCAGTGCTGACTAAACAGAGGAAATTAAGCAAAATCAGAGAGAAAAAAAGATGATTTAATTAGTTGCCCACCCCTCGAGGACAAAAAATCCTAAAGGGAAGCTTATTTTGTCAATAAAGACAGAAGAATTTCACTTATTGCCTCCGAGAAAGGAACCTTTTGCTCAAAACACATGCACAGCATAGCAACCTAATCTCCCCAGATTCCTTTTCTTTCAACAAGTTTTTAAATTCTTTTTCTCCCCAGTCCCAGCGGTCAAAACCTGTTCATACACACACCCTCCCTCCCTTCAGCCCTCGTTTTCTACTTTCCCCTGGATTCCAAATCACTGAATCACAAATTCTCTGCCACCCCCTGCCAAAAAAACACCCACCCATGTACCACCAGATAGTGGTTTTTCCGGCCCTCTCTCTCTCTCTCACCCTGGGCTCCATTCGGATTCCTTTCTGGAGCTTTTAAGCAGCCAGGCCAATGAATCTCCAGTTTTACTTTTCAGCTTGGATTCTCACTAAGTCCCCTAAACATGTGACACCACCCCCAGGTGAATATTCAGGCTTTTCCCCCCCGCCATTTTGCCTCCCCCCAATCCCCAACCTTTTCCTACATCTTTTAAAAGTCGTTTTCCAGATTCCAGCATCTCCCCCTGCCCACCCCTCCAGATCCACCTGAGGACACTTTTCCACACCCCATGGAAGAGGGAATGAGCCAGCCCCCTCCCCCAAAGCCAAGGGGCTGCTTTAATGTGGGTGCCCCCCCTTCCCCCCCCCCCGTGCATCTGGATGGGGAAAAGACCAGCCCTACAAGGAACCTGTGAGGGATACCCTCGCCCCCCCTCAACCAACCAGGTGATTTTGCACCTGCATGGAATTGCCCCCCCACCCCCCTTGCAAGGCCAGAGGAGGAGAAGCTCCAGTTTTTCGTTGGGTGGGGGTGAATTTAGAGAGGGGGGGGAGGGCAACAGGTATGTATGAGGTGGGAGGGTAGGGGGATGCAACAAGCAGTTTTAAGTTCCCCACCTGTAAATTGGGGGGGAGATACCCGCCCCTTCTTCAACCCTGGGGGGTTGCTCTCAGGGGGGGAGATTAAAAAGCCCCTTCCTCCCTCCAAAGGCCTGTTTGAACCCACTCCTGGGTGTGTGGGGGGCTACCTCAGCCCCCCCCTTTCTCAGGTGAGCAAAGGGGGGGTTAATACCAGCCCCCTCCCCCGGGGGAGCAGAGGCCCCTCCCCCACTCAGGGGGGCTCCTGGGGGCTCCCCCAGGCTTTTCCCCGACCCCCAGGTGGTGGTGGGGCAGGGGGCCGGAGACCCCGCCCCCCCATCCCGAGAGCTCCCACCTGGCCGCGCAGCTGCTGGGCCTCCTCGACGCTTCTGCGGCTGCGGCCCCCGCCGCGCATCATAGAGCATGGCGGCTCCCAGCTACGTAGAGCGGCCGCACTCGGCCAGACCACTCCCGCTCCCCGGCTGCTCTATGGTCCCATTGTCCGAAGGGCCTTCCCCTCCCTAAGACGTAGCCAAAACTTCCGGCGAGAGCGGCGAGTGTCATGTGCCGATCTACCCTTTCGCATCTTTATGGTAGCGGCCCACGGAGTTAAGACAGCGCAGGGGAAAGAAGGGAACGCACTTCCGTTTAAAGCTATAGTACGGGCTACTCTCCTTTGCTCTTGGCTCTATGTTCGCTGCCTGGTCGGTTAACCAATCGCCAGCCGCGCGGTAGCTCGCTTCCCCGCCCCCTCGCCTGGCGCGAGGCCAATCGGCGTCAAGGGACCGGTTGGGCGGCATGGACGAGAGCGGCTAGAGAGGCTGGAGCGGCTGCCATCTTTTGGGAAAGAGGTGGAACTGCAGGGTAAAAGAGAGACCTGGTAGTAAAAGGAAGCAAATCAGCAAAGGAGGTCAAAAGTGGTGAACTCCCGTCCCTACCCCTGTTTTGCAAAGAGAAGCCCCTGTTTTTTGGGGGGTGGGGGGAGGAAACAATGCAATGACATACAGAAAGCA
Organism: Charina bottae; assembly: GCA_023362775.1. NCBI lineage: Eukaryota > Metazoa > Chordata > Lepidosauria > Squamata > Charinaidae > Charina > Charina bottae. The sequence continues at coordinate 6,384,312 of JALMGJ010000026.1, read as the reverse complement.
AAGAGCCCGCCCCCGTTTCTACCTGCCTCCTAGTGGCTGCTCCTTGCAGGTAGGCTGCCCCTGCACAGGGAGGTTCTGACTCGATCGTCCAAAGATGGAGGTATATTTGTCTGCACGACTGGCCTTGAGCCTTGAGCCCCCAGAAGCCAGCGATCCCACGACTGAACCAGCTGTTTCAACTGCGGGTCTGTGGGCCATCCCGAAGTTAATTCCGGGAAGGGGCTCCAAGGGGTTGCCAGGCCTCTTTCGTGCCTGAGCTCCTCTGCCTTTTTGACAGCGTGCCTCGAGGGAGCTTCTCCCCAGCATTGCAACCCCGTGAGCTTCACCGGTCGAACTTCGGCCCCCTTGGCCAGCCATCAGAGAGGAAAGGAAAAACCCGCCCTAGCGGCAGGGGGAAGGCAGACGTGGCCCCCTGGGCTGGGCCGCTGGTCGCTGGGGGGACCCAGCAGTCTCACCTCCCGCAACGTCCATCCACCCCCCACCCGTCCAGGACTTGCAAATCGGGTGGCACCCGGACCCAGCCTCCCCGGCGGCTGTGCTGCATGGGGAACATGGGCATTGTAGTCTCTCTGTCCCGTTGGATATGGCCCTTGCCCAGGAGGCCTGCCTCGCTTTACCCCCCGCCGCGAGAGGGTTAGGGTTCCAGGAACTGGGCGCGTGCATGTCTGGGCGCGTGCACGCGTCTCAATTCCCTCTCCAGCCAGGCAACGAGTGGGTGGGTACGCCTGGGGGTGGGGGGGCAGGGGCCACATCCTGCATCTTTCCTCCGGTAGGAAAGGGCGATCAGCACAATCGTGCAAGAAAAATAGGGGGTATACACACACACACACACACCCGCACGCATATAGACACAGTTTAGGAGAAGGAAGAGGAGGGGGGTTTCAAGGCCGTGCAAACCATTTATTTTTTTCATTTGATTCCCTCTCCCCCCCCCGTTCCTCTTCTCCCCTTCTTCCTCCTTCTCCCCACCCCCGCTGCAGAAATAGGCTGCGTCCCCTTTAAATTTACCCAGGAGCCTTTAAAGGAGCCCCAGGGGCCCCGGGGGGAAAGGTTTCCCCACCCTGGCTAGCCGGAGCCTGCTCGCTCGCTCCCTCGGCCGCAGGCGGGAAGGGGGCCCTTTTTGCAAAGCGCGCAGCTCTCGTTGCAATTATTGGGAGTATCGATCGGAGATACGGAATTGTTATTATTATTATTATTATTATTTGGGGGGGGGAGACTGTGAATTGCATGCAATTGCAACGGATCGAGGAAGAGAGCGATCCGGAGAAGCCAGGGAGGGATCGATCGGGGCAAAGTGGGGGGGGGGGGATGGATGCCTGAAAAGAGAGGCGGACGGACCGAAGGAGCGGGCATGGAGTCCCCGCACCTCTTCATCAAACAGGAGCCCCTGGATGCAGGTGAGAACAAAAGGGCCTGCAAACGTAGCCCTCCCCCCCCGCCCCAATTTCTCCATCCACGCCACCTGCTGGCCCCGGCTGCATGGAAAGTGCCCCCCTCCGCCCCCCGCCCCCGCCCATCTTCCTGCCCCGTCATCCCCCCCTGGAGGAAGGGCGCTCCATTCAAAGGCAGCCGCGTTGCAACTGTGAAAGAGCAGCTCGCGTGCCTGAAACCTTTGGGGAAGGAGGGAGTTGCAGGATGTGGAGGGGGTGGCCGCCCAGGGTGCCCCCTTCCCAGAAAAGGGATGAGAGGGAGGGAGGGAGCCACAACAACAACAAAAATAAGTTGTTCCCCCCTCCCCAGGGCTTCTTAACCTGGCCAATCCATCTGCAGGCTGGCTGTGGGTCTGGTGCACCTTTCCCCATCCCGGGACCTTCTTCAAGGAAGGGAGCCCCGTCTGCTTTCCCCCTCCCTCTTCCAGCTCCAGATCCCCAACTTACTCAAACTTCTGCCTTTCCCAGCCGGGTTATGCCAGCATTCGGTGGGTGTCTTCCTTGCTGTCAAAATGCAGGCTTGGGGGCTTTTGTCACCAAGCGTGTTCCCCCTCTTGCTTTCTTCTCCCCTGGGCATTGCAGGGTAAGTGCCTCCATCAGCCGGGGGTCTGTCGCCTCTTAAAAAAAAGCAGCTCTTCTTTCCTTCCTCCTATCTCAGGGCCTGCTTCCTGGTCTTAAGAGGAAGGTGCAGGAGACCTCTGCATGTAGGCTGCAGCTTAGCTTTTTAAATAGTCTGGGCAAAGAAGCATCGCTACAGTGGGGCGGTGGCCTTGTTATCCTGGCCAATGCCTGTCCTTTGGCATCGTCCAACTGAAAGTCCTCCAGTCCTAACCTTTGCCCCCTTTCTCAAAGGAGCCCCTTTCTTGCTGAAAGGACTTTCTGGACTCTCGTGTGCCAGATGGCCTTTGCTGTGAAGAACTGATGACCACTTCTTCTCTTCCTTCTCCTTCCTCCTCCACCATCAGCTCCTCCTCTTTCATCATCATCATCTCCTCCATCATCTTCACAAACTTCTTCTCTTCCTTCCCCCCCCTTTCCCTCCTCCTCCATCATCATTCTTTTCTTCCTTCTTGTTACTCTTCCATCATCATAGTCATCACCCCACTTCTTTTCCTTCTCCTTTCTCTTTATCACCATCTCTTCCTCCTCCATCATCATCTCCTCCTCCTCCTCCTTCTCTTCCTTCTCCTTCCTCTTCATCACCATCTCTTCCTCCTCCATCATCATCTCCTCCTCCTCCTTCTCTTCCTTCTCCTTCCTCTTCATCACCATCTCTTCCTCCTCCATCATCATCTCCTCCTCCTTCTCTTCCTTCTCCTTCCTCCTCCATCATCAGCTCCTCCTCCTCCTCCTTCCTCTTTCATCATCATCATCTCCTCCATCATCTTCACAAACTTCTTCTCTTCCTTCTCCCCCCTTTCCCTCCTCCATCATCATTCTTTTCTTCCTTCTTGTTACTCTTCCATCATCATAATCATCACCCCACTTCTCTTCCTTCTCCTTCCTCTTCATCACCATCTCTTCCTCCTCCATCATCATCTCCTCCTCCTCCTTCTCTTCCTTCTCCTTCCTCTTCATCACCATCTCTTCCTCCTCCATCATCATCTCCTCCTCCTCCTTCTCTTCCTTCTCCTTCCTCTTCATCACCATCTCTTCCTCCTCCATCATCATCTCCTCCTCCTCCTCCTCTTCCTTCTCCTCCCTCTCCCTCCTCCTCCCCTCCCCATGAAGAAGTCCTTTGCTACATCAGTCTAAATTTCCATCTCGCCTTGTTTGCACCGATGGATTGCTAGGTCTTCCAGAGATATGAAATGTAGAGGTCGACTGCCTCTCTCTTTGGAAGCCCCCTTTCGCTGCTTCAGGACCCACTTTCTCCACCACCCTTGCATTGCTCCATTTGGGTATCTTTTTTCGCTATTTCCGGTGTTGTTACCTAGTCAAGAGGGGCGTGGTGGCTCAGCGGGTAAGACGCCAGGCTTGTCAATCGGAAGATCGCAAGTTCGGAGGTTCGAGATCCAAGCGCCGCGTGACGGAGTGATCTCGCGCACCAGCCCCAGCTCTTGCCAACCTAGCAATTCGAAAGCATGCAAATGCAAGTAGATGAATAGGTACCACTTCGGTGGGTAGGTAACAGCGTTCCGTGTGTGTCATGCCGGCCACGTGACCGCGGAAGCGTCTTCGGACAACGCTGGCTCTTCGGCTAACAAACGGAGATGAGCACCGGCCCCTAGAGTCGGACACGACTGCACAAATGTGCGGGGGGAACCTTTACCTTTACTACCTAGTCAAAACGGTACCACCCATGCACAAGAGAGGGGGATCAGAAAGCCTGGGGACTCAAGGTTTGTAGAACTATGAATAACAACGACTAAGAGTGGGGGAAATGCCACAGAAAGCTGAGAGACAAGCTTTGGACATGAAGGTGCGGAGAGAACGAGGAATGGAATAGCATCTCGTACAGGGGCACTATGGTGTACAGAATCTCATAGACCACTCTTCACTATCTCATGTTAAGAACATAGGAATGTAAGCTGTGCCCTGCTGGATCGAACCTCTGGCCCCTCCAGTCCAGTGGTCTGTTCTCCCAATGACCAACCAACTGCCCAAGGAAGCCCACCTCTCCCCCAGCAGATGGCCTTCAGAGGCCACCCCATGGCCATCAACACTAATGGCCCTTGATCCCCAGGAGTTCCATGAATCAGTCCAACGTTCTCTGAAGCCAGCTCTACCTCTTCTGGTAGCAAATCCCATAACCGAATGAGTAAATCTGAGCCTTTGTATCTCTCCAGGAGACTCCATGTTCCCGGAAGGGGCCTCCGACTCCCAGAACAGTGGTGAGTCGAGCTCCGGACGTCTCCTGCGCCCCTCCGGGAACGGCTTGCTACGAGGGATTGCCAAAAAGGATCCTGTGGCACTCTTGGCCGGAGGACGCAAATACTCGGACCATTGCGAAGCGCGAGCATCGAGACCGGGCAAAAGCCGGATTCCCGGGCGGGACCACCGGCGGTATTACCACGAGCACTGGCGGGCCGAATACCTGATGGACTTCAACGCGGCGCGGCACGGCATGATCTGCATGGTGTGCGGGAGCTCCCTGGCCACTCTCAAGCTGAGCACCATCAAGAGGCATATTCGGCAGAAGCACCCTTACTCTCTCGCTTGGAGCGCCCATGAGAAAGAGGTCATAATGAACAGCTGGGATGCTCATCTGGGCCTCGAAGTGGAGACTGATGGGGCCCGGGACTCTGCCAAAAGATCTGGGGCCTCCCCAGGGGATCACGGTAGGCCGGCCAAAATTCGGGGCAGGTTTCAGGCTGGCGGATTTGGTTTGGGTTTTGACCAGGACGCCCCGAAGTCCATTCATTGGAGTTTAATGCAGAAGGCACATATCTATTGGTGACGTTCTCATGTTGGATGTCTATCAATCTAATTTCTAATATTTATCTATCTAATATCTATCTAGAGAGTCAGTTTGGTGTAGTGGTTAAGGCACCAGGCTAGAAACCGGGAGACTGTGAGTTCTACTCCTGCCTTAGGCACAAAGCCAGCTGGGTGACTTAGGCCAGCCACACTCTCTCAGCTCTAGGAAGGAAGCAATGGCAAACCACTTCTGAAAAACCTTGCCAAGAAAACTGCAGGGACTGGTCCAGGCAGTCCCCAGAGGCAAGACTGACTCGAAAGCACGCAAACAATATCTATCTAATTTCATCTATCTATTTTCTATCTATCTATCTATCTATCTATCTATCTATCTATCTATCTATCATCTATCTATCTATCTATCTATCTATCTATCTATCTATCATCTATCTATCTATCTATCTATCTATCTATCTATCTATCTATTTTCTATCTATCATCTATCTATCTATCTATCTATCTATCTATCTATCATCTATCTATCTATCTATCTATCTATCTATCTATCTATTTTCTATCTATCATCTATCTATCTATCTATCTATCTATCTATCTATCATCTATCTATCTATCTATCTATCTATCTATTTTCTATCTATCATCTATCTATCTATCTATCTATCTATCATCTATCTATCTATCTATCTATCTATCTATCTATCTATCATCTATCTATCTATCTATCATCTATCTATCTATCTATCTATCTATCTATCTATTTTCTATCTATCGTCTATCTATCTATCTATCTATCTATCTATCTATCTATCATCTATCTATCTATCTATCTATCTATCTATCTATCTATCTATCTATCTATTTTCTATCTATCATCTATCTATCTATCATCTATCTATCTATCTATCTATCTATCATCTATCTATCTATCTATCTATCTATCTATCTATCTATCTATTTTCTATCTATCATCTATCTATCTATCTATCTATCTATCTATCATCTATCTATCTATCTATCTATCTATCTATCTATCTATCTATTTTCTATCTATCATCTATCTATCTATCTATCTATCATCTATCTATCTATCTATCTATCTATCTATCTATCTATCATCTATCTATCTATCTATCTATCTATCTATCTATCTATCTATCATCTATCTATCTATCTATCTATCTATCTATCTATCTATCTATTTTCTATCTATCATCTATCTATCTATCTATCTATCTATCTATCTATCTATCTATCTATCTATTTTCTATCTATTTTCTATCTATCATCTATCTATCTATCTATCTATCTATCTATCTATCTATCTATCTATCTATTTTCTATCTATCATCTATCTATCTATCTATCTATCTATCTATCTATCTATCTATCTATCTATCTATCTATCATCTACTTTCCATCTATCTAAATTCTCTCTCTCTTTTTTTCTCTCTAGCTCTCAAATTTCTAGGCCTAACTCCATGTCTCCGGGTGGCTAACATCAGAAAACAGTAAAAAAACAAACAAACACAAAATAAAACCCCAGAGACAGTATCATTTAGAGGGAGATGAATTTTTTAAAATCATGGTTTCTTGAACAAGCTGTTGTTTGCTTGCTTTTATTTTAATTCATTTAGCCACTAAATGGCTAAATTTAGTGACTAGCCACTTAGTCAGCCACTACTGGCCCAATTCGCCAGTTCTGCCCAGCAGTAATCCATGGTTTTCATACCTCAATGGCTAGGTGCACGCTTTTTCCTGCACCCAAAAACGAACAAACAAAACTGCATGTTGATTTAGTGCGGTGAGTGAACCAAGCATTGACGTATCGTAGCTCCAGACTTGTAACGTGCTTCGAGTCCAACCGGATTGAGGCAGTGTATAAAGGTCAAAAATGAAAAAAAAAACCCAACCAATAGGAAGATGGCATTTGCCAACATAACAGGCCCATAAGATTACAAGAATGGCCGTTCTCTTGTTTGTTATAACATCATTCTCTGCTGGATTGTATCTTCCAGCAAAATTCTTAATAAAATGCATGTATGCAGAATTTGAGGGGCGTGGTGGCTCAGCGGGTAAGACGCCAGGCTTGTTGATTGGAAGATCGCAAGTTTGGAGGTTCGAATCCCTAGCCCTGTGTGCGGAGTGAGCTCCCGCACTCGCCCCAGCTCTTGCCAACCTAGCAATTCGAAAGCATGGAAGTAGATGAATAGGTACCACTTCAGTGGGAAGGTAACAGCGTTCCGCGCGCGTCATGCGGCCACATGACCGTGGAAGTGTCTTCGGACAACGCTGGCTCTTCGGCTAACAAACGGAGATGAGCACCGGCCCCTAGAGTCGGACACGACTGCACAAATGTGCGGGGGGAACCTTTACTTTTTTAGTATGCAGAATTTAAGAGGCCATGCATTGAATACTGCATATAACTGATCTTCCCAGGTTCATTTACATGTAACTTGAGATGTGGCCGTCCTTCCTTCCTTCCTTCCTTCCTTCCTTCCTTCCTTCCTTCCTTCCTTCCTTCCTTCCTTCCATCCATCCATCCATCCATCCATCCATCCATCCATCCATCCATCCATCCATCTCCCCTTTCCCTCCAATCCTTCCTTCCTCCCTCCCTCCCCCTCTCTCTCCTCCCTCCCTCCCTCCCTTCCATCCATCCATCCATCCATCCATCCATCCATCCATCCATCTCCCCTTTCCCTCCAATCCTTCCTCCCTCCCTCCCCCCCTCTCTCCTCCCTCCCTTCCTTCCTGTTGCTAGGAACTTAGGGGTAAATTCCAAAGTAGCTTCTGCCTACACCATTTCCTTAATCTTCCCCAAACAGAATTGCTGGCTAACGTTACCACTGTGGTTTAGGCCCATAAGCATTTTAAGAGGAGGAGGACAGAAAAGGCAGCAGAACCCCAAAATGATATTGTGCCGGTCTTAATGGGAAGCCGTTGAGAGAAGAGGCTAAACGCATGGTGAGGCGGGATGAACTGGGATTATCTCTGAAAGAGAGTATAGTGGGCACGCCTGGGGGAGTGGGTCTTCCTGGGGGGTTGTTGTTCACCTTTCAGCCTGATGTACCTGAAGGTGGAAATAGCCCCGTTCAAATCACAGGCGTCCAGTGGGGACCGCCGTATGTCTGAACTGTAAGTCGTAGGGCGGAACCTGCATTTTCAGAGTAGCTCCAGATGTGCAGCAACAGCTGGGACAGCAAAAAAACTTCCGTTCCTAGAGAGCAACAACAGCAGCCGTTAATATATTGAAATAACATATATTTTTTTAATGAGAAAGAAGTGTGTCCCCGTAGGGTTTCAGGTGGGTCCTAGGTTAGGAAAAATGGAAAACCACTGCTCTAACTTGTCTGGCCGGTTCTGATCTAACTGTTCCTCTGTATCTTCCTAAGCGGTTTAAACGCCAGCCAACAAGGGGTTTTCGGCACGTCCCATTTCAGTCCTAGACGCTCCAGCTGAGTGCCAAGATAGGTTTCTTATTTTTAAAAACAACAACCCTGAACTCAGATTTTTAGAATAAAACAATTCTTAAAGACAGGTACCTTAGGATTGGGCGTGCTTCCACCCGTGCTGTGCAAGCGTCAAAGTTAATTCCCCGTGTCAGAGGGCAAACTTTGTTTCATTGCTGACGTAAGGACTAGAAATCTAACTTCAAGATGGGGCGAAAACAGCATTCCCCAGATGCTGAATTCTATGTTGATGTTTCGAAAAGTAATTTTTTTTTTTAATCCATTCAATCGTGTCCGATTCTTGGAGACTGCCTGGACAAGTCCCTGCAGTTTTCTTGGCAAGGTTTTTCGGAAGTGGTTTGCCATTGCCTCCTTCCTAGGGCTGAGAGAGGGTGACTGGCCCAAGGTCACCCAGCCGGCTTTCATGCCTAAGGTGGGACTAGAACTCACAGACTCCTGGTTTGCCATTGCCTCCTTCCTAGGGCTGAGAGAGGGTGACTGGCCCAAGGTCACCCAGCTGGCTTCGTGCCCAAGGCGGGACTAGAACTCACAGCCTCCCAGTTTCTAGCCCGGTTCCTTAACCACGACACCAAACTGGCTCAAAAGTAAATTAAACAAAATTAAAATTAAGTTTCGTGGTGGCTACTGTAGTACAAAGCGGTTTCTTCTAAGTTTATTCCCATAAAATGTGGTGTGATCAGCTGGACTGAGAGAGTCCCCTAGGGGGCTGTGGGGTCAAGCAGGAACCCGAATATTTTCCATCCAAATCCAAGAGTTTAATTGTTGCCCTAGATCAGGGTTTCTCAACCAGGGTTCCATGGCACCCTGGGGTTCCGCGAAAGGTCACTAGCGGTTCCCTGGGAGATCATGATTTATTTAAAAAATTATTTCAATTTGGGGCCACTTCCCATTAAAGAGGTCAGTTTCATTCTTTATTTTTATTTTAAGAACACTGTTGATGCATATATACAGGCCTACACGTGAAATGAATAGAATAACTTGGTAACTTCTGGCCTATATTGGAGCCTTAATAGGCAGGGGTTCCCCGAGGCCTGAAAAACATTTCAAGGGTTCCTCCAGGGTCAAAAGGTGGAGAAAAGCTGCCCTGGACTGTTGGAGAATGGAAAAGATTTACCTGGGTTTGCCCCGTCTTGCTTCCACGCAGGCGAGCTCTCGCTGGATGAAGGTCGCCGGAGACGCCGCGGCCCGGGTCCCCTTCCCTCCCGCGGGGGACGTCGGCCGTCCAGCCTGGCCTTGAAATCTTCCTCAGAGGGAGAATCTCAGAGCCTGGAGCAGTATTTGAAACAATCGCTGCAGAGCTGGTTCCAGTCCGAGTTCCTGATGGACTACGATCCCCACGGCAACCGTCTCTTCTGTATGATGTGCGGCTCCTCCCTGCCCAGCCTCAATCTGGACGATATCAAGCGCCACGTGATGGATGCCCATCCTACCTCCCTTGGCTTCAGCCCTGCCGAGAAGGGGGCCATCCTGGAGGCGTGGAACTCCCGTGCGTTGGTGCTGGCGGCCGAGGGGAGAAATGCAGAGGACGCAGCCATGGGTGAGACAGAAGTGGGGACAGGGCAGAACCAGCGCACCCCAGGCTTGCCCGTTGCTCCTGCAAAGCCCGTAAAATCTATTTTGAAATCAAACGGAGCGGCTGTTTTGCTTGGCCTAAGTGCCTGGGTTCACGTTTTTTGCTAAGTTTTTTTTTTTAGATTCTTTATCCCACATTATTTTCTATAACTCACTCAAGGCGGGGAACATACATAATACGCCTTCCTCCTCCTATTTTCCCCGCAACAACAAACCTGTGAGGTGGCTTGGGCTGAGAGGGAGGGACTGGCCCAAGGTCACCCAGCCGGCTTTCATGCCTAAGGCGGGGCTAGAACTCTCAGTCTCCTGGTTTGCCATTGGCTCCGTCCTAGGGCTGAGAGAGAGTGACTGGCCCAGGGTCACCCAGCCGGCTTTCATGCCTCAGGTGGGACTAGAACTCTGTCTCCCGGTTTGCCATTGGCTCCTTTCTAGGGCTGAGAGAGAGGGACTGGCCCAAGGTCACCCAGCCGGCTTTCGTGCCTAAGGCGGGACTAGAACTCTCTGTCTCCTGGTTTGCCATTGGCTCCTTCCTAGGGCTGAGAGAGAGGGACTGGCCCAAGGTCACCCAGCCGGCTTTCATGCCTAAGGCGGGACTAGAACTCTCTGTCTCCTGGTTTGCCATTGGCTCCTTCCTAGGGCTGAGAGAGAGGGACTGGCCCAAGGTCACCCAGCCGGCTTTCATGCCTAAGGCGGGACTAGAACTCTCTGTCTCCTGGTTTGCCATTGGCTCCTTCCTAGGGCTGAGAGAGAGGGACTGGCCCAAGGTCACCCAGCCGGCTTTCAGGCGGGACTACAACTCTCCGTCTCCTGGTTTCTAGCCTGGTGGCTTATCCGCTAGGAAAATGCACCTTGGGGATAGGGATAGTGTCAGAGCAGGAGCGGATGGAGCTCCTTAGACACCAGTGATCCTTAGGCTGTATAGTAAATAGACACTCACACAGAGATTATATAAAATAGCCTATTTACTTTATATACATACTTATTTACAGATCACTTCCACACGGGTAACAAATGATACACCAGCGATACAGCATACGAGAGGTAGAATGAGAAGAAAGAATACAGAATTCATCAGCTTATATATACAAACTGACCAATCACAGTATAGGTCACTCTCATTATCCACCACACCCAACTTAACTCTTAGCACCTGTTGTATGAGTCACACACTGACACATCATCACTACAACAATGGCTGCTAATTGGGTGACTTGCAGAATATTTCCCCTCTCACCTAGATATCAAGCCTTTCTGGTATAATTTATATCTAACTGTAAATTCCTGGGTATATCAAAACCCCAACAGATAGGGAAGGAATGAGCGAGCGGTCAAGGCGGGACCTGTAGAAAAGATCCCACGGCCCTGGGAAAGAGGGAAGGGTGAGAAAGAAATTGAAGGTAACCCCGCCTTGATTCTGTTTAGTCTGCGATGGGGCAGAGAGAAACTTGGACAGGCATGCAAGATCGGTATCAGCCCTTTGAGGTTGGCCGGGTCAAGAAACAGGCATGGCAGAGATGCTAGGAACGTTCTTTATTCTAGAAAATTGCGGAACCTTGAAAGCAGGGCAGGTGTCGTGTGTAGGTGTAGAAATAACACGCCGAGGCTGGGAATCTAGTCTCTAGCGTTTATTGGTACCTACATACAGAATCCTGCTAAACTGATGGTGCCCGAAGAGCTCCGGAGATATGAGTCCAACCTAGGGCGGAGCTTTCCTGAGGCGTTTGGGAAAGAAGGCCAGGATTTCCGAGCTACGTGCCCGCTTCCCCCCTCAGGGGCAAGCCCCCCCCCCTCCGCTCTCCTGTGTCTCCCTGACACCAGGAGAACCGTGGCCATTTCCAGGAATTAAATCCATTCTTTTTCTTCCTCCCGTAACCGTAGTTGGCCGGGTCAAGAAACAGGCATGGCAGAGATGCTAGGAACGTTCTTTATTCTAGAAAATTGCGGAACCTTGAAAGCAGGGCAGGAGAACCGTGGCAATTTTCAGGAATTAAATCCAATCTTTTTCTTCCTCCCGTAACCGTAGTTGGCCGGGTCAAGAAACAGGCATGGCAGAGATGCTAGGAACGTTCTTTATTCTAGAAAATTGCGGAACCTTGAAAGCAGGGCAGGAGAACCGTGGCCATTTCCAGGAATTAAATCCATTCTTTTTCTTCCTCCCGTAACCCACCCAGAAACAGGGATGTCCGCCCAACGGGATCTGAACATGAAAGAGCGGGACTCCTCCGCTTCCCCAGATCGCCCCCCCGGAGGGGACGGGATCGACGAGGCTGGCCCTTGGGACTCGGAAGAGAGCAGCCCTCGCGCTCCAGCGCGTGGCAGAGACCACCGCCGGTACTTCCAGGAGCATTGGAGAGTGGAGTATCTGATGGATTACAACGGGGTGCGCCACGGACTGGTGTGCATGGTCTGTGGGAGCACCCTGGCCACGCTCAAGATGAGCACCATCAAGAGGCACATTCAGCAGAAGCACCCGGACTCCACGCAACTTAGTCACCAGGTCAAGGCCCTGATCGTGCAGGAGTGGAACCAGAAAATTGCCCGCCTGGCGGATGCCGAAGACTCCCAGCCGGAAACGGATGCCGAGGCGGACCAAGGTAAGGGGCGTGTGTACAGGTCGTCCTCGCTTAACGGCTGTTTGTTTAGCGGCTTTCCAGAACTACGACGGCACTGAAAAAACCGACTTACCACCGTTCCTCGCACTTGCGACCGTTGCAGCATTCCCCACTGTCGCATGATCGCGAGTCAGGCGCTTTCTGAGAGAGGGCGGCCCCGTGGCAAGAGCGCGGTTTCGTTTCGTACAGGGGGAAACGCAACGACGGTAACGGTGGGGCGGATAAACCATGAGCGAAGTGTTGGGAGGGTTACCCAGGGTCACGACGGAGGAAGCAAGAAGCCCACCGACTTCAACCTGTAATGCTGGCCTGGGGACAAATCTTGGGAATTGGAAGAGGAATTTCTCATCCTCCGTTACACCCAGTTCGTTAAGGCAGCGTCTCTTTGGATGATTTGAAACGGTCCTTCCAGGCTTTCTCACCACCTGGGCGGAGTTGCTGTTTTTAAGAGAAGCCGCCAGCAGTGTCACCTTGTGTCTCTTCACTGTTGAGATCTGCTTCCTCTTCTGTTCTTTCCCAGCCTCCCCACGATCTCTCACACGCAGGCGCCTGCCTCCCTTTCGTTGGCTTATAGCCTCTTTTTTAAAACGGGGGATTATTCTTTGAAAAGCGACTGTCTAATTCAGGGTTTCTCAACCAGGGATCCGCGGCACCCTCGGGTTCCGCGAGAGGTCCCTAGGGGTTCCCTGGGAGATCACGACTTATTTTAAAAATTGTTTCAAATTCGGGCATCTTCACATTCAAGAGGCAAGTTTCGTTCTTTATTTTCAGTTTAGGAACGCTGCTCATGCATCGAGACAGGACTCCCCATGAAACGCGTAGAATGATTTTGTAACGTCTGGCCTACGTTGGAGCCTGAGTGGGCAGGGGTTTCCCCAAGCGAGGCCTGGAAAACATGTCAAGGGTTCCTCCAGGGTCAAAAGGTTGAGAAAGGCTGGTCACTCCCTCTCAGCCCTAGAAAGGAGCCAATGGCAAACCAGGAGACTGAGAGTTCTAGCCTTTCCTTAGACATGAAAGCCAATTGGGTGACCTTGGGCCAATCCCTGCCTCAGCCCTAGGAAGGAGCCAATGGCAAACTAGGAGACTGAGAGTTCTAGTCCCGCCTTAGGCATGAAAGCGGGCTGGGTGACCTTGGGCCAGTCCCTGTCTCTCAGCCCTAGGAGGGAGCCAATGGCAAACCAGGAGACGGAGAGTTGTAGTCCCGCCTGAAAGCCGGCTGGGTGACCTTGAGCCAGTCCCTGTCTCTCAGCCCTAGGAGGAGCCAATGGCAAACCAGGAAACTGAGAGTTCTAGTCCCGCCTTAGGCACGAAAGCCAGCTGGGTGACCTTGGGCCAGTCACTCTCTCTCAGCCCAACTCACCTCACAGGGTTGTTGTTGCAGGGAAAAGAGGAGGAGGAAGGAGCATTAGGTATGTTCACCGCCTTGAGTTATTTATAAAAATAATAAAGGGATAAAAATTAAATCAATAAAACAAATAAATAATAAACAGTAAGGGAGCCCAGTGTCAGCCGCTTTGCATAAAAAATGCAGTTATCCACGGCAAGCTCACCATCCTCTCCCCTTCTTTCTTGCTTTCCAGCGGAAGCACAGCGTGTTTACAAGCCACCTGCATCTCCCGAGGAACCTCCCGAGGATTTGGCAACTCCCAAGAGGGAGGAAGACGCCCCCGCAGCAGACAGGCTGGCCCTGTCCCAGCCGTCTCCAGGGGCCCGCGTCCCCGCCAGCCGGGACCCCGTCTCGGCGGAGCCAGCGTCGAAACTACCAGCCCCGCTGGCGGGTGCAGTACCTGATGGACTACGACGAGCAGAAGCACGGTTTGATCTGCATGGTCTGTGGAGGCACGCTGGCAACCCTCAAAGTCAGCACGATCAAACGGCACATCCTGCAAGTGCACCGGTTCTCCCTGGAGTACACGGAGTTGGAGAAACAGACCATCCTCGACGCTTACGGCGAAAACGACAGAGTTTCGAGCCACCGGGAGCTGGGCCTCAAGGCGACCGCCGCAGGGGTCAACTCTGAAAGCCAGGATGTTAAGTAAGTAAGCGTTGAAGAGGCCGGGAAAACGGCGTTGGGTTACAAGCTGTCTGTCTGTGCGGTTTAGCCGCGGCTCTGAACGGCCCTGGAGTCGGGACAACGGCGGACAAGACGGTTTCTCCTTTCCTGCTGTGGACAGCAGAGATGCTTGGAGTGCTGTTTTTTTTTCCGGAGATCTGCGACTGGAACAAAGGATGCCGAGGCCAAAAAAAAGTATTCTTTCTCTTCTTTTCCAGAGCATCCGTTTGATTTGCATGTTGTGTTTCAGCAGCAATGGGTTTTTAAGTTCCTTTTTCATCTTCCTGGGGCTCCGGGGCTCCAAAGATTTTGACTCAGAAAAGTCGGGGGGGGGGGTGCTGACGGTACATTGAGGTGCCACAGAGCTGGAAGAAAACAAAACAAACAAAAGACAGAGTGTACCCCTTCAAGGAAGGGTGTTAGGGATGGAAAAGGGAGGTAGACTTGTCATCGTCAGAGACACTGCAATCATCCGAAATGTAGCAGGCTTGTGAGCTGCTAAAGCGCCACGCATGGAATTCCCGTATCCTGCTATTTTGCTTCAGAAAAGCACTTAATAGGCTTGTAGATGTGATTTATTTTTTAACTCTTGAGTTGCTGTATTGAGAGGTATACCCCTAGCTTAGGGCAGATCTGCACGCCAGCAGCTTCTGCTGCCAACCAGCAGTTTCCGCAAACATCCTTGCCTTACGAGGGTCGTTTTTTCAGGGTCAGGACCTCCGGGCAGGAATCGGCTCCAAGCGAGGTTGGGAATAATCCCTACCCAAAACCCAGTTGGCCTGGACCGGGGGAGGGCACCCTAAGGGCCCCTGCGGACGGGCCTGCCTTTAGGTTTTCTGTTTTTTAAAAATGGGAAGTTGCATGCCACAAACCCACACAGGGACGTCCTCGGGTAATGTGTTTTTTCCCGACCCGGGGAATGCCTTCAGGCAGGCGTTAGAAAGTAAAGGTAACAGGTCTGCGCAGCTGGGAGAAGGCTTTGCGTAAACGTTGGCCTGGCTTGGCTGCTGAGGACCGTGACGGCGGGAGCTGAAGTGGTGGAGCATCCCGACGTTCGGAGGGGAGCTGTTGCAGTGGCGTTTGGCACGAGGCACCGAGGGCGGCGAGCCTTCGGTCTTGCAACAGTGCCGTGCGATAAGCGGGCCCTTCGCTTCCCAAGCACCGCCCTTGACCCGGCGAGAGGAATTCTCCAAGGGAATGAATTCTGTTTCTCCTGTACCCCGAAGCTGAGTAATGGGGGCCTCGCCCAGAACAAGGGGCCCATGGCTTAGGTGGCATCCCTGAAGGAAGTTCCTGGGGGAATTTTGGCTTTGTTCACTCTTTTCTCTTGGGAGTTGCACTTAAATCGTGTGTAGAAAAGCGGATATCGCAAGGGACTCTGTGTTGGTGGGGGCTGTGTCATGTCGGGCTGAGAAGGAGCGTCGGCCACACGGTTCTTCCACAAAGAATTGATCAATTAAAACAACAACAACACAACAGCGCAGCACGGAAGGAAACAGGATGACAGTTTAACTGTGATGTTTCTTTGGTACAGAAAATCAAGAGGAAAAAACCCCTTCAAGTATACCAACTTAGTGCAGTCCGGGGGGGGGGGGGAAACTTGCTGGAGCTGCTGCTAATACATTTCCCCCCCAATCCCAGTCTGCTAAATCATTTTTTGAGTTTGGGTATAAATTTTAGCACTTCCGTCATCCCACGCTCCAAGTCGGTTCCTCTGCAGTAAAGGGTTAGAAGGACTTCGTGCGGGCGCCTTCTGCAGCGAGCGGGTAGCTGCTGACCTTCCCAAGGAAGACAGGACAGTTTGAAACGGTAGACATAAATCCAGGGTAAGCAGGGGAGATGAGCTTCTGCCAGTCAAGAAGGAACGAGAGGGGTGGGGTTTCTCGGAGGACCCTCTGCGCTGCGCCCCAAGTGGTGTTTGACTCTTAGGATTACAGCACGCAAGCGTGGGGCTTTCACGAAACGGGGTTGAGAAAGAAGCGAGCAGGAATCATACTGGGAAAACAGGGACATCTTTGGCTTTGATGGGATTGCCGAGTGTAGACGAGCTAAATCAGGAATTGTCAGAGACCCTCCGGATTTTCCTGAATTACACCTCCTGGTATCTCTCACCCTCAGTCATGGGGGTGCCATAAGCAAAAGGCGCATCGTCTCCACCCAGCCTTTGAGAGCGCTCCAGGCTGCATTCCGGGCAGAGCGCAGCCAAAATGCACACTCGCCGTTGTGCCTGAGCCATTGCCCGCTTCCAAAATCCAGAGCCGGATCACTTTGACCTCCTGTATTGCTTCGAGACAGCAAAAGCTATCCGAACTGGCTTTGCAGCTGTTGCCTGGAAAGGCCCCCTCCCCTTATTTTTCAGCAAAGTGTTATGCAGACCCATCTCTGCCAGCCTCTCGCTGGCCTTGTTCTTGCTGGTAGAAGGTGCTGCTTAGAAACTGCGGTGAGCTAGACCTGTTTTAGCAATAGCTTGAAGGATAGCATGAAGAAAGATCCCTCTATATTCTGGCACACCCATTTCAGGGGTGGCCTGTTCTTTTCCCTCTCCAAAGTGACGACTCCTCAGTTCTTCCTTCTACCATCCCATTTTCCTAAATGGCCAGGCTGGTCCGTTTTTGTAGCCGGCCACGTTCACATCATCCCCCCCCCCCCCCCCGGTTTGGCCACCAGGAACATCAATTACGACCTTGTGACTGTGTTGGAACTTCGTCTCCGTCGCTTGTGAAATGCATCAATATGAAATGTGGTTTTTATATTATATTATATATATATAAGCACTAACTTTTGTAAAACAGGTTATGGAGGGGGAAAAAAAACCTTTTAAAAGTTCTGCTATTTTAAAACGCAACTTGAAACGTTCCTCCCTTTCCTTTTTGACAGCTGCTGGGGCTCGAGTTTTCCAATTTCGCTCTTGTGGGTTTGACAAAGCGGGAGCGTGTGGATCCGATTTCGAAGCGTGAGGTTGGGCACTAGGGCTGGCGATTCCTCGGGCCACCATTTTCAAGGGGGACAGCGTTTGAGGAAGCCAGGGTTTCAATCCAAGCCCCTTCTGGTGAGGAGAGGGGATCCATCTAGGGCAGACGGATCACCCGGTTATGGAAGGCAAATGCTTGGGATCAAAATTTATATGACTTCTGCTGCTTTGTAGCCCAGCCTTTCTTCTTGTGCCTGCAGGAGTCCAGCCAGGGTGATCTTTCATCTCTGCAGCGTTCCTCCCTTAGAGCAGCTTCTTCCAATGTTGAGCAGATGATCTGCTGCTCTGCCGTTTCTAGCCATTGGATGGAGCCCTCTGGCTCACCCACGGCCAACCTTGGCATCTGCAACAAAGACCTCATTTGCCTTGTCTTGGGCCAGTGTTTCTCAACCGCAGGCAACTCGAAGGTGTGTGGACCTTCTATGGAATTCTCCATAGAATTCTAGGAGTTGAAGTCGACACATCTTCAAGTTGCCAATTTTTTTGCAATCCCCAAAACTAATCTATGAATTAATCCTGTTGCTCATTCAATTCCTTTATAGCTGTTGTTTATTCGTCCAGTCGCTTCCGACTCTTCGTGCCTTCATGGACCAGCCCACGCCAGAGCTTCCTGTCGGTCGAGTCCACCCCCAGCTCCCCCACGGTTGAGTCCGTCACCTCCAGAATGTCATCCCTCCATCTTGCCCTTGGTCGGCCCCTCTTCCTTTGGCCTTCCGCTTTCCCTAGCATCAGCATCTTCTCCAGGGTATCCTGTCTTCTCATTATGTGTCAATAGCTGATACTGCTTTGCAATTAAAAACAGAGGCAGCAATCATCCCTCAAAATGCAAAACAGCAGATTTGGGGTGGCGATGGAAGGACAGGACCCTAAATCTAAACACTTTCCCTCTGACTGGAGTGCAGAATTGCCTTGAAGATACCACCTCCGTTTTGTTTTTGGTTTTTTTGGACCAAAGATTCTGGATCACCAAATGCTCCTTTATTAACCGCCACATCGAAGAACCGTTTAGACCTTTCCTTAAGCCTCAGATCTTCCAGGCATCCGTATTTCCCAGCACCACAACCCCATAAAGCACATTGAACGCAAGAGCTTCGTTGGAAATATTTTTTTTTTTTGCCATCTACGTACATTCCTTTTTTTTTTTTTTAAGAAAAAAAAGAAAAGTCGGCCGGGCGCAAAAAAGTCAGTTCACGGTAGTCAAAACACAGCAGTGACAGAACAGATGTAAGCACGGAGCCAAAGGCTTCCGATGCAGAAAAAGGCTTTTTAAAAAGGGTATTTTGGGGGGGGGGAGGCATGTGGGGTGTTTGCGAAGAGGGGAAAGAGAAGCCAAATGCTTGGCCATCTCCTTGGGAGTGGATGGTGGCCTAGAAGCACGTTGGGAATGCATGCAGCTCTCGATTGGGGCTCCCTAGTGCCCGAGGGGCACCCACCGAAGAACCAGCCCCGCCCTGTACCCACTGGCGCTGTTCTCGGCGGAAAACCTGGGGCACTGCCACCCCCGAAGGGATGCTCTTCCCCCAAGCTGAGATTTTGAAAGCCTTCCTGGGTTCACATGCTGAGGTTCTCCCCTCCCAACCCTTCTGGAGCCTGTGGGCCCCCCCCCCCCCCCCCAATTTTAAACAGCGAGCAGAGG
Source organism: Charina bottae (assembly GCA_023362775.1). Classification (NCBI taxonomy): domain Eukaryota; kingdom Metazoa; phylum Chordata; class Lepidosauria; order Squamata; family Charinaidae; genus Charina; species Charina bottae. The sequence goes on along the minus strand of JALMGJ010000026.1, from coordinate 6,365,187 downwards.
AGCAGAGGAGGAGCAGTTTCCAGAACCTGGGTTGGAAAAGAGAGGTGGTGGGAAGTGGGGGATGGGGAGCAGCCCATTCCTGTTCAGCTGCCAATTTTTTTCCGGGCTCTTCCTCCCCACCCCCAGATCAGCCTCAACAGGAGATGGTCAATTCTGGATCGACCCTGCTACTTCCCTGTTAAACACAGTCCCGCTTTCACCAGAACGGAAGGCAGCAATGGAACTGCGACGGATTGGTGGGAATAAACGTTGGCTTCTCTCTTTTCCCTCCTGTCCCCCAGCCACCTCCGTGATGACAAGACAACGTCTTGGCTCCAACTCGCTTCCCCCTTTCCTGAATCTAAATTTAGCCGGTGCTTCTGAATCTGAAGCCAGAATTCCTGCTGAGGCTACCGACATAAGAGATGGCGACTCTCGGGGACAGGGTTTCTCAACCTAGGTTGAGAATTCTGGGAGCTGAAGTCCACACATCTCCCAGCGGCCAAAGTTGGGAAACATTGCTCTGGGATTTAGGGAGGAAAAGGATTAAGCAAGGATTCGGGAAGGAGGGGGGCCCCTCGCCATCTCTGAGGGCTAGAATGATGGTGTGATGAGAAGGGTTTTTTTTTTTTGTAAGAACAGCCATTCATACAGTAGTTGCAGACGTTTTCATTTCGGGATCACGCAAAAAATACAATGTCGGGCGTGTGATAGGGAGGGAAGGAGGAAAACAGAAGATGAGCTAGAATCAAGGGGGGGGGTGAAGTCATGATGAGATGGAGAATTCCCCTGATCCATTTCTATCGGCGGAGTTGGGAAGCTTCTCTAAGCTTCCTTAATCCGGAGCATCTCATGGGGGGGGGGGGGGCAAATGAACCTGGTGCGGTGGATTTCCCCCCCCCCCAGCAGAACGAGAAACACAGCACCAAGTGGAAACCCCACAGTTTTATTGGGGAAGGAGGGTGGAGAAGGGTGAAATACTCTGGTTGCTTGGGAACCCTTTCAACCTACGGGCTTACCCACCTTTCAAGTAAACGGAGGACACCTCTCTGAACCAAACGGCCCTTGCGGCGGGAGGAGGACCCTGCTTAGGGAACGGCTCTTCTCGTACTTCCCATCCTTCTCCCTCCCCCGTTTTTAAAACTACCGATACCAGTTCATGATTAATCCAGTGCATTCTGAGCTCAGTGTTCAGGCTTTTGGGGGGGGGGGGGTAAGGGGGTAAGGAATAATAATAATAATAACAATAATAATAATAATAAAACACGATCAGTAAGCTTGGAACGCAGACATCAAGCTGACTTGGCAAGTTCCTTCATAGGTACGAGTAACAGTGATTATAGCCATGACACAAGGGTTTTTTTTTTTTTGTTGGTGTGGATTTCGTTAATGTCTGGGTCCGAGTTCCTGGCGAAGGTTATTCGGCCTTTTTCTTCACGGCGCTGGGCAGTTTTGCTTGGATCCTGGGAAAAGAAAGAGACGCACTAAGAACGGAGGGTCCGGCCGCAGACAACTCCCTTGGTGGGCATCAGGGCTCTTGCTCCAGCTGATTCGCAATTATTTTTAAAAACAAAGATTGAACAAGTCGCAAAGCTTCCTCTTCCCCCTAGGATGGACAAGGCTCAACAGGCCTTCTTGGAAACTAAAAAGAGTTATTTGTAGCCCAGAACCTTCTTCTGAAATGCATACACCAGCTCAGGGAAGGGGGGGGGGGGGAGATAAAGGTAAAACAGAAGGGGAGGAAGCTTAACACCCCTTCGAGCACTTTTTATACCCCATAATCCCCGAATTATTTTTTAGAAGTCCCATATTTAAGATTTTCAAGTGTGGAGTCTATGATTTTTGATTGTCCGCCAAAGTGAAATTTCCAGGTTTCCCTCCCTTCTCTCTCTCCCTCCCTCCCTCCTCTTTCTCTATTCCTTTCCTCCCTCCCTCCCTTCTTTCTCTATTCCTTCCCTCCCTCCCTCCCTTCTTTCTCTATTCCTTTCCTCCCTTCTCTTTCTCTCTCCCCTTCCCCCCTTCCTCTCCTTTCCCTCCAATCCTTCCTTCCTTCCTTCTCTCCCTTCCTTTTCTTTCTCTCCTCCCTTCCCTTCCCCTTTATCTCCTTCCTTCCTTCCTTCCTTCCTTCCCCCCTTCCCTCCCCCTTCCTTCCTTGCTTCCCCCTTCCTTCCTTTTCTTTCTCTCCTCCCTTCCCCTTTCTCTCCTTCCTTCCCCCCTTTTCTTTCTCTCCTCCCTTCCCTTCCCCTTTATCTCCTTTCTTCCTTCTTTCCCCTTCCCTCCTTCCTTCCTTCCTCCCCCTTCCCCCCTTGGTGTTAAGCCCAACTACCTCCTAAGATACCAGCTTTGGCTAATGGGCTTGTTTCATCACCAAGGAAGTCCTGGGCAATGCCCCTTGGCACTCCTGAGCTACCTCCACCCATCTCTGGAGCTGGAAGCGGGGAGGAAGGTCTTGCCGCTCTATGGCCGAGAGGAAAGCGTGCCGGCTCCAAGCCCGTGGGAGGCTGCCTAGAATCGCTCAGTAACTTTGCGGCAACTCACTTTGTGACGACGGACTGGACTTGATCCCGGATGATCCCGACATAATGGTCGATCTGAGTCTGAGAAGGAAAGGCAGCAGGATGAGAGGAACGGAATGGCTACCAAGGATACAGAGACGGTCACACCGTCAAACTCTTGCATCTCCGTCTGTGGCTCTGGTCCCCCACCCGCTACTGCTGGACCTCCTACAACTCATCCCACGTGTCCCCAGCCTCTCGTCTTCTGCTCCCCGTGAGGGTGGCTACAAAAAGGGGGGAACAAAGTGTTGGAAATGGGTGGGGCAACGTTCCGTGTTCGAAAAGAAAAAGAGGAAGTAAAAATACACTGGTTTCCATTCTTATTTACTATTTCGGGGGTCTCAAGCTACCCTTCACCTGCCAAATGTCAACAAGATGGGATCAAAAGCTCTGCTCCCTTCTGGAACCTCCAATCCGGGTTCCCCAGCAGGTGTTTGTGACTCGGTGCTGCCCGTTTTATATAGAAAAAATGTTGGAAAGCGCCCGAAACTCCCCAATAGCGTCAAGCCACCAACTTTGCAAAAAATCCCATTATTCCAGCAATCCTGGTCCAGCCGTGGGAGACACACACATCCTACTATCATTTCTGAATGGCTCGGACCCACCTTCGGTTCGCCCAGAATGCTTGTGACTGAAGCTACCCACCTTGTATTTCTCATAAACGACCGGGACGCTGAAAACCAGCAATTCCCCTAAAGAGAAGAAAAGACATCATAGGTCCAAGTGGCGAAGCCTGATTCTGGAGAGGCAATGGGGCCAATCAAGGGGTCCGCAAAACCCAAGAGCTAGTTAAAAAGCCAAGAGCTAGTTATCCCGGGAATGGCGGCAGAGGACGACGGAACCCGATCGACAACATCCAGGGCATCAGCAGCCGACTCGGAAGCGAGGTATGCTGGGACATGTAGTCCAATACCTACGGAAGAAGAGTCAGTTCCCTTACCCCTCCCCCCTTAGCGCGCGGTAGTATATGAAATGTATGTATAATATATGAATTTGCAATATTGTAAGCCGCCTAGAGTCCTCCGATAGGGAGGGGATAGGCGGGGTATAAATATGATAAATAAAATAAATAAATAAATAAAAAACGGAGGGCAGGCCTGAGGATTCAAAGCAGGCCTCTCTGCGGTGGCCGATCTTCCCCTTGAAAGGGGGCAACGGAGTGCAGGCCGTGGGATTTCTGCACCTCTAGCTGCCCAGAAAGAGGGAACGTTTAGGGTTCAGGGCTTGGAGGAAACGCACCCCAGCAGAAGAGGACTAGGGACTTGGACACCTTCTGGGCGTTTCACTTATTATTATTTATTAGGTTTATACACCGCCCATCTCACTATAAAAGCGACTCTGGGTGGCATACAAATAGAAAAGTCATCAAGCTGCCCAGGAAAGGGAGACGCTCTGCTTTGGGCAGTCCTGATGTCCCTTTTCCTATCATGCCACCTGCGCCATTTTCACCCTGGCTGGGTATGAGGACGACTGCAATTTTTCAAACTGGTGCCTGAGATTTTTTTTTTTTTAAACCTCCTCCCCACTGACGCCTCTTCCTTGTAGGCGGTGTATTTTTTATTGTAAACTTGAGCGGCGATGCTCCTTGGGAAGAGCCAGGATGCTGGTGATAGACTGGCACTGGGGAGACCCGGGTTCAAGTCCCACCTCAGCCACAGACGCTCTCTGGGAGGCTCTGGGCCAGTCCCTCCCTCTCAGGCCAGCCTACCTCACAGGGTTGTTGTTTTGGGGGGAAAATAGATGGAGCATTATGCATGCCATTTTGAGGTCCTGAATGAAGGTGGGATATAAATCTAATCCATACATGAGGAGTAAGGAGTGGGGTAACCATGCTCCAAGCAAATGAGGGAAGCGACAGAGCTCAGAAACCTGCCTGCCTGGTCACTGGGGAACCACCAATGCTGTGGTCTGCAACTTACCAAGGATGAGGAGGGTGATCCCGTTAAAAATGGCCCCGACGTACGTCATCAGCCACATGACGACTGCAAGCTGCAGGCAAAACAGGACAGGGCGCCGTTAGCAAGAACCCAAGGGCAGGATTCTGCGCACGGAGACATCGCAAGGCGAAACTGGAGCAGCCAAATCCCTTTGACAGACAGAGGGGTCACCCAACTTGCCGCAGGACCCCCTTCTCCCCTGGGAAGGAAGGGGAAAAGGGAACCCGCCCCTTCCCTTAGAGCAGGGGTGGGGAACATCCGGCCCACGGGCCGTATAAGGCCTGCAAAATCATTTGGTCTGGCCCTGCCAAGGCAACCGCAGGCGGGACTCGAAATTCAACAAATCTAGGAGCTCCCGTCCCAAACCCCACCCCCTTCTGTGCAATTGGCTCCTGCCCGCAAACCCCGCCCCCAGCGCGCGTGATTGGCTCCCGCCTGCAAACCCCGCCCCCAGTGCGAACGATTGGCTCCCGCCCGCAAACCCCGCCCCCCCCCCCCCTCCTAAAAGGATGTTATAAATATCCAAATGGCCCTTGGCAGAAAAAAGGTTCCCCACCCCTGGCTTAGGGTCACCTGCTGCTCACTAGAGACCCTCCGCAGAGGCTGCTTAATTCAAACTCAGCGCACCAGATGATTTCGCACACTGGACATCATCAGAGGTGCACGACAATGTGTGAGGCCCTCAGCCTGAGAAACATGGGGTGTGTTTGGGACAGAGGCTCAGTCCCGAAAGGGTGGCAAGATTGGGGTGGGCAACCTCAGGGTTAGCTGGGGGGTGCTATGAGCAATCCTGATGAGCTGTGGGCTCATTAAAAGCCGATTTTGGGGGGCTCTCGGTTAGCCAGTAACCAAAACTGTGCTGCAAAATGGCAGGACTCAAAATGCAAAATGGCAGAAGGAAGGAAGGAAGGAAGGAAGGAAGGAAGGAAGGAAGGAAGGAAGGAAGGAAACGAGCATTTCCCCACCTGTACTTTTTGAGAAACGGGGACAAAACACGGCATTGGCAAAAACAAACCGTTGTGCCATTGATGCGGCGCGTGGGAACGGTGCAGGCTGCTGGCCAGTTGCCCACTGGGAAGACAAGTGAGAACCCCACTATTTTCCACCTCCCCACCTCCAACTGAATGAAATCTTGGGGAAACAGGGGGCTAAATCTATGAATTGCCTGTCCCAAGGGGACGGCCAACGGAAAATGGCCGTTGAAGACCATCTGAGTACTCCTCTACCCAGGGAAACCGAATGGCATCTCCCCACCCTGGATCTTATGTGGGTTGGTGGGCAAATCCTAGAACCACAGAATGCAAGGGCTGCTGTGGAGTGGAGACCATCTGGCCCAGCCTTCAGTTCTTGTTATTTTAAACTCTATTAAGCGCTACTTTAGGGCTCAGCCAATAGTTCCTGTGTGTTTCCTGCTTGGATTCTCCATCTGGGCACGTTTCAATTGCGAAAAGAGCAATTCTGGAGAGGCGGCTTTGCCCAGCGCCTGCACTCAACCAGAAGCCACGTTTCCCAAACCACCAGGGCTGGGTTCACCCATCAACATCAAACCCCAACGGAACAAGCCACACAATGGTTTAGGAAGTGGTGTGGGAAGCCAGCCAGCATCTGCCCCAGAGAGTGGGGACTCTAAGGGCCTCGTCTTGCTTTGGCCTGAGTTACGCCCTGGGCAAAGCTCTGCATTATGACATCCTTGACCCAGATCGCTGGAGCGGGCCTCGCGCTGACCTTCAGTGAGTCCACCAAATCTTCCACCAGGAAAAGGCGCAGGACGGCTTTCAGCATGTGGTTGATGTGCACCATGGCAGAACTGACGTAGTTATGGAAGGTCTCGGAGGAGAGTGCAACGTCCATGTCTAGATAGGCTCTGGGGAGGGAGAGGGTATAGTCACAGCCAAGGAAATACAGAGACATCCGCAATCTTCCGGGGCAACAGGGACAGAGTTTCTCCTTGGGGCATGGAGAATATTTCAAATTCAACACGTTCACGCTCTGAAACACTGTACAGGTAGTCCTCACTTAATGGCCATTCATTTAGTGACGGTTCAGACTTACGACGGTGCTGAAAAAACCGACTTACAACTGGTGCTCACACGTATGACTGTCGCAGCTTCTCCAAGTTCACGTGATCACGATTTGGGCGCTTGGCAACCGGTTCGCATTTATGACCGTCGCAGCATCCTGTGGTCACGTGATCACCATTTTCGACCTTCCCAGCCAGCTTCTAGGAAGCAAAATCAATGGGGAACCACACGATTCGCTTAACAACCATGTGGTTCGCTTAACAGCCATGGAGATTTGCTTAATGACTGCTGCAAAAAAGGTCATAAAATTGCTTTGGATTTGCTTAATGACCGCTTTGCTTAGCAACCAAAATTTCATCTCAATTGAGGTTGTTAAGCAAGGACTACCTGTAGTGCTGTTCTAACCATGTTGAAAGCGTTTCGAATGCAAAACACTTCCAGTAAAGCTGGAACAGCTGTTTTGAACACGGGACAGAGCGTTTTGAATCCAGGAGGGAGGATTCCAAGCTCCGCTAGTTTCTCTCCCATCCCTGTCATGCTACGGAAGAGAGGAAAGCGAGAGCTGAATCACTGGAAGGGGTGCGTGGTGTCCTGACCAGCAGAGGGGTGGGCTGTCTGGAAAATCTCCAAATGGAAAATTTCCCATCACAAATGAATCTGGTTCCTGTAATCTCAAGACCCCCAATCTGCATAAATATCATGCCACATTATTGGATGGAGAAGATAATTCAAGTTACACCATTTTGTGAGGCTTTAACAGTGCATTCAAAGAAACTAAAAAGTTTTCATGCATGGGGAAAAAAATGCACCGTTGGAACCAGTGCTGGGCAAAAGGCAATAAAGCACCATACAATTGTGAAACTGCCCGGCTGGACCAAAGTGGGAAAAAATCTAGAAAAAAAATTGCCTCCAGAGAAAACTTTCTGGCCTGCATCTCTGGTGGGGAGTGTGGTGGCGGCGGCCTAAGGTTCCTCAGTGTACACAGGTTGCTTCCTTCTGAAAATAAGCCTTTATATATATCAACTTTCAGATTTGTGGGTTCTCTGACAACTTATCTTCCCAACAACATGAACAGTGAGGAAAAGACTGTTCTCCCAGCGTCCCCACCTCAACTTTTGTGGTCAATAAATCTAGCCGTACTGCCTTTCCTTTTTCTTATCTCCTGCCTTTAATCTGTTTGGCTATTTCTGACTCTTTTTCTGCACTCAGCGTAACGTTGCAGATGGGTGGGTGGGTGTCTATATGTAGTCCTGTAAGGATAGGCGCAGGTTTCTTTACCTGCTTTAAAAACACCCGTGAGTAGTAAGTGATGGGAAAAACTCTTCAGTGCCCGAGTCTCTGAAACACTCTTGTCTGGCCAAAAGACTTTCAGACACAATGGACTTCAAACCCCATAAAATATAAATGCCCATATACAGGTAGTCCTTGCTTAACCACCATTCGTTTAGTGATGGTTCGGACTTACGACGGTGCTGAAAAAAAGCAGCTTTCGGCCGGTCCTCACACTTAGGACTGTCACAGCATCCCCACAGTCACGTGATCACGATTCGGGCGCTTGGCAACCAGTTCGCATTTATGACTGTCGCAGCGTCCCGTGGTCACCATTTTTGACTTGTCAGCCAGCTTCCGGCAAGCAAAATCAATGGGGAACCGTGTGACTTGCTTAACAATCACGTGGTTTGCTTAACACCCACGGTGATTCGCTTAACGACCGCCGCAAAAAAGGTCGTAAAATCGGGTCTGATTCGCTTAGCACCCAAAATTCCAGTCCCAATTGTGGTCGTTAAGCGAAGACTACCTGTAAATGCCAGCCAGTTCCTGGTCACCCTGAATGGGTTTTATGGATACTGAACTCTGATGCATCTAGAAGACACCAGGCTGAACGAGGCCACCCTTTAGAGTGCCTCCTCTTGCCCCATAAATACACTTTTAATGCACTCTTGTCTGGCATGCGAGACCCCCTTGAATCCTGACAATTTGGTGGAGATCTGCCCATTTCACAGGAGGGGAACTGAGGGCAGAAGACCCGGGCGGGCCCGGAGCCAACCCAAGCCCGCTCACTTGAAGGGATGGCCGTCTTCGGATTTCTGTACGGCTTGGATGACGGACTTGTAGACCCGGAAGCAGATGGTGACGGAGAGGAGGGCCAGGATGAGGTACGAGACGACACTGATGACGCTGAAAGCGGCCAGGGAGAGCAGCAGGATCAGGGTCGTGCTGAAGACAGCTCCCGTCTTCTTCACATCCCGCCAGAAGATCAGATCTCGCACTGTGGAGAAAGCGAGAAGAGGAGGCACAAGCCGTTAGCGGAGGCGGCCAGAGACGCTGCGAGGAAAAGATGGAGGCTCCGCTGTAAAACTGAGAGCGTCAGCCCTGCCGGGAAAATAAAAACGATTTACAATCTGGCTGTTTTGCAGACTCCTAAGGATGCATTTGGGTTCTCGTTTTAAAATAAAGGAAAGAAAAGCCCCCTTACAAATCTGTTTCAAAATATAAAGATGGAAGAGGAAGTCTCCATTTTTTTTAAAAAAAGGTGATTGAGACAAACTTGTGAAATCTGTAGGTGCGTAAAACCAGCCTTTCCCGGTCTGTAGTCATAACAGTTGGGAATTGCAATCCCCAACACATTAAGATGGGAAGCAGCACAGAAACTCTTAAAATGCAAATCATTTTTGTGACTGAGTAATAAGCCTGTCTTAAATCTTCCATTCTCCTCAGAATGGAGACTCTGAAAATGGAGTACCAGTTAAAAAGTTTTTTTTTTTAAATCCGTTCAATCATGTCTGATTCTCAGAGACTGCCTGGACCAGTCCCTGCAGTTTTCTTGGCAAGGTTTTTCCGAAGTGGTTTGCCATTGCCTCCTTCCTATGGCTGAGAGAAAGTGGCTGGCCCAAGGTCACCCAGCTGGCTTTGTGCCCAAGGCGGGACTAGAACTCACAGCCTCCCAGTTTCTAGCCTGGTGCCTTTAACTACCACACCATTAAATAATAAATATTCTATTTCCAGACTCAGAAATATTTTTTTGTGGAGACCGGGCAAAGCCATTTTTAGTGAGCCAATTTTTTAAAAAAATTCTGAAGCTTATGTAGATTTCAACCTAATTATTGACATGTTTAATGTATTTCATATAGTTTGCATTTATGCATACCAACCATTTACGTCTGAACTAAAATTCCGCATTTCAGCTCCTTTTAAGGAGCAGAAAGGTAGGATACAAATATAACTGTTTCTTATTTTTTGGATAATGCTGTGGAGAAGAGGTGGTTTCAAATCCCAAACAATAAAAACTTCATTACTGTCTAGTGCTGATATTGATTTTTCCTTTTTCCTCTGCTTTTCCAAAGGAAAAAGACATACTGTGGTCATTTAGGTGTCAGTAGCCTGTTATTGCGTGCCTGGTAATTTAAGTATTCTTACTTAAGATAGCAAGCTGTACTGTTTGATGTGGAGAATAAGTCAGTGAAAATACAATTTCTATTCCCCAAATAGCAAAGTTAATTTAGATCCAAGACTACTGTGGATGTGGATGTGTCGTTCAACATTTCCATGTATTTAGCCACCAACCCCCTCTCCCCCATATTTCAAAATTATCCCATTTTACAATATTTCTAGAGTGGTATAAATGCATGCATTGTACATTACAATATTTCTTTTTAAAAATTACATAACGTTCCATCAAAACTCCAATTCACTTATTGCTGCTAGGAAGTTAGACCCCCCCGTCATCCCCAGGACTTTTTAAGAATACATCTAACCTTCTCCTGGGGAAGTCATCCCAAGTTTTAGGGTGAGGAAACAGACCTGGATTGATTGACTGCTGGGGGTTTGCAAGAGATCAAAAGGACATCAAGCGTATGTTCCTTTCCAGCAAGTTCCGTTTCCTGATCCTAGGGCAGGATTGTTGAATCCAGGGCTGAGATGGGTGATCACATCGCTTATACTACCTGGGGGAGGGTGGGGGGTGCTGTCTGGCAAGATATAGAGGGCCACAGTTTCCCCACCATGGGTGGGGATAAGATAGACCCCCCAACTCTGAAATATTCCCACTCCAATTGAGAACGTTGAAAGCATTCCTTTAAGCATCTGTTTAGATTCTGGCTCCCAATTAGCACCAGCCACCCGTTTTCACACATGGCATTCCCAAAAGAGGGCCTGAAATATCTGAATCTGAGCAGCTACATACTCCCCCATCAAATGTCCCGAGTACAGGTAGTCCTCGCTTAACGACCATTCATTTAGTGACGGTTCGGACTTACAATGGTGCTGAAAAAACTGACTTGCGACCAGCCCTCACACTTACGACCGTCGCAGCGTCCTGCAGTCACGTGATCGCCATTTTTGACCTTCCCAGCCAGCTTCCGGCAAGCAAAATCAATGGGGAACCACATGATTCGCTTAATGACCATGTGGTTCACTTAATGACCACAGTGATTCACTCAATGACCACCACAAAAAAGGTCATACAATCGGGTCGGATTCGCTTAATGACTGCTTCACTTAGCACTGAAATTCCAGTCCAAATTGTGGTCGTTAAGCGAGGACTACCTGTAGTTGCTAACTGCAGTGAGATTGTAAGCCAGCCCTTGCCAACTGGGTGCCCTCCAGATAGGTTGAATAAGCTCCTGATGAGCAGGTGTTTCTGGAAATGGAAGTCTAGGCCATCTCAATGCTCTGGACTTCAATTCCCAGAATCCCTGAGGTATCCAGAGGGCGCTCAGTAGGATGAACCCTGCTATAAGTCAAGCTGGCCATGCAACTTCCAGCTGAAAATTAGCCCTTTATTAACCACACGGGAATAGTGTGTCTTATGCCAGGATTAGCTCCATGCAATGCTGGGCTCGCCAAAGTTTCCACTGGAAACAGATTACTTGGAAATTCCCTCTCTCCTCTTCAAAAGCTATTCTGTGTTACTGAACGGTGGGGCTGCCATCTAAGCTACGGATCTGGGGGATAAAACCTCAGGCTTTGCACACACAAAGCATGTGGGGCTAATCCCAGCCAATGCTTCCCCCCCACAAAGAATCCAGTCCCCGCGGAGCAGCACAGAAGAGGCATTTAAAACTCAACACAACGCTTCCTCTGTTTGCATAGGGGGGAGATGGGCCACGGGTGGCTTGCCAAGAATAAAAGTTTGTAAAAATCACACCCTTTGGGGGCTCCCTGACCCAGAAAGGGGAGGAAACGGAGGCCAGCCCCCGCCATCTCCAACCTGAGTTGCAGTTTGGTTTTAAGACAAGCGCTAAAGATGCAAATTCCCAAAGCTCAAGTTCTTTCTGGACAGAATGGAAGCCAACAATCTCCGCGGGGCGGTCTTTGTCTTTTTATGCCCCCCCACCTGGTGCTGAACCACAAAAGCACAGCAGACTCTCAGGATACTTGGAGTGAATACAAAACAATATTCCAGTTTTGCCAGATTCCGCTACGTGCTGTTAGGCTCCAGGCTCTCGAGAAGCGATACCTCCCTCCAGTAAAAAATATCTCTCTCTCTCTCTCTCTGACAATTATGCAAAATCTTTCATTAAAAACTGGTTACCTTCCAGCCATTTCCCAGCTTATTGGAAATATCCACTGGATATTTTATTGGTCAACTTTCACTTTTAGAAATGGGATGGAATGTCAAAATAAAATGGAATTTTGCCCGAGCACCTTGGAGGGAGGAGGAGATAAAGGTGAAATAAAAAATTAGCTTTAAGTTCACTAGCCGCTTGCAGTAAAATAGCAATAGTTTATAGGGTGCAGGAACTAATTATCTCATCATGTGTTATTTCTTGTTTAGAAAGCTGCACCCAATTAGATTGGCAAAAGGTTTTAACTAAATTCTCCCCAGGGCAAAAAAAGAAGGCAATGCCTCTTAAGGTATCTGCATTACCCCAAAATGCAGAAAACCCGTTTCCCTTTGGAATTAGGAGTTTCTCTCGGATGCAAATCCATGCAGATTTATCAACTGCCTAACGCTCATCTATTACAACAGAGCATTCCAAACTGTGTTAGTGTGTCGGCTGCAGTGTCCCGGCTGATGCTGCCTCCAAGCCCTGCCAGGATTCCGCACAGGTCCTAGGGCCTGCCTTGTGCCTGGCTGCCTCCAAACCTGCTGTGATTCCACACAGGTCCTAGTGCCTGCCTTGTGCCTTGCTGCCTCCAAACCTGCCCTGCCAGGATTCCGCACAGGTCCTAGTGCCTGCCTTGTGCCTGGCTGCCTCCAAACCTGCTGTGATTCCACGCAGGTCCTAGGGCCTGCCTTGTGCCTGGCTGCCTCCAAACCTGCCCTGCCAGGATTCCGTGCATGTCCTAGTGCCTGCCTTGTGCCCTGCTGCCTCCAAACCTACTGTGATTCCGCGCAGGTGCCTGCCTTGTGCCCTGCTGCCTCCAAACCTGCCCTGCCAGGATTCCGTGCATGTCCTGGTGCCTGCCTTGTGCCCTGCTGCCTCCAAACCTGCTGTGATTCCACGCAGGTCCTACTGCCTGCCTTGTGCCCTACTGTAAGAGTGTGTCACGAAATGATGCATGTCTAAAAAGTGTGTCACCAACCTGAAAAGTTTGGAAAACTCTGTATTACAACCTGCTACACAAAGCAAGCCCAACTCCATCCACTGCAGGAAAGAGAGACTAGTCTGCTTGTGCCACGCTGCATCTTGGGCTCAGCCAATACTAAGCCTATCCAACTGTCCAATGTCACCCCAGTGGAATTAAATAATGTAATGTCCGTTGTTAGGCAGGGAACCGCATGCAAGCCGCATCCTAACCTCCCAGTGTGGTTACCTGAGAATTCAGCCAGTAATTTCGTAATGGCACGTGGTACAGAAGGCTCAGGAGGGTGGGCCTGGGAAGTTTTCCCAAGACCGACGCTGGCAGGAACCAGCTTCACATCGATTGCCTGCCCAAGGCAAAGGGGTCTCTTCTCCAAGGCAGACTTCGGAGCAGACGCTGCAGTCTCGGGCAGGATCTCACAGTACTGTCCGGAATGCCTCCCTCTGGGGGGAGAGAACAGGGAGGGCGCCGGTCTCTCCATCTCAGCTTTCCTACCCGCCTCTTTGAGTGCTGTGATCGTGAGGTGTTCGTGCTCCAAATCTTGCTTTGCCCGGGGGGGCTGCTGAAAATAGGGTGCCATCCCTTGGGAACGGGCAGCCTTCAGCTCTGCCTCTGAGAAGACCTCAACGGGGTCTTCAGGAGATCCACCCCCCTTGGATTCTGAGCACTCCTTCATGAAGTCCATAAAACTCTCACGGCTCAGCCCATGCGGGCGCGCCACCTCTTGGACGCTGTCCAAAGCGATACTTCTTGGGGAATCTTCTGTCTTGGGAGACTTCCTTAGCAACTCCAGGTCACAAGGATCTAATACCTGCCTGGCTTGAGGAGGTGTGTCTGGACTGGGTTCTTTGGAGGGCCGGGGTGCAGCAGACGGTCGCTCCCTAACAGCATCAGTCTCAGCCTGGATTGCTTTGAAGTCATCAGTGGATCCCCGATGGCGTTCCAGGGCCTGGGGAGCCATCTGGTCTTTTCTGCTGCCCTTCTGGAGCTCGTCAGACGTCTCTTCATCATCTATATATACAATTTCTGTTTCGGAAGAGCCAGTGGGTTTGGGCAATGCCTGGCAATTCTCAGCAGCATTCTTGTTCAGGAATGCAAGATCTGCTGGAGCATCCTCTATGACTGTGTCCTCAGACTCCCCGGAGCTATCAGCATCGGTCGTTTCCGGCAAGCCTGGATTTGGCCAAGAGATGTCGGTTTTCATCTGTATAGCTACTGGAGGAGCACTTTTCACTACAGCTACTCCTTGGCTAACCATGGCTTGATTCTCTTCTACTTTGGGAGACGGCTTGCCTTTTTGGTGGAGGCTGATGGTCAGAAGTTGATGAGGAGCAGAAGCTTTGCTGGCTTCCATATTGCTAGGGCTAACCGTTGGTCCTGGAACACCACCGCTAGTTTCGGTGGGCGAGGCCTTAATGCCCGAGTTGATAAAGTCATCAGCCTTGTCATCGAGATCCTTGGGAATCAAATCCCAGTTAAGCAGTTCGCTCGTGAAGCTGTGCATTTCACGGACACATTTGGAGACTTCCTCCAGGGCCGCAGTCGTGCCTGAAGACTGGCGGGAGAGGCCTGGTCCGGAGGGAATCCTGCCACTGCCACGAGGCTTTGCCTGGAACTCACAGATGCTGTCCTCTGGAATGTCTGTCAACAGCTCCCTTTCACTGTGTATCACCCAGTTGCTACCGATGTCCTTCGAGTTGCTTGTGAGGACATCTTTGAATTCCTTATCAAATTCCAGTTTGTCCGCAATGACCTCAAACGGAGATTCAGGAGAATCTTTTTCCACTGGTGCCTCAACAGCTATGCCAGAAGATGCTATGGAATGTGAATTTATGATCTCGGAGGGAGCCCGCTCACCTTCTGGGTTGGTTAATAGTGCAAATCTGGATTCTCCATTTGGAGCTCGTTCTTTTTCTTGGGTGCACCCATTCAGATCAGTCTTCCCATCCAGAGGCCCAACTCCCTTGAACTCTCTCTCCCCCAGAGAAGTAGCTTCCATCACGGGGCCACGGGGATGAACTTTGGATCCAACAGAAAAGGGTAATTCCATTACGTGAGGAGATCCTACAGAAATGGTATCTATTCTTGAACTTTCATTGGTCCCTTGGACGCCGCCTTGTCTTTGTCCTCCCAAGACTTCCTGTTGCTCGTTTGAGAGGGTCGGTTTGCTGTTGGTTTCCCTCTGATTTCCAGAATGTGTTAAATAAACTCCAGCTGATGGAAGAGAAGACAGGAGAGGAGGGGGGACTGCATCCTTGCAAGCAGAATCAATGGCCAAGGAAGACTCCCCAATTTAAAGGGAGAGACGCACATAGGATCGGTTACAGATTCCACAATCAAGCAGGCAACATGCTCTTAACGAAACAAAAGCCACGATTCCAACCTACCAAACTCCGCACGCATGCACAAGACCGTCACCTGGAGGATAGGAACTTTGTAGGGAAGCTGTGATCTACGTAAACATAAAAAGTCACCGACATTCAATTTCACAGAAGAAAGACAGCTTAGGTCAGCCAAAGATACAGTGCAAAAGAACAGGTCATGCTGGGCAGGTGAACACAAGCGATCCAAAAGAATGCAAATACATGGCTAGACAGATTGTAGAAGGTTTTCGGGTGCTTGCAGATCAGACGTTGTAGGATGATACAACCTGGGTGCACCAATGGGTTTTACCTTGCAGTATATTTCTATTACTATTTAGGGTCACGCTTATCTATCTCATCCAACGTTCTACCCTGTGCTGCTCCTAAAACATAGAACATGATTATTTCTTCCAGCTACAATCCCGTAAGATAACGGACCAGGTGAACTTGGGGGAGGGGAAGCCAGAGGTAGACCACCTGCTTTACTTGTAGAAAGTCTCAAGATCAATGTTTGACCATCTCCAAGGTAAAGCCAGGAAAGAACTGGGAATCCATACTGAGCTAGACAGACCCGGAATTCAACCATATATTTTCTCATGGATGTCATGAATTTCCATTTCGTTAAAAGTTCCCAAGCTGGTGACCCTTTTCCAGATATGGTCCAACTGCAACCTTCAGAAGTCCCAGCCAATTAGTTATAATTTCAAGATACGTAGAAGGCGCTAAGCTAGACTACTACCCAGAATCAAGGCAACGAAAGGTTCCAAGAAAGGGAGTTACCTGGACTGAATTCAGGAAGTCGATCTTCAAAGGCAGGGGCAGTAATTATAAAAGAGGTAAGGCATGTCAATGCCTGAAGACATCAGCCCACACATTGAAAGAAAACAGAACTTCAGTTACGCAGGAGATTTTTCTTCCAAAATCACCCACAATGCAGCAACTTCTGACGGAAAGCAGCACAGAATTGGCAGATTGTTTTCTTGGACAAAGGGCAGGAACGGACTCGGAGATATTATTCTTAAGAAATCTTGGGTAGGAACTATGTTCTCCATGAGTCATGGGAAGATCATGGTAAGTTTTTTCCCCCCCTTTAGATCTAAAGGTAAAGGCAATTTGTACGGCCTTACTACAGACCTCATCATCCACCACAAGCTGCTTTTGATTGCCCAACTGCACCACTGATCAACGGCAAGCTGGCTTTGAACGTGCTCCAGCTTGATGAATGGTGTTGCAGGCGCTCATAGTGTGACCGCCTCAATACAGTAACCTCTTAGCAGTCAAACATGAAGTCTTAGAGAAGTGTTGGGAGTCTGAAAACTGGAAACACGCCTGTGAATTGGACTCAGAACAAGCCCGGGCAAAGGATACATATGAGGCAACATCACATTGCCCAAGGCAGCTCAGCCTAAACATCATTTGCTCATCGGTAGAAGCACCCTGCTTCCAACTCTTCACTCTGTCAAAAACAACTGGGCTGAAAGATGCACCGTGGACCCCAAAAGAAGGCTTTAACATGTGAGAGAAGCACAGCAAAAATTTGTAAGGAGGAAACGCTGAAGGAAACCTTCCAGACATCTCCCCACTCCACTCTGAGCAGCCGTACAATCTCATCAGCCAAAGCTTTCTCTACCAGCTTCTTGGCTTTCAAAATTGCGCTTTCTGCCGTGATAATGAAAGGGGTTTATCCCAGAAGTACATTTTGCATGGGGGGGGGGGGAAGAGAATGAATGTTCCTAAGTTAAAACCCTACCACCTCCCCACTTAAAAAGATTTGAAGAGCAGAATCCAAATCCTTGCCGTCTTAAATATCTGCCACTGTGACGAGCAGAAATATAGATGTTTTATCAGCTGTTGGCAATGGTTCTCTGAGCCCCACAATGTTTGCTGCCCCCCCAACACAAAATTAAGCTCCAGCAATGAGGCCAAAATTTCACCAAATTATGCCAGTCTTGCAAGGTTTCAGCTCTCTCACAGAATTTCAAAAATCTCAGGCAAGAGTGCTCAAATCTTACAAAAGATCTCGTAAAATGTTGGCATTCTCAAACCAGAGTTTTGAAGGCCTGTGAGACCTTGGATGTACTGGGGGAGGAGGGGGTGAGTGGATTACTGCACAGTGGGGTCAAGGATCTGCAAATGTGGTTCAATCCCTAAGATAGATAGATAAAAATTTGTCTCAGTGACACATTCCTTTGCACCCAGGAAGTCCAATGTCTAGCTTCTGATGCCTCCAATTTAAGTAAGGTTTAGATAGGACAAAGTCTATTATCTTGGCAGGGAATGATTGTCAGGAGATATGTCTATGAAGGTTCTCTGTCATCCAGGTGGAATTGTCTGTAGCTTGAATCATGTCAACTGGATTTCTATTTTCTCAGTGGAAACGTTTCGCTCCTTATCCAAGGAGCTTCTTCAGACTGAAGAAGCTCCTTGGATAAGGAGCGAAACGTTTCCACTGAGAAAACAGAAATCCAGTTGACATGATTCAAGCTACAGACGATTGTCAGGAGAATTAACTGATCTGTAGGCAGCCAGGACTCTCACTCAAGAAAGGTGCCTTTGCGTGGGTATCCTTGCTTAGTCAGAGGCCTTACAAGAAAGGGAATTACTCTCACGAGCCTCCCTTAGAAAATAAGATGCTAGCAACCCATGGTTTTAATTGCTCGGCAAACAATATGAAAAGGGAAGGGATTCGCAGGGGTCTGGTGGCAAAACACAACTGCGCTTTGAATTCCGACATCAGAGTTGGCTTCTAGAAACAGAGAAGCGTCCTCTACAAATTGTTTTGATCTGGTCGCTGAATTAAATTCCCATCCAAAGCCTAATTGCCTGCAAGGGTAGAGAAAGTTGACGTAGGTATCACCCTCTCCAACCCAGAAATAGGGTACCATTTCTAAGCATATCAGCTGCGCACCAACTTTCAATGGATGATTCATTTACAGAATTCATGACCATCACCTTCAGTTACAAACCAATGAGTCAAGAGAAGAAATCTACTGACAGATGTTAGTCATGATAGCTAAATAGGAACGTCCACCTCCAGAAGCATTATGCCACTGCATATCTACTGCTGCAATCAGGGTGTGGGGGACTGTTAGAGACTTTGGGAGGTGCCCGAAACATCTTATGAAGGAAAGATGTTGCGTTTGAGAGACGCTGGTCAGTCCAAGCCATCATTAGATCACTTCTCATTTTGGACAGAGTTCAGACCAATCTAGATATTATTGAATTAACAGACTGGTCTTCAAGTGCCCTTCCAAAGGGGCATGATGTCCTGGGTAGCTCCTTAACCGTTACCCCAGCTGGACACTTGATGATGGCCGAGAAGCTGCTCTGGAAAGAGGACTGTTCATTGGGACCCAACCTGTAGCTCCACCATGTTCCAGGCCAACCAACTTTGTTTTGTGAATTGAGAGATCTTAGAAACTCCTGGGATGGCCCTCACTGGAGAGATTAGAGATGGAAAGAGAGGTTGGGGGACCAGAGGCCTGAAAACTCTTGGATTAAAGCTTTCAAAACAGAACTGATCTGGGAGGTGCTCCGAACAATGAAACCCCAACACTAGCTTTACCAGTGCCCTCCACCTACATAGGACTACAGCTCCCAGAATTCCTAGCCAGCACAACTTTGGAGTCATAAACTTGGACATGTTGTCCTGATTCACAAACAGCGACTAATGAAGGAGAGTATGTGGAGCACTTAAAACTGGGTTCACGTTGCATCCCAAGTAATGGCGTGCTTAACCAAGGTTTATTAAATAAACCACAACACCACTAGATTCACAAAACACATTAAACCCAAACCAAATCCAATCCAGTCCAATCCCATGATGGCAACCCTTGTGCTACTGCTACAGACTGAGGCTGAGTAAGTTTATAAAGTCCTGCCCATTCTTCTCGGCTCCTTCTCCACATTTTGTCCCGAGACAATAATTCACCTGCACGTTTCCTGTCCTTTGCTGTTGCTACAACCACCCTCAACCTCCACGGACCTTCCAAAATAAACCTTTTTGCATTCAGTACTTTGGAAGGGAAAAAAAAAAGCAAGCTCAAAGAGACAAGGGGGGAGGGTGGAGGGAATTAATAACGCAAGAAACAGCGTGGAAAAGCAGCCATCGTAAGAGCGCGTAATAATCACAGCACGAGGGGAACATTTCAGCACTTTGCAGCCAAGCTGGGTCTCAAGAGGACGCGGAAGGAGTAGGGAGGAAAAGCAAGAAGAAAAATGTTTACAATTCCAAAAAAAAAAGGCTGTAACTGCTTCCCCGCTCCTGGTCCCCAATAATGGCCTTTTGTTGCAGCTTCCTATTCCTAGAGCGGTTCAGAAGGCACAGACTAGAGTTAGGAAAATAAAAACCTCCCTTATAAACACTACCTCAGAGAATGCAAGGGACAAGGATGGGACCCAAAAGCCATGATGGTAAACGTCTG
Organism: Charina bottae; assembly: GCA_023362775.1. Classification (NCBI taxonomy): domain Eukaryota; kingdom Metazoa; phylum Chordata; class Lepidosauria; order Squamata; family Charinaidae; genus Charina; species Charina bottae. Next base: position 6,345,380 of record JALMGJ010000026.1, on the reverse strand, counting down.
CCATGGGGGGCAATCTTGGCCCCCCAGAATCCCTCAGAGCTGGCCAGGCTACCTAGGCCAAGGGGGGCAATCTTTGGCCAAGGGGGACAACCTTGCCCCCCCAGAATCCCTGAGTTGGCCCCTGGTCCTACAGAGCATCAGGTAGTTTTCTGTTAGAAAATGGTAGCCTCCTGGTGGCCACAACCAACCCAGGTCCTCATATGGCATTGTGATCAACTGGAAACGTTCTTCTCCAGGGGAGGACCCATAACAGAAGGCAAGATGTCTTGTGAGGCAAGTCTGCACAAACACACACGCAAACCCATACTAGCTGAGGAACCCACCACAAGCACCTTTTGAGACCCTCCCTAAAGGGTCTAAAACTATGGCTGGCTTATTAACTTTGGGCAACCCTGCAGCCAAACCGAGATGAACCCAAGGTGGATGGATGTCACTTCCTGCTGTAAGAACTATAGTGGGGGAGTCAAGTCTAAATTACAGGGAATTTCTATACCCTCGCACGTTCTGCGTAGATGCTGCAGATTCTGGTGTATTCATTATACGGTGGTTTTGATTTGATGAAAGCACCTTAGCAGTTCTAGAACGAGGAAAGATTGGTAACCATCTCCTTGCACTGAGCAAGAAACCAACTGATTTTGCAACTTCTTGCCCAACCTCTCTTTAAACTGGACATCTTCCAGACATAGTGGACTTCAACTCCCAGAATGCCCTTTAGCTGCGCTTGTTGGGAATTCTGGGGACTGCTCTCCAGACATGGAGCACTGACTCCCAGAAACCACGTTAGCCAAGTTTGTTGGGAATTCTGGAAGACACATTCCTAATATTATCTGGCGGGCAGCCCTGTAAGAGGCTAATTTAATGGACTGGTGTGTGGAGGGTTATACATCTTGCCCTGTTGCTTGCAAGACCTGCAAGAAACACGAGAGCGCCCCAGAATTTGGTGCGATTATAATCTCAAATCAATTCTCTTTCTGGTGGAATGAGTTTGCATTCTCCTCTGGTTTCAATCAGAAAGGAGCCTCGATGTGAGTCAGACACTGGTCTAAAGAGATGGGCAACAATTTGCCCAGAACCTTGGGGGAATGAGACCTTCTGCATTAATTCAAAGGCTGAGCCAGAGACTCTTTCTCTTATATGATAGTGGAAGCTTATCTTTCTTGACCACCAAGTTTCTTGAGTGCCAAAGACAGAGAATGCCATTCCTTCCAACTCCCCTTGTGTGACTCAGCAAGTAAAGTCTATTGATACTATCACAGATTCACATTAAGAGCTTTGTTGGGAATACAAGAACGCCTCTCTTATCTGGTGCAGCAGACAGTCCCTAAACAGCCCACAATAAAGGCTTTCCAACTCTATGCTGCTACTAAAGGTAAAGGTTCCCCCCGCACATTTGTGCAGTCGTGTCCGACTCTAGGGGCCGGTGCTCATCTCCGTTTCTTAGCCGAAGAGCCAGCGTTGTCCGGAGACGCTTCCACGGTCATGTGGCCGGCATGACGCGCGCGGAACGCTGTTACCTTCCCACCAAAGTGGTACCTATTCATCTACTTGCATTTGCATGCTTTCAAATTGCTAGGTTGGCAAGAGCTGGGGCTGGTGCGCGAGATCCCTCCGTCACGCGGGGCTAGGGATTCGAACGTGCGATCTTCCGATCGACAAGCCTGGCGTCTTACTCGCTGAGCCACCACGCCCCTTACATGCTGCTACTACTGGTGGCTTTTTTTGCCATCAAATGTCCTGAGGGAGTCTTTGACTATCTCAGAGGTTGGAAAACCCAGTGATTGTCATTTGAAGTGCCAGGGCATCTGAGACAATTCTAGGCGGCTTCCTTGGCCCCTCAACATTATTTTTAAAAATCAAGCTAGCACAAAAGTTGAGAGATCTCTAGATCTCGTGGGATTTCAGCGTTCTTGGGTAATATTTCATGAGAAGGCTGAAAGTGAGTGAGATTTCAGGCAATTAAAAAATGGCTTGAGGAGCATTATTGTTGGGAGATGTCAGAAAAAGTTGCCTACTCTGGACTACCTGTTAAGGAGCCTTTGGGCACAACATGGGTTCTAGGGTATAGCATCAAAAATGTGACTCACCATTGCTCTCACCACTGAAGAAATGTGCACCCTAGAACACAACTCAGCTGTTTTGGAACATGCAGGTTGCTCAGGGCAATGAAGCTGGGTTGCATATGAGATGCTAATTGATTGTGTACCCCTCTTCTTGCTGATGGGGCTGACACATCCTGCTAAGTCATGGTTAGTTTGATTTTAAAAAATGGTTTATAAACTACAATGGCTAGGTTCACACAACATGCTAATCTAAGACCAAACACCTTATGACTTACCATGATGAGTGAACCTGGTCTCCAAGAAACATGGAGTTCTTCAGAGCAAAGTCAGAAAAGCAGCTGCTGAAGACTAGCAAGCAAATCCTACAGAGTAAGGGCAGTGCTATCCTGCAGATCAATGTTTCTCAACCGCAGCAACTTTAATGTGTGTGGACTTCAACTCCCAGAATTCCCCAGCCACCATGCTTAAAGTTGCCAAGGCTGAGAATCGCTGTTATAGATCATCCTTCCCCAATCTAGCATTCTTCACATTTGTTGGGACTACTGGAAAGATAACCAGACAGGGGGGGGGGGGAAACTTTGGCAGGGGAGATTTGCTTGGAAATGCAGGCGCCAAACATTGGGGTCAGCTTGAAAGCCCACAAAAGCCAAACGGAGATCTTAATTCTTCTTTAAGCGTCAGCTGTAAAGCTTCATTGTTTAGAAGAGTATTGGCTTTACATTTTCCTCCAGCTTTACAGACACCTGAGCTCCGCCCCATCTCTTTTCCCTTGATATAGAATCATGTGGATGAGAAATTACCCACTTTTGAATTCATGGAAAAGGCCTTGCTTACGGATGCAGCATGACTTTTTTTTTTTTTAAAGGCCATTGCCAATTCTGGTCCATCAGACTGTAGGGTCAGCGAAGTGGCAAGTTTCAAAAGTGGAGTCTTTCCTACCTCCCCCCGTTTTAATGCCTAGCATTTTACCAGAAATGATTCGGGGGGGGGGACGGGACGGCCATGGATAAACGGCCACAGGACGGAAGCCTCACCCAGCAGCGCCGGGGGGGGGGGGGTCACGAAAGGGTTTGCGGGATGATGGAAAAGGAGAACCTTGTCTTGTCCCCAGTTACAGCCTCTTTCAACATTTTTCTTTCAGAAGGGGGTACAAGAAAATGACAGACTTGCCTTGTGAGGTCGAAAAGAGAGAGACAGGCTGAGAGGAAGAAACAAAGGAATCTGAAAGGGAAATACACAGGGTGAGACTTGGTAACTCGAGAGAGGAGGCAAGCACGTATACCGTATACCGTTAATAAGGAAGGTGCCAAGGCACCAGTTCTCAGACACCCGTGGAAAGCGGCGGCGGGGGGGGGGGATCGGAGGCTGCTCACTCACCTTGATGCAAAGTACCTATGAAACACAAGTCAACTGCAGAGCTTTACCCATCTGCTTGGAAGGAAAAAGGACAGTCGTGGAACATGAGAATTAACTTAGTGATTCAGGTTTTTTTTTGTTTTTTGCTTTTAAAAAAGGGCCAGAAGGAAAACTGGCAATTGCATGCTAACTGCATTTGGCACTTGAAGATTTGTTTTATTGCATTTAAATACTGCCTTCCCCATGGGAATTGAAAGCAAGGCAGATGAAGGAGAACCCTCCTTGTATCCATAGAACAATAACCACCCCTGTGAGATGGCATAACTTTCCAGGGATATCACCAATTGGTCATTTGCAGCAATCTGGAAGATCAGGAGGCAGAGCTGTGATCCTCAAATGCCCACCTATCAGGGTGTGTTACCCTGAGATGATAAGGCAGCCCAGGCCCACTTGGTTTCTCCTAAGAAGCTGTACACAAATCTCACTATAAACTAGGCTGGCTAGAGACCATGAGGATTTCCTTTTCTGAAATCGTCCTATAAACAAGGTGGCATTCCACACATACTTTCCAGCAGGTTACAAGTGTTTTAATCAACTGTTACTCACCGGGACGCATCAACAAAGTATCCGAGAGCATGACTGCCCTTCCTGCTCATCACAACATTCCTACACTAAGGAATGGCACTAAGCTACAATTCTGCCTTCACAATGATTTGTTGACTAAGCCATAGTGTGGCTTGGTTTGCGTGACATGCCAAGTGAAACCAAAGAAACCATAATATGATGTGTGGATCTGCTTGGCTTCCTTCCAACCTGTTTTGTTCAATAAGCCATCATCGGCTAGGATCACGCAACATTCCAAACCTCAAACCAGGGATTACAAATTGCAATGATTGGGATCATGTAACACATTCAACTAAATCCAAGCATATCTCTGAAGCATGCCATGGGGAACACACCCAAGGTAATAAGGGGCCTGGAAGGAAAAACGTACAAGGAATAGCTGGAGGTGTTGAGTATGTTTAACCAGGAGAAGAGACTGATCATGATACCTGTCTTCATATTGGTCTGAAGGGCTGTCTTATCTATCTATCCATCCATCCATCCATCCATCCATCCATCCATCCATCCATCCATCCTCCCCTCCCCTCCCCTCCCCTCCCCTCCCCTCCCCTCCCCTCCCATCCTTCATTCTTCAGATTCATCATCGCCCATCTCTACAGCAGTAGACTCTGGGCGGTTTACAACAATATTATAAAAATTAAAACCTATACACCTAAAATACAATATAATAATAAATAGAAAAATCCAGAGGATGGTGAGATCTTAAGAGGAGGATATTAATAAGCTAACCAACCCCAGGAGGAACTATTACTTCCTTCGTTCCAAGCAGGGCGGCAGAACCAGGTCTTTACAGACTTCCTGAAGGCCAGGAGCGAGGGCGCCCGCCTCACCTCTGGGGGCAATAATAGATAAGACAGGATAGTCCAGAGTTGCTCCAGAAGAGCCCCCCCCCAAAAAAAAAAACCCCACAAGGGGTTTAAATGACAAAGCAGCACATTTTGCTTGGACATCATGAAAAATCACAGTAAAAGCTGTTAAAAGGTGCAATGGGCTCCTTTGAAGGTGGTAGATTCTGGAGAGGTTTAAACAGAGGCTGCATGGCCATCTGGGGGAGGGGGGATGCTCGAGTGATGGGCCCTCGCACTGGCAAGGGATGGATTAAATGATCTCCGAGGTCCCTTCCAACCCTGACATTCCAAGATTCTTAGTGGAATGCACAATCCCCACCAACCCTCCCAATCAATCTTTGGTTGAGCGTGGAACAGGCTGAAAGAACCCCACACTGCTTTCTACATCTCAAACAACGGTGGTGCTCTGCAACTGGTCCAACTCTGCAGATCTCTTCCCGAGAGCGTGTTTGGTGAGAAAACAATTTACCCAACCTTTCTCCGACCTCGGCTCAAGCCGTATGGAAAGGAAGGAGTGGAGTCGTAAGTGCCCAAACCAGAGATGGACCAAGTTGGGAATGGTTTTGGCGCGGTGCCCGGCAGAGGGGACAGTACGAATGGCATTCTTGGGCCTCCCCCAACAATTTCAACACCCAACCTTTTTAACCAGCCACGAAGACTGGCTCTCTCTTAGCCGAAGGGTAGAGGACAAGCCATTTCGGGCACCTGGGGGCACTGCAGGGGCTCTCTGCTTTTCACAAAAAGGGCATTGCACACCTCTGGCAACGTGCTCCAACCTCTGGCTCCAGCAGGCAATGCTACAGGACAGCGAGTGCACACACGCTGCATTTATAGAAAAGAGGCATCGACAGAATGAATAACGGGAAAGCCTTTGAGCATTCGTTCTGGACCTCCCTTGCCAGGGTATCTCCAGCCCCGGCTGTCCGCCAAATGAGCCGTTCAGTGTCATTTGTCACAGGATCAGAGGGATGTTTATTTAGATTTATCGGCCCTTGCAAAGACCTGCAACCAGCCGGGGAGTAATGCAGAGGTTCTGGATGGTTCTTTCGCTGGTTCCCCAGCTGGGATTTGTACTCAAGCAAAGCCACCATGCTCAAGCCTTAAAAGCACTGGGAAAATGTTTGTTCAAAGAAATAATAGTGGAACTGTTCTCTGTCGCCAACAGCCATTGCGAGGCAAAGCTGTTCAAGCCACGGGCAAATTCTGCATTATTTCTTGCGTTTTAATCTGAGCCTTCTTTCTAAGTCCGTGGCCTGGAGGACAGATTGCAATGAAGAAACCAAAACATTTATAATAATAGAGCAAAATGATAACAAGTGTATAAAGGAATAACAACTAGATTAACAGAGGTGGGTTGAAAGCTACTAAATGTTTTGACATATAGCACTCCTGAATAACCAGTGCTCTTATAACACACCAATAAGCAGTTGCAATTTTCTTGATTCATCAAGAGCAAAATGAGTAACCTACTCAAATGTTTAGCCTGCTCTTTAATTTGCAAATTAAGCGCTAACGAGGAGCAATTTACATGCACTTCTACATCCCGCAAGGCAACCTCAGAACCCCATTTTGCAGAAACGGAAGCTAAGGCTGAGAGAAAAGCTTGCCAAAGGCTACCTAACCAATTCATAATGGAGGTGAGGTGCATCCCACTTCACACTCCTGGTTACTTCTTAGTAAAAAAAAAACAGGCAAGAATTTTGTCTGCTTTTCGAGTGGGACCAGATTGGTAGGAAGTCAAGCAGCAAATTTAAAATCTGAAAAAGGAGGGCAAGTATAATCAGCACCTTTAACTCTGCATTTGTTGACTTCCGACTGCTTCTCATTTCCTAATGCAGTTTTTCAGGCTCAACCGATGCGGCGTTTGGCAAGCAGAAAATGTCAGCCGTTCAGCCACGGGACAAGCGTTGGGCCACTGCAATCTGTTCCACGCAGCAAGTCAAGGGATGAGAACCTGGCTCCAATTTGCTGCTTGAAACACCAGCTTCATAACCCCCAATAACAGGAACGGCCCTCCCTCCCGTCACCTTGATCAGATCAGGTTTAACTCTCCACCCCGTGGCTTAACAGATATCACCCCATGGCCCGCCCTCCCCCTGCCAATGGGACTGATTGCCCGTATCCCGCCTGTTGAGGATCTTCATTGCACTGGGGAGAAATAGTCTTTAAAAAATAAAAAAAAGCAGAGGCAAGCATTAATGGACATTGTTGCTGAGGCAACTGTGGCACACTCATTCCTTGTGGGTCAAAGCGGGGAGCTGCACGTGATGATGGCTGAGGAGGGTGTGTTGTTGAGACAGAATTGGTTGTTGAGACAGAATTGGAAGGTTGCCCTGGAGCGCCTTTGTATAAAAGCACAGCGTAGTCTCGGGGCAAATGAGACACAGAGATGGGTAAAGCAGGATGATCTTGTCTTACCTTGTGTAAGAGAAAATCTATTGTAATTACTTGAGGGGTAGAAACCAGGCTCACCCACTAACGGAGGCCGCTTGAAGTCCAGTATTTTGGATTAACCTTCTGGGTGGTTACAGAAATGCCACCGAAGCACTAAATCAGGCCAACATTATTATCAGCCCGCTGCTGACGGTGGATAGTTAAGCAAGCCAAAAAGGTGGAGACGGCCACCTTTGCTTTAGTCTCCTTGAATTTCTACACCTGCTCTGCAGTGTTCACCTGCCTCTCTCATCGGTTGGCAAAGTCCAGTCCTCCGCGCCACTAATTTCTTACGCACTTCATGACACATTTACGGCATCACCTTTGAATCCATGCTCATCCAAACCACCCCACAAATCACCCTTACCACTTCCCAGATCATCCCAGTATCCCAGTCACTAGGCCACACTGATTCCTGGCATCGTTATCTCTGAGAAGCAGACTAATAAAAGCAAGGCTTGATTTGTGATTGTTATCCCCATCCTATAATATCTTTAATGGCTGAAAGATGACCCAGGGGCAAATGTAGTTTTCTGATAAAAGACTATTTAGTGCCATTTAGTTTCTCAGGAAGTGAGAATTTTTCTTTTCAAGAAGTGGCAAGGTAAGACAATAGAACTGGATGTGTTTTTCTTCTTAAAAGTTCCTCGCTGCAAAAAAAGAGTGTGAGAAACACCCACCTGAGATAGAGGAACACCCCCATTTTAAGGACTGAAGTATACTTTCTTTCTCCAAAAAGTTTATGAGCATTACAATAGTTATGAAGAGTTTTTAAATGGCACAGCTCATTTTAGCGCTTCGTTGTGGACGCAGGCAGATCAGCTATAACCATGATTTATTTAAATTTAAATTTATATGACCGCCCAACTCCCCCAACGGGGGACTTTATTGAAGAAGCCACAACTGGCTGACTTTACATATTACATTGAACCCTAAGCTATAGTATGTGAACCCAATCATGCCGATCAGGTTGGATTCAGTAACCACGTTGCGTCTTGGTCTTCATGAAGGGCTTGTGGGCCTCCCTGCCCCATCTGGGCAAATTTGACCTTTGACAATTAGTTTGCTTCCAAATTAACTTGAAGCATCACTCAAACCATAGTTTGAGAGGCTGGACTGGAGCCAAGATAGGGCAAAGCAAAAAAAAAAGATAGGGCAAAGCAAAAAAAAACTGGCATTCAAGGAAAGAACACGTACGTCGTCAAAACTCATTCACGCTGGCCAAGGCATGAACTGGTGATTCCGTTTCAATCCGGTCAGAGAGACCTGTTGTTGCTTGCCCCAAACCGCCTATTCAAGAACATCACATTTCTAGAACTAACATGGTTTTGAGTGAATTAACTTTCCAAGTTCTAGGCTTTTTTTTTTTTTTTAAACAGAAGCAATTCAGTAATTCACAACTTCAAAAATATCTGAACACGCTATAATGTTGCGTAGTTTATATTTATCTGGCTGCGGCAGCCTGATGCAGCATTTCAGAACCTCTATTAGGTTGAATGCATCATGGACAGCAGGCAAGACAATTCTTATTCCTTAAAGATCGGCGGAAACTAGTCGAGCCCTTTCAGGACCAAAACATCATAGAAGATGCAACTAAAACAGGTTCTGTGTAGGTTTAACAAGAGAGCATTAGGAAGCCTACATTAATCATGCTTAATAATGGCCATGCTGGCTGGGGATAATGGGACCTGTTATTCAGAAAGCTTGCCATGAGATATAGAAGGGAGTTGACAATACAACATGGAAAGAGTGTCTTGGTCTCTATAGGGCAGAGCTTTCCAAACTGTGTGTCAGACACGTTAGTGTGTCGGCTGCAGTGTCTGGGTGTGTCGCGGCTGCTGCTGCTGCCTCCAAACCTGCCCTGCCAGGATTCCACACAGGTCCTAGTGCCTGCCTTGTGCCCTGCTGCCTCCAAACCTGCTGTGATTCCGCGCAGGTCCTAGTGCCTGCCTTGTGCCTTCAAACTTGCCCTTCCAGGATTCTGCGCAGGTCCTAGTGCCTGCCTTGTGACCTGCTGTAAGAGTGTGTTGCAAAATGATGCATGTGTAAAAAGTGTGTCACCAATATGAAAAGTTTGAAAAGCTCTGCTATAGGGCTATAGTTCAACTGTCTAATTCCGGAATATTCATGAGCTCCTACCCAACACCCAAATCTTCAGAAGCCAAAGCCAACCCAACAGTCAAGAAACTATGAAAGGGAATCTCCAAGCAAACCCAAGATTTCTGAACCAGTTCTACAACTCGTGCAGAACTACGTTAATTATTATAGCTCCTTAAATTGCCCATTTCTTACCATTTAGTCATAATTTACTAATTTGGCAAATGGCACCCCACCCTTATGCCAGGTAAGCCCACATTACTCTCTCCTTCAGGAGAAAGATGTCACCTCCCATCATGCCGAGTCAGTAGATGAATTCCTAAACCACCCAAATCTTGAGGAATTGTAGGTTTTTAGGCCTCTCTACATTATAATCCTAATGGGTTTAACCTCAAACTGTGTGAAGGACACCCCCACATTTCTCTCTCTGTGGCCAATGGGCCAAAGGAGAGACTTGTCCAGAGATGCAAATTCATTGGATTAGGTAGAATTTGCCCAGCAATTCCTAACAGGCTGGATTTTAAAAGTGTGATTAAAAAAAAACACCCTTCAAATATGAATATTTCTACTTGTATTTAACCAACAGACACTTTGCATCCTTCCCTTGAAAAGTGTCCTAGTCTTTATTAAAATTGTTCTGACATTTTATTTTTCCTGGGTGGGCCAAAGCAGAGCACAGAGGGGGGGAAAGCAGCATTAGAAGCCGATTTATCCAGTGTACAGATTCCTACTAGCACCCTGCATAACCCATATGAGTTGTCGTGGGTGAAAGGCAACCCAGTCACGGAACATTTTGAAAGACATTAACTGTTTAGGTTTTGTTTTTTTTAAAAGGAAAATGGACAGATCCAAGGAGGAGCAAATGTGCAGCCTGCTTGCTGAAGAAAATAACTGTGTGGATCAGGGTGCAGATAATTTTTGTAGATAAGAAGGGTTAGCAGTGAAGTCTGTATCATTTAGATAATCTACAAAAATGCATTAAGGCAAATTTTTTGATTCAAAAGAACAAAGTTAAGTCAGCTTTTTTCCCTTATGGATTTATACCCTGGTTTAAATCAAAACAAGCCACCTGTCGTGGGAAGGAGCACCCTTATCCAGCCCTGCACATATTCTGTCGCTTCTACAATTTCACACAGCGTTGCTGACGCAGCTTTCATGCTCAACCAAGCGGCCTGAGGGGCTAGAAACGTGATCTCCTAACACAACCCTAACGGTGCATTCCTCGCCCAGTGCCAATTCCTGGCTTTGTCTGGTATTTTTACAGAGCAGATGCTGTGACAGCATTCAAGACGCCCAAATTATGTCATCTTTTGAAGTTGAGACATTCGGCCGGCTGTTCAACAAAGCAGGGACAGGGACTCCAGAGCCCTCAACCCGACGGATACGGCCCTTAATGTGTGCTCGGAGCAACTGCGAGACATAATCAAGGCCTCTGTTTGTCTTAGCAACAAGGGATAAGGGCACACCTGGTTCTGTGCATCACACTAAGCATTAAAACATGGTGGTTTACGGGCGAACCCAGCCAAGTGCATTTTGCAAACCAAAACATATGGTGTCACAAGCAAATGACTGTGGCTTATTCAAGAAACTACAGTGAACAAAAATTATGGCAGTGCAATGCATAAACGCAGCCACAGAATTCCATGAACATTGTATTTCACATTTAAATTGTCTTGCAGGAGCATTTCTTCCCATGGTTACCAACCAGGGCTGTAGCTCTTGGGGTCCCTAAAGTGAGTGAGGTGATCTCAAACTGATGGCACTTCATCCGTGGAACACCCCCCCCCCAAAGACCTGCCTGGCACCAACATTACTACCCTTTTGATGCCAGACAAAGACTTCCTTTTTACTAACCCAGGCCTTCTGGAAACCATGTTAGCATTTTGAGATCTTCAGGATTTTGTTGTTACTTCCCTGAGATGTTATGTCCAATCTATTACTGCTTTTGATACTGCAGGTCCCCCGCCCAGAACTGCTACAGTAGAAAAGCACAATAAATAGATCGACTCAAAAAAAAAATGCTATGAGGCTTCTCTGGGAACGTAAGAGGCGCAGTGGGCAAAGTCCACCGAATTAACTGACTCTGAAGCTTTTTGTTTTTAATCCGTTCAACTGTGTCCAATTTGTGGACAAATCCCTGCAGTTTTCTTGGCAAGGTTTTTCAGAAGGGGTTTACCATTGCCTGCTTCCTAGGGCTGAGAGAGAGTGGCTGGCCCAAGGTCCCCCAGCTGGCTTTGTGCCCAAGGCGGGACTAGAACTCTCAGTCTCCTGGTTTGCCATTGCCTGCTTCCTAGGGCTGAGAGAAAGTGGCTGGCCCAAGGTCCCCCAGCTGGCTTTGTGCCCAAGGCGGGACTAGAACTCACAGCCTCCCAGTTTCTAGCCTGGTGCCTTAAGCACGACACCAAACTGGCTCTCGAGCATCACCTAAAAAGCCTTGCTTCTTGCACCCAGGAAAGACTTGATTTTAGTAGTGGGAATCTGAAGATCGGACTAATCCAGTGGATAGGTGGGGAGGGGAGGAATTCCCATTCAAAAGAGATTTGTAGGAGGAGGTCGGTCCAGGGGTCGGTAATCTGTCTCACCCAGCAGGGCAAGATGGTCAAGCCACAGACTGAGGCACCACTTCCGGTGGCACAGGAGGGCAACCCCCCCCCCCCCCGACATAAAGCTGTTCAGCAGATCTTTCTGGCCGGCAACGGACCATATTAACTCCTTTTGAGCTGCGGTTTGACCTTGACTCCGTGCAGGGTAGTCGAACCACCCAGGAGAAGCCAGCTTGCTCTCAAGCCAGCATCCATAGCTGGAATACCAAGAGCAGCTGACAGGTGGGAGATACATTAGAAGCTTCTAGTCCCAAGGAAATCGGCATCCTGACTTAGGCGGAGCAATCTGCCGCATGCCGGATTGTACTAACGTGCCTCTGCCAGGGAAGGAACATGATCAGGGATTTTTTAAAAGCAGCTCCCAAAGCTGGATTTACCATCGGATGGCGAAGGGTTGGCAGCCGCAGACTCGGCCCCTTTAAAGCAGCGTCACCTGCCCCGTGGCTTTCGCCCTGACAGACATCTGCAGTGCAGATTTCTCAGGAAGGGGTGGGTTTTCCCCCCAGCTCCCTGCCGTTTTTCCAACCCACCCCAGACTATTGGGGGGGGCTTCAAGGGAGGGAGAAGGGGCCCATACTTTAGATAATCAGGGCTTTGTCTTGGGCTCATCCCAGTCTCCAAAAGGCATAAAAAAAGCAACCATCAGAGCCACAGGCGGTGCTTCCCCAGAAGCAATTCTAAAAACCATTCCTCCTCCCCCACCCCAAAAAAAAAAAGAAGCAGGGAAGGAGAATGTTTTTTGCATTTTGCGGAAGGTTTCAATGACAATAGATTGCCTTCTTCTTTCATGGGGGAACTAGCAGCAGTTACAAAACCATCCAGGCAGAGAGAGAAATTATTTGCCTTGGAAAAGCCAATGCCCTCTTCTTCTTCTCCCACTCCCCCCATTTCCACTGGATCACCTGCTTGGGGTGTGAATATTTAGGACGCCATCATATATCCTGGACCTTCAGGCAAAAGAGAGGGAGGGAGGGGCAACAGGCGATGCTCCAAACAGGAAGCTAAGCGGCACTTTTGGGACCTCTCCAAAACAGAGCTGGCAGTGCCTTTCAACTGCAACCACGCTCCCTTCCCCAACCTCCTACCCATCTGGTATTTTTCACGGTCCTCAGCAAGGGGGACGAACTTGAACCCCCGTTCAGCCACCCAGCAGCTCCATCCTTGGATCCTACGCCTCAAAAAAAAAATCTAGGATTTACTCCCTACCCACCCACGCTCCCTCCTCTCGGTAAGAATCCCCTCACTTCAGTCCTAGCAGAGAAAGGCGTGTCTTGAGAGCTTTGTAGGCCACTCCCCCCCCCCCCCCCCCCGCAGTATTAGGTCAGACAGTCTGGAAGACACCTGAAATGGAGGACTGGGAGGCGTTTACAGCTGGAAAAATCCCACGGTCGTGCACTGAAGAAGAACGGAGCATTAGCCACCCCTATCAGCCTCTCCACAAACCACAAGGAGGATCATCCTGCCAGTACCTGCAATACTGTACTAAACCACCCCAAGATTGCTTCATCTCCCTGCTCTGGAGCAGAATTTTCCAGGGTACTGGCATGCCACACCCATGGCATCTGCCTAGACTCCCTGCCCGCCCCCGGTAGTGTTGGCAACTTAGCATCCACCCCCCCCCTTCCCCAGCTATTCCAACCTTCATTTGTCCTCTGCATTTGCCCCAGCTAGGCGTGTGTTTTGGTGCGCCTTTCTACATTCTGCCTTTCAAGCGGAGACAGCTGATCTGCATGCTGAATCCCCATTTTCTCCCAGGCAAGCTGCAAGCCAAGGGAACTGCCACACCCTTCTTCTCCCAGCTCAATCAATCCTTGGAGGCCTTTTCCTAGCAATCAGACCCAGCACCCTCCATGCTCACCCCCTACCCCACGCCTTTCCAGAAAAAAAAATATCGGTGTGTGTGTGTGTGTGTGTGTGTGTGTGTCTCCAAATGCACCCAGTGCACCGTGGCAGGTTTTGACTTTCATGGCAGCTCTCAAAATTATAAAGGGGGCAGGAATATTTCTCACCAAGAGGTTAAAGCCTGTAAAAGGATCTCTCAGAAATCCCAAGGTGTTGTTTTTTTTTTTAAATGGTATTTTACATTTCAAGCCCGGGCAACTGAAAATTCTGGCCATGCTAAATGTATTAACTTGATTTCTAATTAATGTCCCTATATATAATGGTTGCAATAAGAACTTATTTTGAGCAATCTCTCCTCAAATCCTACCAACCTCTACCTCTTCTTCTTGCCATATGGTTATGCTAGCCCTTTCCTTTTTGGCAAGGGGAAAAAAACCACTCCATTTGAGGAAAGGTTTCAAAACCCCAGAATCTGTATTCGGATTAGTCCTGATAAAAAAACGAACCTTTCACCCCAATAAAACCGCTCCCGGAACCGCCCCGAAGCTATCACTGCAGGGGCTGGTTTTTAAATTTCCCTTACAAAAATCCTGCCTTCCACCTTGGCTTAGACATTTCCAAGCTTGCAAACTGCACTGCAAAGCTAAAAAGAGGCGTTGGTCTCCCTCCGACCGCCACTTTAATCTCACCCTGGCACATCTGGGTACACCGAGGGATCCCTCCCTGGCTCCTACTGATGGGAGTGGCGGTCCCCAGTCCCGGGGAGGGCGCCGGGTTGGAGAGAAGAGCTGTAATCAGCAATCACATCAACAACCAGCTTGACTTTCTCCGCGGAGGGAGCACATAATGGAACCGGCTGCCATGGGAATTGAAGCCAGCCCCCTTTTTCCTTAGGAAGGAACTGGAGCAGTGATTATTTTCCCAGGCTTGGGGGTGTTTTTTACGTTTTGTGTTTTAACATTGCTTTCCAGGGGGCTTCACAGGCCACCTGCAGCTGTTCCAAGAACTGCAAGGCAGAGACATTTGCTAGAGAAATGCGGGAACGTATTTTAATTTCTCTTGCATCCTGCTAGGGAAAAAGGGTGCTCTATAGCCTCCCCCCCCCCTTATCTAACTAGTCTTAATGGGGGGGAGCAAGTAAGATATTTGGTCTCGATAAAATAATGCAATGGGTAAATTTATTGGCAAATTAACAGACCGTATCATTTTCTGCATTAAATGCAAGAGTTCCAGGAAATGCTTATCTCTGATTGGCTCCCCCCATTTTTCCTCCTCGTGCCTGACAACCTTACGGCTCTTCCCTTCACCGTGCACTCCCCCCCGCCGCGCCGCCGGCCGTTCCTTCCACTGCCCATCTCCCCCCGTCCTTACCAGCACAAGATTGGGGGGAACCTGCCCCCTTCAGGTCTCGTCCTCCCGGCTCGGAGGAGCCACCCCCGGCAGAAGAAGAAATATACGGGGACTGGGTGGCGGGATCAGCCATCTTCGCCTACGACGGGAGCGAGGGGGAATAAAAAACGCACGCAGCGTCGACGCAAGCTCTCCTCCGAACGACCGCCCCGCTCAACGGACAAGCACCGACTGACCAACCTGAAGCGACGAGGCCGCAGTGCGCAGGCGCAAAAAGAAGGCGGTGAGAAAACGTGCCGCGAAGGGGCGTGTCGGGCTGGGTGCTTCTTGGCGCAGGCGCAGTGGGAAAGAAGGTCGGGAGGAGGCGTGTCTTTAGGGGCTGTCAAAATTTCTCCTAATTTGTGTGTGTTTTTTTAAGAAAGTCGTATATTCCCAGGCTGATTTAACTTAAATAAATACGGAAATTGCTAAAAATATCAGTGTAGCTTTGTTGTTGTTGTTAGAACTGAACTTGGGTGTTTAGCTGCCAAATAGTCCAGGAAAGATGATGTCAATGTTTTGAAAGAATTAATGCCATGTCATGCTTTAGTGATGAGTTTCAGGTATGAGTATATTGTACAGTAATTGTAAAACATGCACTTTACATACGTTCTTCTACTTGATCGCTAGTCATCTCAAACATCATTGTCTGAGTAGGAAAAGCGGACGTACCTTTTAATAATAATGGTAATATTATAATGTCATTTGTTGTTGAAGGTGTTTGAGAGTTGAAGGCATTTGTTATTCTCAGTGGCCAATTTTTCTTCTGGGTTTTTTTAATGTGTTTTTTTTTGTATTGCATCCTGTTATCGTATTGATGTTTTTATTGTGTTAGCCGTTCTGGACTACTTGCTGTCGTCAGATGGGCGGTCCCATAAGTGCAGTCAGTAAAATACATAAATAATAACAATAATGTATTGTCGAAGGCTTTCACGGCCGGAGTTCGATGGCTGTTGTGGGTCTTCCGGGCTGTGTGGCTGTGTTCTGGAAGTTGTGGTTCCTAACGTTTCGCCAGCATCTGTGGCCAGCATCTTCAGAGGGCAGATGGCAGAAGATTTTGCTTCTATCTGTGCTCCTGCCCTCTGAAGATGCTGGCCACAGATGCTGGCGAAACGTTAGGAACCACAACTTCCAGAACACGGCCACACAGCCCAGAAGACCCACAACAGCCAATAACAATAATGTAAAATCTCCATACCTATCCAACTTTGGCTGACCTGGAAAAGCCAGGCAGGGTCCAACTAGGGTGGGAGACTATCCAAAATCCCAGGACTGTAGGATGGACATAGAAGTAGCAAGCCTTGGAAATGTGCCCATGAGCTCATCAGCAGTCCAGATTGCTTTTTTTTTTAAAAAAAATTTCACTATGAAAAATTCAAACACAGGAAAATGCAAACTCAGCCCTAAGCCAGCCAAACAGCTTTTTCATACATATTCCATACACAGGTGATGAAGCTTTCTTTCCAAATGGTTGGGACTACAACTCCCATTAGTCCTGCCCATGACGGCTGTGAGTGATAGGAGTTGTAGTCCAACCAGGCAGATGAAAATGCATCATTTTGGTCCCCCTTTTCTCCCTTGCTGCCACATCTGACAGGCCTCTGAAGTGTAAGCAACATCCGGTCCTTGGGATGTGGGATCACAACTCCCATCATCCCCCACCGTTGGCCTTGGAGGGACACGTTTGCTGATCTCGGACTCCTTCTCTGAGAAGCTCTTGGCGGAACCCCATCATCCTGCTCCTGTGGTTGCAAGACTGGGAAGCCCATGGGCCACGGCCATTTTATGGTCCCTCCCCCGTGGCCTCTGACAATAGCACTGAAATTGGGCACTTCCCCACTTTGAACCTGGGGGGCAACAGTTTCCCACCCCTTATCTTACAGCAGGAAACTGAAGAAAAACAGCTGCTCAAGGCCTTGAACTTGAAGGCCTTTGAATGAATTACCAACACAAATATTTTTTCTGCAAATCAACCCATCCCGCAGGCACTCCATGGGCCTGCAAAAGGTTGCTTGCCCTGCCCAGCTGTAAGTAAGTCAAAACTGGTGTTTTTGGGTTCCCAGGTCAGTCCTTGCCTGCATTTTGTCCCCTCCTTTAAAAGGAATGACAAAGGCTCTGTTGGTGGCTACTGAGCATAGGGAGACAATGCCCAGCAGAAAAAAAACATGAAAAAAAACTCAGAAACCACATGCCCACTAGCCTTTGCTGCCTCGTAGTGATTACTGAGATTTTTACAGCCCAGTACCCCTACTACAGTAAATCCTAGGCTGACCATACATCCCGTTTTGAACAGGACAGTCCTGTTTTTTTAGCATTTCTCAACCGTCCCGTTGTTTTGATAAAAATCTCAATTTTGTCCTGTTTTTTAAACCCGGCGGGAATGGCGCGGAAGGAGGATCCGAGCCGGAGCTGCCGATTGGAGGCAGCCCGGAAGAGGAAGCCCACCTATCAGCGTGCGGCAAAGGAGAGCGAGGTTTGCAGGCAGGAGCCAATCGCATGGACCGGGGGGTGGGGTTTGCAGGCGGGAGCCAATCACGCAGGCCAGGGGGTGGGGTTTGCAGGTGGGAGCCAATCGCACAGATTGGGGGCGGGGACCCCTGTCTTTTTCATGAATACGGAATATTACTTAAGACTCCGTCCCGTTTTGCCATCCCAATGTCCCGTTTTTGTCTCAAGGAAATATGGTCAGCCTAGTAAATCCATTTTCTGTACAGTATTCTATTTCATCCACTGCATCAATTGAAAACTAAGCAAAGGGGCTATTTTGCACAAACACACGAACCCCACCACCAAAAGGAACTAGGTGAAGCATTTGATGAAGACCCAGCCGGAAAGTGGCTATTAAAACACTCTTCAAGTAGCCAAAGTAATGCACTGCATTTCTGAATGGCTTTGGCAAAGGTTTGACGCTAGAAAACTGGGCTGTTTTCACCCATATACAGCAAAGTGTAACATTTTTTTTTAAGACTGGGTGCCTTTGAAACCTGCGAAACCTGTTCCTTGTAAAACACTGTGAAAGGCAAGAAACATGAGAAAGAATGGTAGTCGGTTCCAACATTTCACAGCTGGGATGGCATACCATTTCAGAAACAAAAATCACTGCTTGAAAAAAACAAACTTTCTGCATATGTGTCTGTAGCTTGAATCATGTCAACTGGATTTCTATTTTCTCAGTGGAAACGTTTCGCTCCTTATCCAAGGAGCTTCTTCAGACTGAAGAAGCTCCTTGGATAAGGAGCGAAACGTTTCCACTGAGAAAACAGAAATCCAGTTGACATGATTCAAGCTACAGACAATTCCACCTGGACGACTGAGAACCTTCATAGACTTTCTGCATATGTATTTCCTTTCCTGTATTTCAGCTGCACATCCATATGGGTATTAAAGCCGCATTTGCAAAGCAAATCCAAATGCAAATATAAGGGATTTAATTATACTCAGTGTCTTGAACACAGACACTCTTGTCATCTTGATAAGGCGGGGAGGAAAGTATACTGTAATTGGTTTCTCATTGCTGGTTCTCTTTCTCTTTGATTGATTTATGTGCCACCAAGTCCCTAACCTGGTCCTTCAGGCCTTCCAACAGTGCCCCCATCACTCCTGTAACTTGAGACCCCCTTGCTGCTGGTTGTCCTCTTCTTCTCTTTCCTTCCACCTTTCCCAACATTAGAGCCTTCTCCAGAGAGCTGGGTCTTTGCATCATGTGTCCAAAGTAGGATAATTTGACCCTGATCATTTATGACGAGTGAGTTTTGTTTTGTTTGTTTTCTTGGCTGTCCATGATATTCTCAGGAGTCTTCTCCAACACCAAAGTTCAAAAGCGATCAATACTCTTCCTATCCTGCTTCTTCAAAGTCCAACTTTCGCTTCCATAGTGTCACAGGGAATATCAGGGCTTGCACGATTCTGATCTTTGTAGGTATAGACACATCAGGGCATCTGAATATCTTTTCCCAGGCCTTCATGGCTGCTCTACCAAGTGTGAGTCTGTGGTGTATTTCTTGACTACTTGTTCCTTTACTGTTGATGGTTGAGCCAAAAGGCAGAAGCTCTCCACCACTTCAGTATCTTCACTGCCAATTCTAAGGCTGGTTGTTCTTATTGGGATTAGTAGGAGTCAACTCAACATTGTCTCATAAGCATAATAGGGGGTCTTTCTAGTAAACGCATCTCTACTGTGCTTGTGGGATGTTACCTGAGTCACCTGATTTCCTTTTCCTCCTCCTCCTTGATTTTGGGGGATTCTCATTCTCCTTTATGCTTTGGGCACGCCTGCAAGCAGGAGGGCTGCACCATGCAGCTCTCGTCCATTCCATCTCGCTTGCACACAGATCTACTAGACTGAATTTATTTCTGAATGCAATTAAGCTTAAAGTGCAAGTTCCCTGCTGGTTCACGCTTCTACTCTGCAATATTGTTGTTAGCTGCTTGGAGTTCTTTTATTAACCTTCAAGACTCCATCAGTTCTACCTGTTGTCATTAGTTTGCTCTTCTTTATATTTAATTTTGAGAGCCAGTTTGGTGTAGTGGTTAAGGCATCAGACTAGAAACCGGGAGCCTGAGAGTTCTAGTCCCGCCTTGGGCACAAAGCCAGCTAGGTGACCTTGGGCCAGCCACTCTCTCTCAGCCCTAGGAAGGAGGCAGTGGCAAACCCCTTCTGAAAAACCTTGCCAAGAAAACTGCAGGGACTTGTCCAGGCAGTCTCTGAGAATCAGACATGATTGAACAGATAAAAAAAATAATTAATCTTAATCCCATTTTTTCTCCATGCTCTTTGATTTTTAGTACTAGGGCTTGCAGATCTTTTGCATTTTCGGCCACTGGGGTAATCAGCAATTGCCAACTCCCCGACTCTCCCCGTTTCTGCATCAAGCAGGCAGAAATTAAACAGGTCAACCTCCCACCCCACCCCACCCCAACCCACCCCAACCACATTTGCCTTTTCTCCATGTTGGGGGAAAAAACTTCCCCTGCTTGCATTTGTCTTTGCTCCAATCTGGCATCCTGCAGAAGTGTCAGACTACAAAGCCTATCATCCCAGGCCATAAGGCTGGGAATGATGGGGGGCCGGGCTGCCACCCCTCTGCAGACTGGGGAAGGCGCTCCTAAAGGCCTACAAGCGCGCGACTACGTTTGCTTGTACGCTCTGGCACGCTCTTCCCCCGGCTGGCCCATTGCGGATGTTGGAGTCCCTTTGGACTCCATCTCCCGAAATGCCCTGCATCAAAGCCGCCCTTCGCCGCGGTCCCTCGTTCTCTCGGGAGTCGTAGTTCGCCGGGGCTTCTCCGCCGCGCGCCTTCAAGCAGGAGCGCCCTCCTCGTGGACTACATTTCCCGGCGTGCTTCTCCCAAGGAGCCTTGTCTGCCCCGTTCCCCGCGCCTTCTTCTCCCGGCGTGGTGCCGGCGCAGGGCTCCGCCTTTTGCTTGCTCGGCGATGGGGCGGGAAGAGGGGCGGGCGGGAGGCGGCTGTTGCAGCTCGGTGTCATTCCTTCGGCAGCGGCGGCCACGAAGTTAGCATCTCTGGGACGCATCAGACTGGACGCGGCCGGTAGGGACTTCTTTTGTTGCAACGTGCAACCTCTTCGGTGCACGTTCCTCCTTTGGGGTGGGGAAAATGCGCCCCCTTTCCCATAGGGGTGGAGGGCTAGGGGGCGCCTCTGCAGGGAGGGGGTGATGCCTCCCCTTATCTCCAGCCAGAGATAGCAGTGGGAAGTGCCCAGCGAGCACAGAGACCCCCCCCCCACTTTCCAACGCAATAGCCAAACCAGATAGTGTAGGCTCCAGTTAGCCTAAGGGCTGGTCCTTAGCCAAGTTGGTTGGGGCTGATGGGCGTTGTGGCCCCCAACATCTGGAGGGCACCGCATTGCCTCTTGGATGCTGGGAGAGTTTGCTTGCAAATCAGATGAGAAGCAGCTTTAGGGGCGGGGGGGGGTGGCTGTGTAGAAGAGAATCCCTGCCCCACCCTTCCCTCATGGCACTGTCTGAATGCTTCAGCGCTTTCGCCAACTTCACTCTTGTTGCTCTTGTTGAGGTGTACAAGATCCTTCACACACTACACTGATCCACAAATTACCCAATCCTCGGGCGGCGGGGGCAGGCTGTTGTGCATACTCAGCCATCTTGTAGTAAGAGTGCTGCCCCACGCGTGCAAACCATAAACAACCTCATCTCTGTCCTGGCTGAGATTCTGATGGGAATGTCTGCCTAGCATTTCAGGCTAATAAATCCAAACTGAACCCAGGGGAGGTGGTTGAATTTCCCCCCCCCCGGGGGGTGTATTTCTGTGTCTTCTGTAGCCTCTTCGTTTGATGTAGGCCTTGTGGGATTTTTTTTTAAAATGGCTTATTGCATTGGGATAAGCCTCTGTTCTGACTTCAGGCATATGTGCAGACAAAGATCTGAACCGGTTTTGCAACATGTTTCTTCATCGCCATCTGGTTTAAGTTGCGGATTTGGGTCAGATTGCAGTCCCTTGGCAGTGGGTACAGTTCTTAAGTCAACCTGGTCCTCTCCAACCTGGTGCCCTCCAGATACTTGGAGTCTGCAACATCCACTGTCTTGACCACTGGATGAGGTGGCTGGGACAGATGGGAGCAGTAGTGATTGATTGATCCAAATCTCACTCCCATCATCCTAGCCAGCTCAGGTGATTGGGCATTGATGGGGTATGCAATTAGCCCGGTGTCTTGTTTCAGCTGCCTAGAACCTGGTTTATTTCAGAACTTTATTTGAATTGCATTTTATCTGGAGCAGTTGAGTTATTGCTTGGCCTCCATAAGAACGAAGGGCAGCTTTGAAACGTTTTAAGGAGCCGGATGTCTTAGTTGATTGTAGTTTGAGCCCTTGTCTTGCAGGAGTTACAAGGCTTGGATGTTCCCTCCAAGATCAGAAACAGGATGCCTCTCCATGGCAATTTTTGAGGAACTACCAACGTGTCCATGGAAGGAGATGCAATCGCATCTGCTCAACCTGTGTTGAGAAATCAACAAGACTTTTCATCCATGATTCTGTCAGCCTGACCACTGCTGGGTCACGGAAAAGCAAAGAAATTGCAGGTTCCCTCCATTCTAAAAGATGTGTGGATCTTTAGTGGCTTCCAGGAAGGGTTAGAGCCACGTTTAGGAGTGTAAAGATTTGCTGGCTATCAGGGAAAGGCCAGAGAGCCACTGCCCATGGTTTGCCTCGGTAGGAAGCAACTTCCTGGATTCTGGGATTCGCAGGATGGAGCCTCCATGTTTAGAGACACTGTACCTCTAAGGCCCAGTTGTTGGAAGGGACAGCAAGACAGGGGCATAGAAATTACCTTCCTCTTTAGCTTACAAGCTCTGTTAGAAAGCGCTACTCATTCCAGGATGCTTGGTTTGTTGGCACAAACGAGGATGGCATACAGGCCTCCCTCAGAGGAAAAAGGCCAGGCCTGATCTCTTCGTGCTCCTAAATGCAAAACAGGGAGTGGTCTTGATTTCTGACTCACTGCATCCAGAAGCTTGGCTGGCAGAGCTTACGGCCTGTGAGTGGATTCTGCTTTTTGGCTCTGTGTGTGTGTGTGTGTATATACAAGGACGCAGAGCAGCCTTCTTCCCTTTCACGGAAGTTGGTGTTCCAAAGGAGTGTGAAAAGACCCATCTCGAACCTTTCCTGCTTGCCAAAACAAGCATCGGAACAATAAGGGTTCTTGAGGGAGATCGGAGGATCTGGATTTCCAACTATTTACTTCCTTAAAAAAAAAAACACCCAAGTTGGACAGAAACAATCCAGAGTGCACCCCACCCATTGCAGCAAAGAGGGTTGAAAGGTATGTTGGGGGGGGGGTGGAGGATTGGAGGCTAACCCAAGTGTGCCATGCTTGCTTTCATTTAAATGTAGGTTTTCTTTTTTAGGAGGAAAAAGAATTTTCTAAAAGTTTGGCGTCTGTCCCAGCTCTTCGTTTTCCTGGAAATTAAGGGGAGGAGAGCCATTTTGATTCTTTAGAAGCGACTCATAAGAGTCTCACGCCTGGTTTAGAGGAACGGGCCCTCTGGGTTGAGATAGTCGGGTTTTGCGCCATCCAATTCCTCTCCTGCCTTTTTAGTTGCTGCTGGCATCCCCTGTTAGTCAGCAGGCCCTTTTGTGTTCCCCTTATTTTATTGCTCTTATTACTTCTTTTAAATTCCTTGAAGGAACTGTAGCCAGTCCATCTCGGTTAGATCAGGTTAGGATGATCACCTTAGATACCGTTGCCTTTTGCAAGAGTTTGCCAACAAAGATGGTTTTAGGTTAAGGTTTAGAGCAGGCAACCTGAAGCTGTCCAGATGTTTTGGACTACTACTCCCATGATCCCTTGCCACCCGTGATGCTGATAGGAGCTGAAACCTCATTCTTCTGGAGGACACCAATTAAAGGAAGGGGTTAGCTTAGAGGCAAAGCCCCATTTTCTCAGCAGAGAGTCCTTGGCATCTCAAAGAATGTATGGTCCAGCACTTCCTGGAGACCATCTTTGCAAAGCACTATTTTAGGTGGGACTCATCGTAAGTGCTGGAACTTTGCTGGCTGGGGAATTCTGGGAGTTGAAGTCCACACATCTTCAAGTTGCCAAGGTTGAGAAACACTGCGGTAGACCATGCACAGTGACAAGGAAGGAAGACTTTGAGCATGGGCAGAGTATTTTTCTCGGCATGCCAGGTAGCTGCATCCTGCTTCTTGCCAGCACCCTCAAGAGAAGGATGTGATATTTTGCAAACATTTCAGCCTTGCTTTTCAGCCTGAAATGCCCCAGGTCGTCTGAAAGAACGCTTAAAAGAATAACGTCCTTACCTTCTTGCTTAAAATCTAAAAACACACGAGGCAGAGAGGAGAGGGTATGGGGAGAGAAAAGAAAACAATCTCACCAAGAGATGTATCTTCGGGCAGAGAATTTGTTGATGGGCTAAAAAAAGCTGCTTTCTAAAATAAGTAAGGCCCAGTTAGTTGATCAACAGACGAGTTTCCATGGAATTGATTTTCTCGTGACTCACATTCTTCCTCCATCAAAACTGGTGGCTTATTGAATTATCCCAGCAGGAAAACTAAGATGATGTACAGTACATTAGACTGCTTTTTTTTTGAGGCTAGGAAGATAAGTAGATGAGAATTAAGATGTGCTATGCAGCTGGTATATTGCTGAGCTCACCGGAGGGAAAAAAGTGCTTGATTTTGATGGATTATGTGCTATCAACCCAGTGGTGACTCTTAAGAACCCCATACAGGTAGTCCTCGCTTAGCGACCATTTGTTTAGTGATGCTTTGGACTTACGATGGCACTAAAACCCAACTTTCAACTGGTCCTTGCACTTAACGACCGTCACAGCGTCCCGCAGTCACATGATCACCATGTTCAACCTTCCCAGCAAGCAAAATCAATGGGGAACCGTTTGATTCACTTAACGACCACGTAGTTTGCTTAACAACCATGTGATTTGCTTAATGACTGCTGCAAAAATGGTTGTAAAATCAGTTCGGATTTGCTTAATGACCGCATCGCCCGGTGACCGACATTTATTTATTTATTTATTTATTTATTATTCAAATTTCTAACACCGCCCATCTCCCCCCCAAGGAGGGACTCTGGGTGGTCGACATTCTGTTCCCAATTGTGGTCGTTAAGTGAGGACTACCTGTAGATCAATTTTCTCCAGGAGGATCTGTCCCTTCAGGTCTCCTAATGGTCCACCCATCAGTCCCCTATTTGGGGAGATGGGTGGGGATAAATTTAAATAATAAATAAATTACTGCTGTCATCGAATCCATCCCTTTTGCTGCTGGTCATCCTCTTCTTCTCTTTCCTTCCACCTTTCCCAGCATTCGGGACTTCTCAACAGCCCTGGGGCTTTGCATTATCTGTCCAAAATAGGAATGTGCTATTTGTATCTAGAATGAGATCTTTTGTAATGGTTCATAAAATTATCTGTGAAGAGAACATGGCCAGAAGTAGGAATGTTCTCCTTATGATGCTAAAAAGTCGAGTCATCGAGTGAGCGTGGCGACTCCTTTAGCTGATCCCCGAATGAAGGGATGGAAATACTTCTGTGCATAACCTATGTTTTGAATGACGCAACTCTCTGCTGCTTGAGTTGTCCCTTTGAAGGGGATTGTGCAACCTCAAGAAGAGATTTTATCACAAATGTCTGGTTAGGGCAGGTGTTGGTGCAAGCAACCAACAGAACTGGCATAGGGAAGAGCTTGCGTGGGATGGCTTGAGTAAGCTATCCCATAAAGCAGGGTTCCTCAACCTCAGCCATTTTAAGATGTGTGGACTTCAACTCCCAGAATACTCCAGCCAGCATTGCTGGCTGGAGTATTCTGGGAGTTGAAGTCCACACATCTTAAAATGGCTGAAGTTGAGGAACCCTGCCATAAAGCAGCGTTTCTCAACCTTGGCAACTTTAAGCTGTGTGGACTTCAACTCCCAGAATTGTTGAGAAACACTCCCATAAAGTTTCAGCTTCCCAGCTCTGTAGGTGCAAGATTCTGGCTAAAATCTGGGCTTCCATTATGCAAAATGTATTCTTTTCTGTTTCTGCTTTTTTCCCCAATAATTTTTATTAAGAA
Organism: Charina bottae; assembly: GCA_023362775.1. Taxonomy (NCBI): domain Eukaryota; kingdom Metazoa; phylum Chordata; class Lepidosauria; order Squamata; family Charinaidae; genus Charina; species Charina bottae. The sequence continues at coordinate 6,319,563 of JALMGJ010000026.1, read as the reverse complement.
TTATATTAAACAGGTAAAACTAGTACAGGAAAAAATATTAAAGAAGTGCAGGAAAAAAAATTCCCCCCCAAAAAGAAAAGAAGAAGAAACTTCTTCCTTCATCCCCAGCAAATATATTCAACTTTAACAACTTGTCACTGTCTCTTAAAATACAACCAAATGCATCTTCATTCCATAACTCAGTCCATTTCCTATAAACTCACTCTAAATCTTCAGCTCTTCTTGTTAATCAGCAGAGGTCCAGTAAAAATTCACAGAAATACCTAACAACATCAGTATAGAGCCCCCCGTTTCCACTCTTTTCGGTTTCTGCTTGTAAAATTACAGCCAACGGAACGCAGTTGCCTTGAACTCATTAAATGGTGAGGATGAAATATTCATGTTACGCAAAGTGGTTTCTTGGTACATTTTTTAAAATCCTGCAATGAATACAACAGATTTCATTTTGAACGTGGATGAAACATCTTTTCAATTCAGTCAGTAAAAACTAAAAAACAGCTTTTTTTTTTTTTTTTGCACCATTACCCTCTGGATTCCACCTCTGCTTCTACACAACCTCAAAATGGTATCTTATGCTTTTATTTTCTTTTACTGGGATCTTATGCTTTTATTTATTTTATTTTATTTTATTTTATTTTATTTTATTTTATTATTTTATTTTATTTTATTTTATTTTATTATTTTATTATTTTATTTTATTTTATTATTTTATTATTTTATTTTATTTTATTATTTTATTTTATTTTATTATTTTATTATTTTATTTTATTTTATTTTATTTTATTTTATTTTATTTTATTTTATTTTATTTTATTATTTTATTTTATTTTATTTTATTTTATTTATTTTATTTTATTATTTTATTTTATTTTTTTATTTGGTGCAAATCCAGGATGATGCTAGGAGAAAATGGCTGGTCCAATTTGCCCCTGTGGCGTGCACGGAAGAGGAACTTGCGGAAATAAAGACGGCTGGAAGGATTTAAAACATCACAGCAGTTGTGTTTTTCTGGAGCTCGGCTTACAGAACTGGCTCCCGTTGCCATGGAGACAGGGTTGCTTGGAACACTTTGGACCATCTAGGATGGGTTTGGCCTTCAAATGGATGCTCTCCTTGGCTCCCTGCCCTCCTCAGCGTGAATGCCCATCAGTGCCCAGAAGCAGCAGCGAGGAGGGGGGGTTAGAAGCCCCCACCTTAAGTTCTTGCACCACATTTACAAGCAACCTGTACAATCTCACATCCCCAGCCTTGCTTGGGCCACCCAGCCCAACCGTAGAGGATGGGAGTGGTCCCTAGTGGAGAAACATGGAGGTTTGCCCCCTGTTTGAGAATAGACCACTTGGCTGCCTGGTGAGAGGCTGTGGAAAGAGGTTCCCGTTTATCCCGTTTTGGGGCCGGTGGATCTGTAGAGCAAGAACCGGGTCTGCTTTTGTATGCCAAGGATCGCTTAAGATTTCGTGGGTTTCCATCAGTTTGCCAAGAAGAGTGTAAGACTAGGAAAGAAAAATGGTGCTGTTTTTTCAAATGCTTTTGTCCTTCGGTTGCATGTTGTTCAACGCTGCTGCATCTCATAGAAAAGCACTCTTTATGAGCACACAGTGTCTGCGTCTCCATTTAAAACAACAAAGTGTGTCATTGAACTACAGAGGAGGGAGGGACCTTAACATCTAGCCCAGTCTTTTTCACACTTGGCCATTTTAAGAGGTGTGGACTTCAACTCCCAGAGTTCCCTAGCCAGCATGGCTGGCTGGGGAATTCTGGGAGTTGAAGTCCACACCTCTTAAAGTGGCCAAGTGTGAAAAACAGTGATTTAGTCCAACCTTCTGCAGTATGCAGGAAAACCAGTTCAACCATCCATGAGAGTGGGTTGTCTACACTCTTTTTTTGAAAAATCCCAGAGTTGGAGAACCCACCATCTCTATAGGTAGACTGTTCCACTGTTGTGCAGATCTTGCCACCAGGAAGTTTTTCCCTATATCGAAACAAAATCTAGGAACCAGCATCTCCTACCCCTTATCTGGTATGTGTGTGTGTATGCATGCATATGTATACAGGTAGTTCTTGCTTAACAACCATTTGTTTAGTGACAGTTTGGACTTAGGACGGTGCTAAAACCCGACTTTCAACCTGTCCTCGCACTTACAACCGTCACAGCGTCCCCGCGGTCACATGATCACAATTCGGGTGCTTGGCAACCGGTTCGCATTTATGACTGTTGCAGGATCTCGGGGTCATGTGATTGCCATTTTCGACCTTCCCAGCCGGCTTCCAGCAAGCGAATCGATGGGGAACCTTGTGATTTGCTTAACGCCTGCGTTGTTCGCTTAACAACCATGCAATTCGCTTAATGACTATGTGGTTCGCTTAACAACCATGTGATTCGCTTAACAACTGCAGTGATTTGCTTAACAACCACTGCAAAAATGGTCGTAAAATCGGGTTGGATTCACTTAATGACTGATTTGCTTAGCGACCAGAATTCTGGTCCCAATTGTAGTCGTTAAGTGAGGGCTACCTGTATGTATATGTATGTGCATATATATATATATATATATATTCATATATATATATATATATAGAGAGAGAGAGAGAGAGAAAAAGCTCCTCAGCTCCGTCCTTCTTGGCCAGGCACTTCCCATCGTTCTCAGACCGCGTGGCCTTGCCGTATAAATATCTCTTAATTGGCTTTTCAGGAACCCAGAAGATTGAGCTGAAATAACGTATTATGAAAAGAAAATCAATAAAGTACACTTAATGTATGTTATGTTCTCTCAGTGGTTCATTTCAAAACTTTATTAAAATACTTATTAAAAAACATTATCAAAATACTTCTAAATATTTTGAGCCTGGCCAGGCCCCAACAATGTACATTTCAGCATTCTTTACATTTAAAGAAGTAGCGAAGACCCAAAAGTGCTAATGTAATTTCACCAAGCCCAAAGAACTGCGTGTGCATTATGTAAGTGTGCGTCTTCCTCGGTCTGTGGTATGGGGAAAAAAAAAATTACAATGCTGAAATGTCTTTCTTTTATTTGGCAAGCAGCGATTCGTGTTTAGGAATGGAAAATGTTTAGACATGGAAATAATATAGCAGTGGAAGGATTTCCCAGGACAAAGCCTTTTTTGTCCCATTTTATGCTTGATTTTTTTTTTAATTGTAGTGTGCCTCAATTCCAAGAGGAAGACCAGCGTTCTTTCTCTTCTGCCTTTGGAAAGCTCTTTCTGTTCTCCAAATTCTGGAATAAATACCCTGCTTCCTTAACGAAGCATGTGCATGCTAAACATTTACTTTGGCCTTTAAAGTTTCACGATGGTGGTACTTGCAGACCCTGAAAGGAATTACTTGACATATTATAAGTTTTGATTGAGCCCCATATCGCTTGTTCTGTTGCTGAGTGTCACATGTGATCTTTTCACTCTGAGCAGTGAGAAAACGGGTCTCTTGTCTTCCATGGTGTAAGATGCAGGTGACAGCTGCCGTGTTTCAGCTGGATTTCTGGATTCTGCACTTGCTTGGCCTAGTTATTGATGAACAATGTCCTCCCGTTTTCGTTTCTTGGTTCGGACAGGAGATGCCATGTTGGACTCCACGCCGGCTCCTGTACAGATCGTTTTGGTCCACAAAGAAGAACATTCCTTTGAGTTGGACGAGAACGCGCTGAGCCAAGTCCTCCTGCAGGATGCCATCCGTGACCTCGACGTGGTGGTGGTCTCCGTGGCCGGTGCTTTCCGCAAGGGCAAGTCTTTCCTGTTGGACTTTCTCTTGCGTTACCTGTACACACAGGTAAGGTTGGCTGCCAATCGCACAGAAGCAATATTCCA